>JAYDZK010000047.1:2495764-2528255 GCA_034509185.1 Euphonia xanthogaster | reverse complement strand
TGAGGGCCGGGAGCGGCGCGGCGCCGAGCGGAGCGGCGGCATGGCCGGGCCGCACCTGCAGCAGCCCAGCTTCCTGCTGGTGGGTGCGGGACACAGCCTCCTCCTGCTGCGAGGGGGAGTGCAGCGGGAACGGGCCGGGCCGGGCCGGGCCGGGCGGGCAGCGGAGCGGTGTCTCGGGGCACGGTGCTGTCCCGGCCCCTGCAGCCTCGGGTGTGGCCGGAATGCTGAGGGGGGATTCGCGCGGTCATGGCCGCGGTAAGTGCTGTCCTGCCCGGCAGCCGTGATCGGATTTCCCTTGTGGTTTGTGCCAGGCCACGCTGAAGGCGGATTGTGTCAACAAACCGTTCGCGCAGAGGTGCCGCGATCTGGAGACGGTCATCGAGGAGCTGCCTGCCAAGGTGAGCAGCCCCTGCTTCTCCAGAACCTCGCTGCTTGGCAAGCTGCAGGGGAATTGGTTTTTTATATTACTGCTTAGATTGTTCCTCTTTGTCTTATCAAGACAATCTGTCTGGAACGGGCTGCCCAGGGAGGTGGTGGGGCCCCGTGGAGGTGTTTAGGGAAGTGGCACTCAGTGCCAGGGTCTGGTTGGCACGGTGGTGTCTGGTCACAGGATGGACTCGATGATCTCAGCTCTTTTCCATCTAACTGATTCTGTGTTTCTGAGTTTTGGGGGCCTCCAGTGAAACAGTGGGAATGCAGTGTTGCCAAGAATTAAGAACATTTTCTAGTCATTAAGGGTCTGTTTCATTGATACCTCAGTTTACAAAGAAAACTTGTTTTTAAAATGTGGCAAATAACTGCAAGTGATGCTGATGAGCATTGTTGTAACTTCAGTAGGAGCAGAAATCAGGATAGGTCTCCCATAATTGCCCTGTTATAGTGCAATGTTTTGAATGGATTATTTGCCCTGTGATAACCCAGAAACAGACATAAATTAATGGCTGACATATCTCTGTGTGTTCTAGTACATGCAGGAGAGATTGTCCAGGTCAGGAATTGTGCACATTAATTCTTTGTGTCTGTTTTCCCTGCAGGAACTGCATGGCATCTTCCCGTGGCTGGTGGAGAGCATTTTTGGCAGCCTGGATGGCATCATCGTGGGCTGGAACCTTCGCTGCCTGCAAGGAAGAACAAACCCGAATGAATATTCTGTGGCTTTGGATTTCCTAGATCCCAGGTGAACTTATCCATTTCAGCACAGATTAAGAAGTGGATTGGTGAACAAATGACCAGTGTTTGGCCTTTTTCCACTGTGCAAACCTAAGCTCACAGAAGTGAGGCAGCAGAGGGATTCACTTTCTGATGCTTGTTTGCAGTGGGAATCACCATGGGATTCACTTTCTGATGCTTGTTTGCAGTGGGAATCACCATGGGATTCACTTTCTGATGCTTGTTTGCAGTGGCCCGATGATGAAGCTGGTTTACAAACTCCAAGCAGAAGAGTACAGATATGATTTCCCAGTCTCATATCTTCCAGTGAGTAACTGAGTAGTTTGTAAGAAGGGAATGTAGTTGTTGTGGCAGCTATTGGAGCTTTGCATGCACTTTGTACCTACATTTCAGTGTAGGCCAAAGTGTAGCCTCAGTGCTCCAGGTTTGGAGCAGACACATTTCTTGAAATGGCTCTTGAATGGAGGGGGAGAGTTCCCAGCCATAAAATCTCTAGGAGATTGTGGTTCTTAGCAGCTGGATATGTGTGTTCAGCCAAGAAAGCTGCACTGTGATTGTGCCTCTGTCCCCAGAGAGAGTTGTGTGGTTTTTGGTAGTTGCAGGATTGAAAGTAGTTTCCTGAGTTTATCACGGAGCAGTGCTTTCCCTGCCTGTGCTGTGTGCCTGTGTGTTTGAAGTCTGACTGCTGTCCTGGATGTAAAGTGTTACATTTCCAACAAGTGTTCATCTGCAGGGTGATTTTGCTGTGTTTCTTCTATTGCTGACACCTACATGCTGTCTAGAAATTGGTTCACATAGTCCTACAGGCTTTGACAAAAGGAAACCTCATTTAAATACATGGTAATTGCTGGTCCACAGCTCAGTTACCTGGACAAAACCAGCAGCCAAACACCAATACTCTGCTGCTCCCACTCCAACTGGGAAACTTACTGTAAAGGCTTTTTTAAAAAATACTGAATTTAAGTTTAAAAAATACTGAATACTCATTTTCAGAGAGAAAGTTGAGAATGTTTTAAAGACCTTGCATTTGGACACAGAACTACTGCAATGCAATAAAATCACTGAGCTGAAGGTAGAGATCACCCCAGAATGCTGGAGTGCAGAATCTCACTATCTGAAAACATGCTTTGCAATATGCTGAGTACCCAGATTAATATTTCATTGCTCTGTTTTTCAGGGCCCTGTGAAGGCTTCAATACAAGAGCAAGTTCTACCAGAGTGCTCTTTATACCACAACAAAGTCCAGTTTCCTTCATCTGGTGGTTTAGGTTTGAATTTGGCTCTTAGTATCCTTTTAATTGTTGAGTATCTAATTTTTTTTTTTAATATCTAAAACTGAGAGATCATGAGTGTTTCTGTTAAACATTTCTTATCTATGTGGGGTAAATCGTGGTCGTGCTGAAGAGTTTGGGCTGATTAGAAATGTTTAGATTACAATTTAAAATAAACATGTCCTCTTATGAACCCTTCTTGAAGGAATTTCTGGCCTTAATCAAGTCAGCAACAAAATTCCCAGTGTTTCTCAGCAGAGCCTGTATTTCACAATTTTTATAACTGCTTGTAGTTTATGCAATATGGTAGGAAAAGGGCATGTTCACTTTGCAGCTAGAGTACTTTTGGAAGCAGTGTAGCTGTAGCTGAGCTGGTTTCAGTTTGAAATAGTCAGATGTGCCAAGAGTAGCACAGAGAACACCTCGATCACCAATGTTTCAGTCAGCTGGAGAGCAAGAAGCCAAGGCTGAATTTGCTCCAAAGCTCTAGCAAGGTACATTAGCATTGGCAAAGTACAAATGTAGTGTCTATTCAGCATCTCCCAATATCCAACAGCTGTACCTGGTTTTTATTATGTGATCCTTAATCCTGTTCTTCCAGATCCATTTGAATACTACATGTTTTACTTTGCAATTAGTTTGATTACACAGAAGGTAAGTACCTTTCACATTTTTTCCCTTAAAATAGTATTGGCCTTTTTCCATAATACTCTAAGAGCCTGCTGGGGTGATGTGTAGCTAAATTAACAGCAGTTTCATCTGTTCTGTTGGAATTTGTTGTTGCTTTGGTTCAGTTGGTGATCCAAGACTGGATAACAAACAAAATACCCACCTTGGATTCCCCAGTAAGCAGTCATGGCAGCAAGGGGTAGGCAGTGGATTCCAAGTGGTTTCTCTCCCCCTGCACCCAGTAAGGGTTTCTCTACAGTCACAGCCACAGCTTGGTGCTGTGGGCTGTGGTTATTTGGTTCCTCTGCCTGTTGTTACCTCTCTTCTGCTTGGTTACAGCCATTGCTGCAGCAGCCCTTCTGTGACAGCTCATTTTCCTTTGCTCCAAGGGGTCTTTGCTGCCAGTTCACCCTTTCTAACCACTGGGCTTCTGCTTTTTTATGCTGAGGGGATCTGACATCCCCCACCAGCACTGGCTTAAAGCAGCAGTGTTTAACCCCAGGTGCACCCTGTGTGTCTCTTGCAGAACTCACCTGTCACCCATCATGTCAGCCCTTCCAACAGTGCTTATTTCATCCTGGTGGACACGTACCTCAAGTGTTTCCTGCCCACAGAAGGAAGTGTCCTTCCCCCACCTTCTTCAAATCCTGGGGGAGCCATCCCTTCCCCTACTCCCAGGTAATGGCTCCAGTGTCAGGGGCAAATTGTGGGAACAGTGCAGGCAAAATATGGCTTGTTGGAACAAAACCAAACAAGTAGAAAACACCCACACTTGATCTGCGTGTACTTATTACATAGGAACAGTGCTGCAGTGTTTGGTTATGGTTAGAGTAGAAGTGAGTAGTAATTGCAGGAAGTTGCAGAAGTTTGAAATTTGTAATCAATTATGCAGTTTGAAAGACTGTTTTAATGTTTATAAAATAGTGGTTCAAACAGTGATGCATCCCTCCATCCCCCTGTGCTGCACCAAGCCCTCCTGACCTGTGTCATTCCATGCATTTGTCCCCCAGGTCCCCAGCAGTGCCTTTCTCCTCCTATGGCATGCACCACACCAGCCTGCTGAAGAGGCACATTGCCCACCAGCCCTCTGTGAACGCTGACCCAGCCTCCCAGGAGATCTGGAGATCAGAAACACTGCTTCAGGTACCTGGCATTTAAGGAAGGAAATGCCCTGCTCACTGAGGGATCTCTTCTTTTTAAAGCAGAGGCAGTTAGGCCATTTTGCTTTAGCTTGGTTTTGGAATTGAGCAATGCAGCTGTTGCTTCCTCTTAGTGCAACAAAGAACCACTGTGAGGCTGTTAAGCTGTAGCTTGGAAAGGCACTTAATAGCTTTTCTTAGACTAAGGATCTAACAACTGGTCTCAGGCATTTGAGTATTTTTTTCTGGAAAACTTTCTGCATCTCATTTTCTTTCTTAAATCTTACATCAGTTCTGTGCTCTGTGCAAAGGCAAAGGTTAAACACAGCCAAGTTGGTTTGTTCATTATCAAGGGAAGGAAAAGAAAAATCTGGATTTAGCAGTTATTCTGAAACAAGTTCCTATCATGTTGCTGAGCTGACTGATTGATGCCTGGCAGGTGCTAAGAGTTTGTCATCTCAGCCATTGGCATAACCTGGAACATCTTGAATAGGTGCTGCCTATTTACCAGTACAGCTTAGTTTTCAAGTTATATTCTGTGCTCTCCCTTATATTATCTTCTGACTGACAGTGTGGGATTACTTCTCTTTCCCTAGCTGAGAAAATACTTGTTTTGCAGATCTTTGTTGAAATGTGGCTTCATCATTACTCACTGGAAATGTATCAGAAAATGCAGTCCCCTCACGTCAAGGTAATAGTTTGTACTGCTCTCCTGAACATCACCTGGTGGTTGAGCTCTTGCCTTGGGGTAAATCTCCTGTTCTGTGCAGAATTTATTTTTGTGTATTGGTCCAAAGGGAAGAAATAACTTGCCAGAGTATCTACATAAGTGTGCCAGAGTTGATAGTCCAGTTACAAAGAATGTTGTGAATAAGTGTGTCATCCAGATTTGCCTTCATTGCAGAAGCTGTGTTAGTTTTGTTCTGGTTTTTGTTTCTTTCTTTTTGTTCAAGATGAGTTTGTGGGATGGTCACAACAATCTGAACATCAATATCAAAGTACTAATGATTGAGAAGATGCCACTATAAAACCATTGTGTTAAATCCCACTGGGGCAACATCACTGCTAAAAATAGCCCAAATTGAATACCAGCAGAGATAGCAACTGTTACTGAAATACCAATTAGTAATTTCTAACATCCATAACTATTTTTAGCCTGAATCCAAATTTTAAAAAATCTTTCTAAACTGCTATTTTTATTGTTTCATGTTCCAAAATATGCTTTTCACCATAATGGTGTCAGAAGCAGTTCTGTAGCTGCAGAATTTGGATTATCTGACAAGCTCTTGCTCAGATAATACACTGTTGTAAGCAGTTTGTGGTGGCCTGTTCAGTAACAAACTACTGCATGTAAGAAGTAAGTAAGTGTTGGGGAGGCTAAGATTGAAGGCATTATAAATGTGAAGGGAATTTGAAGGAGAAAATATTGATCCTCTGAATTCCCTCTGGGTCACAGTGGGACTTTCATAGAAGGGGAGAGAAATAATAAAAGCTACTCAGGATTTATTCCTGCGTGGAAGTGCAATATGGGAGTTGACTGAAAAATTCTAATCCTTCACTCCACAGGGTATGAAATAAAACACATTTATATTTTGCTAGGGAAAAACATTGGAGAGCTGAAATGTGATGGGTTTTGTCTTTTATTCTCAAAGTTGAGGTCAAAATGCAAACTCACTAATGTTGCAAAGTCTCCACTTGGGACTCCCAGCAGCATGGCTGTGCACCTGTGATGGAAAGGCTTTGCTTGAAGTACCTTTGGTCTGTCTGTCTGTCCAGTCTCTGTGCATCAAGCGCTGTGCTTAGGCCAGAAATGATGATTGCTTTAAACTTCTCTCCTCTGTTCACCCTCTGTATTTCAGATGCTTTCTTCTAGCACTAGGGAGCAGCAGTTGCAGACAATGACTCTCCACGTTATGGTGGAGTAGGGCCTAGGTAGAGCTTACAGTTCTCTGAAATCAGCACTTCAGGATCCTCCACAAGGTGTGTTGAGCCACAACCTGAGGTCATAACTCCCTGATGGTATTTTAGTTTCATCTTTGATGGGAAGTAATCATGAACATGTAAAATAGGAAGTCTTCCTCTTTGGGGGGTGGAGCAGTGGAATGGGGGACTGCAATTCCCCATGAGATACATAATGGATGAAGGATCTCTCCTGCATGACTGAGGAAAGGTTCCAGATCAGCTGGGGGCAGGACTGTTCATTAGCCTGTGGTGCTTAAACTGAACTTTGTAGACTGGGTGGGCTGAGGGAGAGCAGTCTGCCTTGTTCCTCAGGTGAGGGAGTAGAACATCCAAAGTGGAAGTTCTGTTTTAACACAAGCATTAAAGACCTTGACTGGAAACCCGAGATGGCCCTACACCTTCTTCTTAAAATTATTGGTAATTATGCAGGTTCACTTGATTGCATTTAGCCTTCTGGGTGCTTGGGAGGAAGGGTAATTAGTGACCAATCAGTGCTGGATCTAGAGCTGTTTGACCATCAGTGATTTGAAATGGCTGCATATCTGCTTTGGAAGGTGGGGTGAGGTTCTGCAGAACTTGCTCCCTCTGTCCAGCAGCCAGATTTGTTTGCTTTCGTGGGCCAAACAGATCTCAGATAAGTAACTTTCTTGAGGAGAGTCATAGATTTTTTCTTAAGCCTTGGTAATTTCCTCACAGACTTCCCTTTATAAGTAGAAGGCAGTGGAATGGGAATGAAGAGTAAACAATTTCTTTTGAGAAGATACACATTACAGCTTTGAATTCTTCTTGGGTTGGCTGTGCACCTGAGGTTGATGCTATTTGCTATGCTGTCGTTGTTTTCCCTTTCAATTCAACTATTTTCCAATTCTTTTGTCTGTTTGTTTTTTCTCTCTCTGATGATCTAGAGTCCAAGTGTGCAGCAGCTTTTTTCCTATTCCCTTCTGCTGTTACCACAAGAAACACTTAAAAAGAAGTAGTTTGATAAAACTGTGTCATGCTTCCTGACCTTCCAATGCCAGGTGTTCAGCCCCCAGCACTGCATGTGGAACACCCATGAAAATCCAGGGGGTTGCAGGTTCCTGTGGCAGGGGGGTCAGTTTGGAAGCAGACAATCTGCCCAAGCTCTTGGGGAGCCTGCAGAAACAATCCTGCCACTCCAAGGGTGTGGAATCAAAAGCTGCCAAACTGACAGCAGAGGAGATGGGGTAGAGGCTGTTTAAAGACAGCAGAGGTGTGATCTGGAGAGTTAGTTTAGATGCCTGACAACAGTCATTGGGGTCTGTGTAGTGTACATTTTTTGTTTTATGTTTTTTCATTGATTTCATACATGTGTGTCACTGTTGCTACAGTATCCTCTTCACTGTCTAGTCAGAAAATACTGGTCAGGTTGTTCCTTCAAGAAGGGATCTGGCTGAGGCTTGCAGAGACTTCAGTGTTATGGCAAGGTGCCTTTTGCATCAGTGTGCTAGGAATGTCTTTGCCTTTTTGGATGTGTAATGTTTCCCTCACAGCAAAAGTAATTTCCTTGTTTGAGGAAATTCACAAGAACTGCAGCCTTCCCAAACGGCCTTTAAGTAGAGAGAAGTCACAGGATTTCTCTGGGCAGGAAAGTCCAATTTTAACTTCTTCCACATACAAACTGTGCTTCTCCAGCAGAACAGGAAGAAATGACAAAGTTTTCAAAATAGATGTAAAAAAGCTTGCAGAATATTGCTCTCTTACTCCATTTTTAATAAACAGTGTGTAAATCCTTGTTGCTGCAGTTCAATTCACTTCTGAGATGGGGAATTTATTTGGCAAAAGTTTCATATCCCCCAGTCCTTGCTCTGAGCTCAGCAAAGAGAACAGCCAATTTTTTTAATACTTGCTCCCAGTTGTATTTCCAAGTGGATAAGAAATACTATGAATCAATCTGCTGAACACCAGAAAAAAGAGGATACTGTGGCTGCAGTTGTTATTGTGATATGTTGTCCCTGACTGTATTTGTGATGTTCATTTTTCCCCCCACCCTTCTTCCTTGGGCTCATTCTCACTTTTTTTTTCTCTTGCTCTCTTCTCTCCTTTTTTCCCTCCCCCCTTCCTTTTTGTTTCTGTTGTCTCAGCTGGAGGTTCTCCACTACCGACTCAGTATCTCCAGTAAACACCACGGTAGTCCTGCCCAATCCAGCTACCAGGCCCTCCACGCATACCAAGTATTACCATCTTTTCATTTGGTTTCCTTTTTAAGAATCTTGTTCCATCATATAATCTGCGAAGTGTATTGGTGCTGGCTGTACAGCAGCTCCTTCTGCCAAGGTGTGGTTTTATAATTGGAGAACATTGCATTGAAATTCACCAAATTGTTCAGTGAAACAGATACTGAGAGGTATTAGCAAAGGTCCTGGAGAAAAGAGTTAAACTCTAGCATGTTATGAGGACTGATTGGAAGCTCTGTGTCTAGAGATGCATTCTTGCAATGTAAGACTTACCAGCTATGCTGTTTTTTGGCACCAAAGCTGTCTCCACCAATGGCAGATTTCTGCCTCACACAGTAGTCATTTAAACAAACGTTGCGTGGAAGAAAAGATCAGAATTTGCATGGCTGTCACCCAGATTAAGGTAGGTAACATCTGGGGGTTTTTAGCCAAGGAAGTGTCATTGGATAATACTAAATTTGTGGTGGCAATGTCAATTTCGCTGTCCACTTTTGCAAAAGCACAAGTGGTACATTTGCAGATTGTTCAGGAAATGTGCATGCAAAAACATTCCTGTTGGAACAGATTGCTGATTCCTCTTTTCCTACTTCAGCCCTTTATTCATTGGGTCTTCATTTTGGGAATGGGGAGGGCTGAGCTTATGTACTGTAAAGCTCTTAGCACTACATGGCATTTCCCTGCTCTTTAATCCTTTTTTTGTTTTGTTTTGTTTTAATTAAGTGCTATGATATCTCAAGGTGCTGTTTAGAAAGGAACACAGGAAGTACTACTTTAAATCTTTTTTACTCTTATATTCATTTAATTACTGTATTAAGAATTAACGATGGCACACATCCATTCTGTACAAAAAGGTTTGACAGCAAAAACACTTGTGGGGAAAAGTGGTTTTTAAACCAGTGACATTCACAATGGTGCTGATCCAGGCTGAGAGGAAGTTGTAAGAACTCCTATGTGGAGAAACTACTAACATTACCCAAAATGATGTATTGAAATAGGGTGGTTTTGGAAATTCCAAAGGTACCTTTGGGAGGGCTTGGGGTTTTTAAAATTGCACCCTTTCAAGGCCTGCAGCAGAGTACTCAGCCTCTCTAATTGCTGTGGAGATCCTGGTCCAAACTCCAAGGACCACACAACTTCTTAGAGTTCTACCTTCTTGCATAAACTCACCAGGAGTGTAGAAAATGTGCTGATCCAAGTTGGAGCTGTCAAAACCAAGCCCAGCCTTCATTAGAACTGGTGAAGTTTTAACCCTCTCTTAGGAGAGCCCCAGGCCTGGCTGCACTGCAGGACTGTGTCTGTCATGGAGCCTGGAGTGAATGTCACAGTGTATTCAGGATCTCAGAGAGATAAAAGACATCTGCTTTGCCTCAGGCAATGCTGAGAGAGGACATAAACACAGACACACGCTCCCTCCCTGCCTCAAGCACTGGAAACTTCTTGCAGCTAATCCAGTACAACTTTCCAGCACTTTCCATTATATTTGCAGCTGTAATTTATATTCCATGTACATTATTCTTCTCAGCTTTTGTGGAACAGAATACAAATCTCAAAATCTGCCTTCAGTGGTGGATTTGTGTTAGTTCACCACACTTGGAGCAGATGACACCAGCAAAGGAGTTTGTGCTTTGAGCCAGCACTTCTTTGCCTTGTTCACCTCCCTGCTGTGTCACACACTCACTTCTCTTGTGTAACATCACTGTGGCTCACCCTCACTCCTTGTGCTGCTCACTCCCAGGCTGTTCTCCCCCTGAGGGTGTTGGAACCAGCAGGATCTCACAGGACTCAAAGCAGTTCCTGTTCTTGCTGTAACTGTCTAGGATTATTCTCTCCTGTAAGGCCGATGAGTACCAGCATAGGAGGGAGAGCTCAGTACAGCCAGCCATGAGTGTAAGCAAAGGACCTGCTGTGCTTCTGCAGCAAGGAACTTACAGCCATAATGAAAGGCTGAATATTCTTTTTTCAGAAAAGGGTAAGTCAAAATCTACAAGTTATTCTGTTCTTTAAAGCTAGCCCAAAATTCAGTGCATTAGAGTACTGTAGATAACTTTTCTTACAATCCAAATTTGCTGCTGTTTCTTAGTGAACTGATGGCAGAAGACTGATGCAGCATGTCCTGGGGAGCAAACCTGTCCAAAATCAGGTGGCACCAAACTGTGGTGAAGAACCTAAATGGAAAAGAGCATTTCCTGTATTTTGATCTGAGAATATAATTTTCCTGAATTCCCTGGACATTTAGCAAATGACACTCATTAGGTGCCTCTCTTTTGCTTTGGATCTAGGAGTCATTCAAGCCCACTGAGGAGCACGTGCTAGTGGTAAGACTGCTTGTGAAACATCTGCATGCTTTCAGCAACAGCCTGAAACCAGAGCCTCTCTCCCCTTCAGCCCACTCCCACACAGCCAGCCCACTGGAGGAGTTTAAAAGGTTGGTACATGAGCATGTCTCTGAAATGTATAGAACTGAAAAGCTGAGCTTTCTCCATGAAAATCTCAGCTTTCTTTGAGAGGTTGAATTAGGCTGTTTTGATGCTAAATACAGAAGTACCTTATTAAAAGTATCTGAGAGCTAATGGATTATGTTTCTCACATCCTCTGAGGGAGGGCAGCTTCAGGAGCAGCTATTGCACCAGTCTATAGAGAAAAGAAAATGCTACCAGAGGATTCTGGCCAAGCTTAGTTTAGTATTTGGTAATTAATAATATGAGTTGAAATTCAATGTCTTGAAGTAGTTTCAGTTAAAAAAGAACAAGTTTTGCTCAGTTCTTTCTCTGCTTGCATTTGTGGAAGTGTGTTGGGTTGTTGGTTGGTAGGATTGGGTGTTTAGTTTTTAAAATTTGCTGCCAGTTTATACTCGTGACTGTCTCTGAATCTTTTTGCAGGGTTGTGATTCCTCGCTTTGTCCAGGAGAAGCTTTATATCTTTTTGCAGCACTGTTTTGGCCACTGGCCTCTGGATGCCTCTTTCAGAGCAGTATGTACTTGCTTCTCCACTTAGTCTGTACTCAAGAGAACTAGTTATTAGTTATCAAAACCAGTTATTAGTTATTGCTGTTTAGCAGCTGTTTCTTGGTCTTTTTTTTTTTTAATATTGTTTCTTGGTCATCTCTCTTTTCCAGACCAGTAGAATTCTTTATATAACAAATAAAAAAATTAACAAAAAACTCTTCCTGCCTTCCTTTCCAGTGAAGTACTGGCACTCATGTGGGTTTGTGTGTGACTTTGCCCAGGTTCTTGAGATGTGGTTGAGTTACCTGCAGCCCTGGAGGTACGCGCCCGAGAAGCCCCCGCAGAGCACGGAGCCTCTGCCTCGCAGCGTCTCAGAGAAATGGTGAGGAGGGGAGCAGCTGGGACTGATCTGAGCCAAGCCTCAAGGAGATCCTGAGTAAAACAGCAGGATTTCAGGGGCTATGCACCAACCTAGTTCATTTCCTATGTAAGACTAGAGAAGGATTTCTTAGAACACTAGTTTTTGTGTTGAGAGCATTCTTTTGTCTCAATGTAAATTGACCATCTTTCCAGAGACAGTATAAAACATTCCCTTAGTGGCTTTTTTGGTAGAAGACAAAATAACACTTCTTTAAATAGCTGTACTCACAAACCCTGCACTCACTTTGACAGGGCTGCCTTCATCCAAGAGAACCTGCTCATGTATACCAAGCTGTTTGTGGGATTTCTGAACAGAGCTCTTCGGACAGACTTGGTCAGTCCAAAGAACGCCCTCATGGTGTTCCGAGTAGCTAAGGTCTTTGCTCAGCCCAATCTAGCTGAAATGATCCTGAAAGGTAAAAGGATATTTTGGTATCTTGTGTTGTCCTGTCTCAATCTTTCTTCACAATAGTTACAGCTCATCTCATTAGCACTCAGGTGCCCTTCTCTCCCATTTTTCGTGCTATTTCCCCATTCAGAAGTCTGTCTTCCCTAATGTTTGTCAATTGGTTTAGTCAGTCTATAGTTCCCTTCTAATCACCATAGGTTGCATTTCACAATTTTTTTTAAAGGATAAAGAACCCAATTACAATTGTCAGTTTTTCTTATGCTTGTATTACTTCATTATGTACCTCAGGATTTAAACTATATGTCTCTAAAAGTCTCAATACTCTGTAAAAGAGTCATGCATGCATTTCAGGATAATTAGGATATAGTGAATTTGGGAGTGGTGAGATTTGACAAGTATCAAGGTCTGAAGTATGTTTCTCCACTGCCTTTTGTTGAAAAATGTTACGAATTTAAAATGCTGCTCTGTATGGTCTGCATTAAATGCACACTGACATTTCCTGCTCTGGGCAGAGAGAAGTCAATAATGAGCACTAATTAAGGCCTCCTTCCCCTTAGAACTCTCTCTCTAAATAAAGTTGCCCAGCAGCCTTAAGGCAGCTGGACCTTCCCCAGCAAGACCAATATTATGCAACCATCTTCAGTGCTTTTTTCAAATTCTAGGAGAACAGTTATTCCTGGAGCCAGAACTTGTGATTCCCCACCGTCAACACCGACTCTTTATGAGCCCCACTCTTGGTGGGAGTTTTTTGTCATCACGGTCTCCAGCTGTTACAGATGCCTCATTTAAGGTGAAGAGTCATGTTTACAGCCTGGAAGGACAGGATTTCCAGTATAAACAGATGTTTGGCACAGAAGTCAGGAATTTGGTAAGCAGCAAGCTCCTTTGCACCTGCCTTTCTACTGTGACAGATGTTTCTCAGTGCTGAGCACCCATATCAGAAGTTAAAAGTAGAAAACCTCACACCCTGCATTACTGAATAATTTAGTTTGCTGACAATGACTTCTGGACCCTGAGGGGTCTCAGTCCAGCAGAGCTGTAAAAATCTGCTTCTCTTTGATAAATAATGAGTTACTGTAACAGCTTGCTGCCTTGGAGCAGGATTTGGTATTTCCTCTCAAACATGCTTACTGTGATCTTCTGGTTCATCAGTACCTACCAGCAACTCAGACAAAAGCAGCAGGAAAAAGAAAAAAAGCAGCTGAAGAACCTAAGCAGCTCTGAGGTTTCTGAAATGCTTCAACAGAACTGCCTCTGCCCTATTGGAAATCCAGCTAACAGCACAAATCCATATGCACTAAGGGAGTGAGTTTGCTGGGATTGCTCTCACTTTCAGCTATCAAGGCACAGTTTTATCCATGTATTGATGTTAGTAGTCCTTTATCTTTGTCCCACACCATTTTTGATTTTTGTTTCAGGTGTTAAAACTGGCCCAGTTAATTTGTCAGGCACAGCAGACAGCAAAGTCCATATCAGACCATTCTGCAGAGACCATGGCCAGCCAGTCCTTCTTCTCGTGGTTTAGATTCACACCATCTGAGGTGAACGGTTCCTACACAGGCAATGACCTTGATGAAATCGGGCAGGACAGCATCAAAAAAACAGATGAATATTTAGAGAAGGCACTGGAATACTTGTGCCAGATCTTTAAGGTAAGTAACATCTTTCTAAGGACTTATGCAGCAAGAGCAAGAGTCAGGATTCATCAAATATACATCTGTGTCTCTGGTACTGTGGGGGCACAAAACTGTCCAGACACCTTGCTAGTAAATTCTGACATCTTCTCAACTTTGCCTGCTTCAAAACCCATTTTCAGTGTAGATGGAAGTTGGTGTTATGAATGTTTAAGTATCAAACCTACTTTGTTTAAGTGACGACTCTTTTGGACTGTGTAATTTATACCAAACCTGTTTATACCAAACCTGTCCTCTTGTCAAACAGGCAATTTTAAAAACTCTCCTGTATCTTCTAAATGTAGAGCTGTAAAAATACAGCTGCAGCTATGGGTGAACTGTTACACTTAAAAAAAACATTGAATTTCTCTGGAGCCACACTCCCTTGTACAGAATTGCCCTGGGAGGCAGCTCTTTGATTCTCCTTGGGAGCTAAGGGAGACATAAGCCAGAGCACTAATCTAGAATTGGACAAGCACAAACAAATCTGGAGAGGTTTATCTCATTTTAATGTCTAACTGAGGTGCTGTTAAGCATTTCTTGGTATCTGATCTGGCTGTCCAAGACTTCCAAGGCTAATGAGTTTGTGAAGTGAGAAATAAATTATACGGGGTGGATCAAACTCCTACTTTAGAAATGTGTTATTCTTGTGTAGCTGAGTGAAGCCCAGCTGACCCAGATGATGATGAAGTGTGGGACAGCTCAAGATGAGAATGGCAAAAAACAGCTTCCAGACTGCATTGCAAGTGAGAATGGGCTCATCCTTACACCCCTTGGCAGGTACCAGGTGAGAGAAAAACGGTTCCATATCACTGCCTAGGCTCTTCTTGAGAAAACGAGTTCTCCTTCTATGACAAAGAAATGCAGCTTGCCTGGGGCTAAGAGAGGTGCCAGTGAAAAGGTGTTTCAGGTGGGAGCTGCAAGATGAGGTTTTTCTTTTCCCATTTCTAGATCATAAATGGCCTACGAAGGTTTGAGCTGCAGTATCAGGGGGACGCTGAGCTGCAGCCCATCCGCAGCTACGAGAACGCGGCTCTGGTGCGGCTCCTGTTCCGCTTGTCCTCGGCGCTCAACGGGAGGGTGAGCACAGCACTGCCCTGCTCCTCCTGCTCTACCCCACCTCTGCCTCTGGGGCTCTTGGCTTGTTCTTGCTCCAGCTTCTTCACTGTGCTCTACATGGGTATTTCCTGGTAGCCTGAGGCCTGCTTCTCTACCTGTCATTCTGCTTTTCCTACACAAAGCATTGCAAATGTGATTTATTAAGGGACTCATGGTTGATGAACAGGGGAGTAACATTCAGAGTGAATGCTTCTAAACAGGAAAAGCAAATTCTTTTCTTAGTGCAGACTTGCCTTGTGTTTTCATACCTGACACATTTCTGCTGTTCAGAAGTGCAGTTTGATCCCTATAATCCTCATTCTCAATATATTAAGAAAATCATAAACTAAGTTACTTTATGACAGCCTTGGCAGGAGGACACTAACTTTTCAATGCCTCTTCCCTCAGTTTGCTGATCAGATGGAAGTGCTTTGCTCCAGGGATGATTTTGTTGGCCGACTCTGTCGCTATCACCTGACCAACCCCCAGCTCATACAGAAAATCAGGTACAGCCCCGTGGTGAGGGACAGAACGAGCCAGAACTGGGGACCCAGGATCAGCCTGAGGTTTCTGGCCAGCTACAGGACTCTGATCTCTTTGCTGATGATCTACTTCCTTGCATCCTGGTTTTATGTTGGGCCAGTTGGCTGCACCTTCATTATCCTGATTGGATATTTTCTTTATGCTGTAATAATGACTTTTTTCTTCGAAGGATGGAAACCACATGAACACTAGTTTCCTCTTCCTGGCTTCTGGAAATAAATGTTTTAAGGATGAGCCTGAGATTCCATGACTAAAATGTTTTAATTATATCAGCTCTTCCTAAAATATTTTTTAATACTAAAGTTAATGGAGTTTTATAAACATTGATGTGGCCTTGTAGAGATAATCAATGTAAATTTTATTTTTATAAAAGTCTTCCTGTAGACTCGAGTGAATATGTTGTTTGGGTTTGGTTTTTTTTTTGAGGGGGGAAGAATGAGCCATGAGTATTTATAAAGCTGCAGTCATGCCACAGGTGCATCCCATCACTGACCTCTTGACCAGTTCCTCCAGTTCACTGAGGACAGGAAGGATGTGGTGCATGAGACACGGAGCCATTGGTGATTTTGTCCCCTAACCTTCACAGCCTGTGAGTTTTCACTTCCCACAGAACACAGTAACCCTCATCCCATGGTATCCTAACAGGGGAAGAGCAGCACAATCTCAGCATCCAACACAGCAATAATAATAAATTTATTACAGTAGAAACAAACAGGTAATGCCTTAGCTCATGTACAAAATACTGACAGCATTCTGCTGCCTCTGTCAGTGCTTCCTAAGTACCCACATTTAAAAACATCCTAAAACTGATGACACCACATGGATTTACAGAGGTCACAGCAATTTCTTGACACTACTGTAAGAGAGCCCAGCTACTCTTTAAGGTTTGCTGCACAATACAGAGAGATGGGGCAGGATACAATTGGAACATCTCATATTTGAAATTCTCCTGCACCAGGAACTCAAGAAGGAGCAACTTAGACACGTGGGGAAGTATGAAAAATGCATTAAATTAGAGTGACTTGTGGTAAATGTTTTCCAAGGCAGCTGATGCCTGATCTGAGTGCCCATCCCTGGTGAAGGCACAATGGATGAGTTGTCAGTTCTACTCCTGAGATGTTGTTTTTTTGCCTTTGTTTTAACTAACTGATGTACTATAGAAACATTTTCAGTGCACTGCATGAACTCCCACTGGAAGCCAGGTGCCTCAGAAAGACTGAAAAGAAGAAATGCAGCCACAAACCTGCTGGACTGATTTGTGGCACTTGGCCTTTATCCTGTTGGTTCCCCCTCCCTTTATGTACACATTTACTGAATTTACAGAGGAAGTCAGTGTGCACATCAGGATCTCTTCTTTCTCATCAACCTTACTCAGTTGGAGTGAGAAACCTGGTCCATGCTAACCAAAAACCATTTATACAAAGTGGCATTTAGAAGAAGCTATAAAAGGTTTTATAAAATGAAACCTTTTTTGCTCTGTTTGGTTCCACATTCCTACCCCCAAGTATAATTATGCAGATTTATCTCAGATATTTGAGGGATGCCTTAAAAGGATGTAATTAATCCCATCTCTGGGCAAAGCTGATAATCAAAAAGATTTCCTGCACCCACTGGCAAGTTTGCAAGCACATTTGAGTTGCAGCTCTTTTATTTCTGGGGCAGTGTCAGGTCACAAAACATACAGTGGGAAAGAAATACTGGCACTGAGCAAATTTTGAAGCAAATGAGGACATTTTCCCCTACCCCCTCTTATACCAGACTCCCTGATGGAAGTCCACAAATAATTTCTTCTCTAAGAAGACAATAAAAAACTCATCCTAAGAACCATATATACACATTTTGTATATCTGAAAATGCTGGCAAAAGTCCACAGAGGCAGAAGAGAGAAAGCATGAGAGCTAAGTCTAACATCAGGTTCTCTACTGAACCTGCCAGCCTAGAAACAAAACAACATAAGGCTTCTTTCTTCTGAAGTAACCTCCCCACGCTGTGGTTTCCAGTGGCACGTGGAAGGGGCCAGCTGCTGAGGGTTCCTTCCTGGCTCCATGATGCAGGTGAGCTGTTATGCAGCAGAGAGACAGGCCTGGCGAATGCTTTGTGCCCAGGTGTTCAGGAGAGCTGTGACTGAATGCTTGTCTGGCAGCTGCAGTAGTTTTGAAGTCATGTATCTGTACACTGACTGCAAAAAGGGATTGGCTGCTGGAGAAAAAAAGAGGGAACAGATAAAGGAAGTTGTTCTAAAAATCATATTAAAGCATTAAAATAAAAGGAGTGTTCACACTTCCCCTGCTGCCACAGCCCCATGCCCAACAAATGTCATACCATACTGCCTGGGGTTCTTTATCCACAGAGGGCTCTGATCTGGATAGTCTGCTGGAACACTGAGCTGGAGTGGTGGGACATTTGGAAGATTCTTGTCATCTGAAAGGCAAACACACTTCCATCAGAGCAGAGCATTTCTTGCCAGACAGGAGGCTTTTAGTGCATGACTGAGCTTGACTTCTGGCCTGTGAACCCCAAGGAGGAACCAGGCTGCACATCTCCCCCTCTCTTCTTACCTAGCTTGCATATGAGATGAACTGTGCCATTATTACTGCAGTGTGAAGGGTCCAGGTTCACCAGGAATTTAGGATTTAATCTTGCAACTTCTCCTTGGAGGACATTTGGGATGGTCTGTCTGTCATCCTCTTCATATTTCCGCTTCCGAGGGGAAGCAACGGGGGCCCTGTGTACAACACAGCCCACAGAAGGACTCCTTAAACATTCCACAGGTGGAAAAAGGTCCAGGTCACCCCCACCCCAACCCCAGCTGTTCTGGGGGTGATTCCTGCAGAGGGACTCCCCCTCCTCCTCCTCCCCCTCCTCCGGGAGGAGCGGCCGGGTACGTACGCGATGGGCTGCCCGTGGATGGCGGCCATGGCCGGCACGAAGGTGCGGTACAGCGAGTGGTTGAACACCGGCGAGCGGATGTTGGCCAGAACAGCATCCAGGAGGGGCTGGCACAGGTACTGCTGCTTGGTGGGGGGCACTGGGGGAGGGGGTGGAGTTGGCTGAAACACAACAGAAGCCCCTTTCGTCATCACCAAAAATAGAAATAGCTACTGCTGAGTCTGGAAACTTTTATAGCGGTAAACTTCCAAAGGAAACGATTCTCAAAACTGCACATGGTAACATTAAGGGAGGAATAAAGCAAAAAGAAACCATAATTTTTGGTTTAGGAAGGCTGTCCTGAAATTAGCCACAGTCCAAAGAAAGAATTATTCCAGTCTTTGCACAGAGCACAAGAAATTGCAAGTTCCATTAAAAGATACACCCAGGTAACATACATGACTTGCCCACATTTTCTGTTTCCTTATTTTATCCAACCTTCCTTCAAGTTTTAACACCATGAGTAATAAAAAGGGCAAAAATGATCCTGCCAAGTCTTAACACCTTTTGGAATGAGTTGCTTATCTCTGCTGCCACAGAGCATTACATACCACAGCCATATCATTTTTCAGCTTCTCCAGAGCAATTTCACATTTCTGCAGCGTCTTCAGGGGGCACCTGTGGAAGAGGGGAAATTTCATCCACATCACCCACCAAATGACACCTCAGCTGGAATGTTTCTGCTGTCTGAGCCCCAGAGACAGCCTCAGTGGCAACAGGGCTGGGGGCCAACCAGATTCCTGGAGCAGCTGGGAAAACTGACAGGAAAAGTTACCGTTTTGAAGGGTCAGTCAGGATATCCAAGAGACTCTTCATTTTACTCAGGTCCTTCTTCCTGTCTGAAACAGTAGGAGAAGCAAACACTGACTGCAAGAAAAGCTTCCATTCTTGCAGACAGAAACACAGCACACTGTCAAAAATGAAAACATGAGCCAATAATAAAGTAGTGAGGATTAAAGATCTTTCATCTAATCCTAATCCTATCCAAAGCATGAACTCTGCATGTCTCAAAATCATCAGAAGTAAAAAAAAAACTGATGAGAATTTAAGGATAAGGGTTTTGCCCCTTCCTATCACTGAAGTCTTTAGTTAGAAGCAAGAAAGAACAGCTCTGACACTTTAAATCCCTGGAAAAGAAGTCACCACAAAAGGCAAAGTGTTGCTTCTTCCAGCAGGTAAGAGAGCTGACACAGATAAATGCAGGGCCAAATACAGGAAACCTCACCTTCATTTTTATCTATTTTATTGATCATCCTCCGGAGTGGCTCAATGTATTTTGATAGTTGTTTGAGTTTTTCCAGATACTGTTGCTCCTCTGACTGACCAGAACTGGCTGGACTCATGACAGAATTTGGATTTCCTGGCAAAAAGGAAGACTGCATGTCACAGGGTGATGAAAGATACTGCAGAACTTTATTTGTAATTAATCTTGATCTGAAATGTGGCACTCTCAAAGTGTAGCTCATGTCAAATACCCAAATCCACAACTGGATGCCCCCCACAGTTTAAGTGCTTGCCCAGCCTCTAGTTTTTGTATGGAAATAGCAAATTCTATGGGCAGAACAGCAATTCCCACTTAATACATGTTTTTCTGCAGAGTTCCACATACACATTTTCTAGGTCTTTATTTTGCCTTCGCTCTGATGCTTTAAACACAAAATAAACAGAATAAATTCCCAGCAGTTTTTGTGAAGTGGCTCCTTCCCTGTCTGCAAAGCACATACACTGGCATGAGAAGGAGCCAGTTTGTGATACTATGAATGGAGGTGACAAACTGCTCCTGACTGGGAGGGAGGGCAAAGTGCCAGAGTGCACCTGGGAAGGTGTTCTGGGGCAAAGCAGCCTGCTGCCTGGAATTAAATGCTGCCTGGGATGAAGTAAATGCTGCCTGGGGTGAAGTAAATGCTGCCTGGGATGAAGTAAATGCTGCCTGGGGTGAAGTGGTTAAGTCCTTTACAACTGCACAGTGTCACCAAGGGTTCCCTCCTGTTGGAATTAAGGAATCATTGTGCCTCCATAAGCTTGCTCCATCACATTATCATTCTTTTTAAAGACTGGGGAAGTTCAGGAAACCCACTAGGTAGTTCAGTGATGAGAAAAGAGCTTCCAGTGGGTTTTGATTTGGGAATCCAAGCTGCTGTGTTATGTGGTGTATGTGATGAGTTCACTACCTGCAATGCCAGCTGCTACCTAGAGCTCTTGGAAGTTCTCACTGTGCCAAAACAAACAGGTTTCCCAGGAATTATTACAGCTCCCAAAACACAGCCCAAGCCCTGGTGTGCAGTACAGCTCCCAGATCTTTTACCTGGAGTGTTGAGAGGGCCTGGGGATGGGACACTGAAGTTCTGAGGTGTTCGTGCAGCTGCTGGGCTCTGTGATGGCTGTGGAGAGGGACTGGGGAGAAAGCTGCTGGGGGATGGAGCAGGGCCAGAGCTGGAAAATAAACACACAATAAACAAAACCTGCCAGAGCCTGACGAGGAAGGATCATCAGCCTGCAAGCAGATAGGAGTTTAGTAAGCATCATGATGGCAGTTGGTAGTTCTGCCCTGGTGAGATTTGATACACAGATTTTTAATGTAAAATTTGAGTTTTCAGAGTGAATTCAGCACAGTCTCACCTGTGCTCCCAGTGGAGCTGAATTACCATTCATTCACTTCACTGGAAACAGAGTAAGGTTGTTGAATGTTTCTGAAAACCTCCCACTTGGGGCATTGCCAGAAGTGCTCAGAGGTTGCACTGGGGCTCACCTGACATTTGAGTTTGGCTGAGAAGTTGGCTGGCCTGGCTGAGGAGATGGCTGGGGCTGTGGTGGTGGAGGCATGGCCTGGGGAGTCTGAGCCTGCTGGACAGGAGATGGGGATGACATCATGGTGATATTGTTCTGGCTGACCTGGAATGTGGGAAAAGACACCATCAATAACAACAGAAGGGAGCAGAGCATGGGAACCTAACTAAAAGGCTTTACCTGTGGAGAGAAGTGTTCCTCAGGCCTACAAGAAATGAAAGCATTAGTTTCCTTTCTCCCCCACAAGGACACTCCCACCTGTAGCACTCTTGAAGCTCTCAGGGCAGTAAATCTTATCAACTTCAGTAGAAATGACCCTTAAATCTGCACATAACTTGAATTAACTGCATAATAATTATTTTTCACTGCCCAAACCATCATGTTGCAATTGAAATGTTGAAGTGCCATGTGAGAAACCTGTACTTTATTAAAACTAAAGAGGAGCAGGAAGAAAAAACATTTCCCACTTGATAATTAAGAGTCAAAACCCCCTCCTTATTTAGACATTTTAATTACAGTCTTCAAAGGTCTGTCAGACTCAGCTGCAGCTTCTCAACTGGTTTTCTTTAGGAAGAAGGAGGAAAAAAATTAGGTAAGCCAAATCACCAACATCTTGTTTAAATACTGAGCTCTGAAAATCTGGGTGGAGATAGAAACTCCAAAGTGAACAGCTGGGTGGGAAAAAAAATGAAGCAGCTTTCTGACCTTTGGAGAATGATGAGGTGTGCCTAAAGGACAAAAAGGCAAGTAAGAGCATTCCAGAACAGCAGCAAACAACTGAGTTTATTCTGTACACTCTACAGTGCCAGAGCCAGATGACACCAAAATTTGAGCAACTTCTCACATTTGTTCTAATTCACATTTTTCCCCTTAATCACTTAAAACCAAACAAGAAAACCTGTGCAATGGCAGAGGCATGGGACAGTAATGCAGACACTGAGTGATCACATTTGTTTAAGAACATGCAGAGAGTTCTCATGACTTGAGGCCATAAATAAGTACATACAAAGAAAAATGGAATCAGCCTGCAGAGGCAATAGATTGTGGCTCATTAACCCCTGTGTCCATTCTGTAAGTCACTGATCAACATCTTTGAATTAACAACTCTTTCCCTCAGTCTAAACCATTTTTAAGGGAAGGTTCCAGTAAATCCCCAAGTCCCAGGCACATCACAGGCACTGCAAATTGGTGTTGCCCTTCACTCTCTTGTTAAATGCCCATCTACACAACCCAGCTGTGTGCAGAGGAAATGATATTTAGCACACTGAGAAGTATGGCACTGTCTCCTTCTGCATGGACACACTGACTGCAGCAGGAGCTGCTCTGCTGGGTGCATCACACTGCAGCCATGCAAAAGGCCATACTGCCCCCAAAAAGGCACAAACAACCCCCAGCTCAGTGCACAACTACTCACCTTGAAGATACTAGCTCATGACAGAAGAGTTCAAAACCAAATGCAGCCTGACATACTTTGATGTTTTTTCCATCTTCAAGAACCCCAGTACCTTTGCAACCTTTGTGACCTCTCACACAAAGTTAATACATGGAACAAGCGAGGCTGAAATGAAATTATCTTCCTTTTCTCCATAATCAACAACTACAGAGCCTGGCCTTGATGTCCTCCAAAGGAGGTGGGTGGGTTTTTTACCAGCATGTCTCTCCTCACAGGCTGGAAAAGCATTTCTGAGGTTGAAAAGCACAGTTTGCCTCCTGCAGACACCATGTGTGGAAGGAAGCTAGGATGGACACTGCAGAGAGCATTCCTGATCCTTCACAGCACCCATTTCTCATCAAGTCAGACTAACAGCACTTGGAGTGGCTCATCTCTTCCTAAAAATCAGGCCCCTGATAAGTGTCTCAAGTTGGTTACAAAAAGGACTTCTGAACACTTAAATCCTTCTGTTTTGGGAAGGAAGGAG
This sequence comes from Euphonia xanthogaster, assembly GCA_034509185.1. Classification (NCBI taxonomy): domain Eukaryota; kingdom Metazoa; phylum Chordata; class Aves; order Passeriformes; family Fringillidae; genus Euphonia; species Euphonia xanthogaster. The sequence continues at coordinate 2,505,127 of JAYDZK010000047.1, read as the reverse complement.
AAATATCTCGTTAGGTTTTCTGCCAGATTTAAGGTGCTGTGTGTAATTCAGCACCAAGTGTATTAATTACATTAATTTACAAATGCTGCAGAAAAGTGAAGAAAAGGATATGCAGCATTTACTGTGCACATAAGCACTGGATGAACTGAATTTTTCTGCACCACCCCTCCTCATTCAAACACTTGCACAGGCAAACAGCTTTCCTCCTTTCCAGGTTTGCTCTGCCACCTTCATTTCAGAACAGCAAAGGCAATGCCTAACAGCAAGCAAAACTGTGACACTTTCATAAACATGCATTCAGAAGTGTGCAGCTCTGAACTTACTGCCTTGGTTTTCTTTGTCAGCAGTTCATTTGCTACATCATTTCAGAACGGGTTGAAAGATGATTTCAGATTTAGGTTTCTACGTTTGTAGGATAAAGATTAAGATTGTAACAATTTAATGAAGTTTCAACTCCTAGGGAATGCTCTTTGCAGCTGACTCTGAGTAAAAAGAAGGTTTCAAAAATAAAGAAAAACAAACAAACACACTAAAAAATAGCTATGAACCCAAAAGACAAACCCCCCCTGCTCCAGAGTTTTAAGTCCACTCAATTAATTCAGCTCCAGAGTTAGGCCATGGTCACTGATCATTTGCACACCCTGCATCTTCAGCAGACACAAGGAAACCCAAGCACATCTTTTCTTCACTGAGGGATGGGAATTTCTGCACATAAAGCATCTCCATGGACAGCTGCTACAGCACCAAGCTGCTCTGTGCCTCTACAGTGGCCTGATCATGCCACCACACTCTCATTTTCTGAAATCTTGCCCATAAGGCACTTGGGCTTGCATGATTAAAGTTTTCATTGACATCCACTAAACCAAAACTTAGTGCTCAGAGCACTGTCCTGGAAGATAAGCCCAGCTCTGAGTTCCAGCTCCAGCTGGCTGAGTCTCAGGCACAGAGCAGCACTCAGGAGATAAGGCTGGTAAGGGCTCTCAGTTCTGACTCTGTTGCAAATCAAAACACCAGGTGATTGTGGAATAAAAGCTCCTATCAGTAATTTTTTGTATTGTTTGAAAAGACTGAAAGAAGCAAAAAAACCCCAATGAAACAAATCAGCTCACTGGAGAATCTAATGAGAACTGAGATTAAAAAGGCCAGACTGTTTTGTCTTATGGGGCAAAAATAAATAGTCACAAGGTACTGATATCACATCTGGTCCTTCTGTTGAAAAGCATTCTTCAGTGCCACACCAAGATTCTTTTCTAAAGAGAAAATACACCCTGCACTGCCTATCACCACAGCTAAATGGCTTCAGGAATGCTCCTACATGAGGGATCAATAAGCACAGACCTGCTACAGCCCTGCACTCCTGCTGTCAACAGCTGCAAGGGCTCTGATGAGCAGCATTACACCCACCAGAGAGCAGCAGCTCAGCATTTGATAAGATTAAGAGATGTAAAAGACAGCGTTTCTAATTTCTAATCTATCTAGGACCTGACCAAAATGCTTTGGCAGACAATATCAGAGATTCATGCTGGGTCAGGGCTGTCATGTACATGCAGGTCAGACTCCAAAAGCTGTTTCCAGCCACCAGTAAACCACATCTCACCCACTCACCCAGCACCTGCTTCAGAGCCATTCTCACTGCAATCACTGCTCATGAAAATTTCTCCTCTTCTTCTGCTTTGATCAGCTGTTCAGCTCCCACATCACCTTCCCACTCCCTGCATGCTGAGGGCACTTCTGATGAGCAGCTCATGCCAGAGTCAAAGCTCCTCAGTAACAGTGGCAGTGCTCAAAGATCACCCCAAGGCACTGAATGCCTGAACTAGGAGCCTTTTGCTGTCAGTCAAGTATTAAAGAGAAGCAAAACTAATACTTAAAGATCCATGAGAAAGCCTCAAATATTGTGGATATTTCAAATGGGAGATGATTATCTCAGTCAATATTAACTGCTACAGTGACCAAAGCACAAATTCCCCTCTGACTCCACAGCTGTGGCTGGGGTTTGTGTCAATTAACACATAAACACTGTCCTGGATGAAATGACCATCCATCTCCAACCAGAAATGACAACAGAGGTGTTGGCCTAGGACTGCAGAATCTTTCTGGTCACTGTCACTGCCTTTGCAAACTCCTGAGAAGAAATGAAGTGCTGTGACCTCGTGCATTTTCCTGGATAGGGTTAGGGTTAGCCTGCCTGCACAGCATCTTCTCTGATGCAGGTACAAGGGGAATCCTTCTGGCAGCTTCTCCTACACAGCCATGAAAGAAAAGAACAGCTCCAATATTTCTGGGTCCCTGATATCATGCCAAGAAGCTGCTCAAACTGGAACGAGCCAGGTTTACTAAAACACAAGAAGCACCTGTACAGAGCATGAACACAGGCCAAGCAAGGTCCTGGGCACAACCCAGCCAGGTACACTCAGTGCTGACCTGCAGCAGCCAGAAATGCACACTCATGGAGTGTGGACCTTTAATTTGAGTCTTGAATCAATTCTGAACCCAGCAAATCTCGGGTTTCTGTGGCTGAGATGACCCCCAAGGTATTAAAAAGTCTCTTTTTCCCAGCCCCACGACCAAAGAAGTTGAGATTCCTCAGTTCTGCTCTTCAAGGTTGTTTATTTTCTCTTATCTGTTCCATTCTTTCTCTGCCCTGCTGGGGTCTGTCCAGCAGGTCGGGTTGGGGCACAGTCCCTGCCCTTGGGCTGGTGTTGGCTTTTTATACTGAGAACCACGTGTGCTTTATTTACAATAATTTCCCAATTCCTATCACCTGTGTCAGACAGTCTGTCTCTGCTCTAAACCAATCCAGAAGTGTCACCATCACAGCAGGAGATGGAGGACAAGAAGAAGAAGGAGAAGGACAGGACACGCCCAGATTCCTCCATCTTGCCTCCTGAACCCCCATTCTAAATCCCCAAAATTCTACTTTTTCACCCTGTGACAAATTCACTGTCATTCTACTCAAAACCTTGTGGCTTGTAACTCCTCACACAAAGTTGGGAATTGTCTCCATGGGCTAAAATCCAAGGCACAGGTGGTTTTGACTCCGTGCCAAGGTCTCTGAGCCCCCTGCCAGGGTCTGGAATCACCCAGGGCAGCCAAAGGAATGTCCTGGGTCTGACACCAGCCAGCCCTGACGGGTGACACAGGGCAGCACCACGAACACCACAGAGCCTCCTGGTTCTGAGGGATGAGAGGCAATTCCAGGCCCAATGCTCAGGATGCTGATTTTTAAAACAGAACAAACATGAAAATAGCAGGGGAAAAAAAATCAAAGACATCTTTCCTTTCTAGTACAGGCTCTTGGATGGAGTAACCATCCAGAACTGGATTTCAGAAGCACGATCCCTTTTCTTTGCAGAATGGAGCACTATGGACTGACAGTGCCAGGGGAAAAGCTGGCTCTCCCAGTGCTGCTCTGCTATATAAAGGGCTCAGACAGCTGATTAATCCATGGGATTGGTAATCATTTGACTCTGGATATTTTGTTCAAATGTTTTTTTTTCAGTGATTCATGAAGCCCTTATCGGAATTCAAACAGCACTTCACGAATCAAATAGGAGCTTAAAAAAAATAATAAAAAAATTAGCAGTAATGAGCTCATTTCCATAGAAATAGAACCAGGCTCACTGGTGGGTCAAACTGTTTTGCCCTTCCTCTTTCCAGTGTTTTCCTCAATTCTTTTCAATTTATTTCATGCATCATTATCTTCCATTTTCTGTGTATCTAAACCATGCCATTTGGCTTTTTGTTCTCTAACCAGCAACTGCCACTTCAAGTTATTTCCAAATGGTGTAAAAAAATTGTCATCGATATTTCACTTGAGAAAGTTTAAAATTCATTGTCACATTGCAAGCCATTACTCATGACAGTTTCCTTAATAGATTACAAATCATAGTTTGAAGTAGCATTGAGCAAGAATCTCTAGTGCTCAAGCCTCTCCATTCCCGCAGGATCAGTAACATGTTTTAATGATATTGCATTTGTATTCTTTCAGTTTTCTTTCATGAGACATCAAAGAAGCAGCAGAAAGTGTCTTTCATATTCCAGACAGACCACAATACTTTGGTGTTTTCCTTCCTTCGGAATTACTGCTAGCCAAGATGAAAGCCAAGGTCTTGTGAGCAAAACCTGGGCCATCTGAAAAGAGATGGGATCCCTTTGAGGGTCTCAATTTGTTGGGAAGAGGGAATTGCTTTCAGTTCCATCCATCACAGCACAGGGCTTGTTAGGGCAGGTTCCAGAGGAGGAACGTCAGGATGGAAGGTCACACACAGCTCCTGCAGATGTTCAGATTGTTTTGTGCATTTCCATGCAGAAGACACAGAAGGAATAAGACAGAAGATTTTGTGGCTTGAAATCATGCACACAGAGTTCCTACTGAGGGCTGTGCGTGTTGTTGAGAACCAGGAAACTCTGTAAAAATCAGCAGAGGAAAGTGGCCTGGCAGTGGACTGGACTTGGTGATTTATCTGTAAGATGAAGCATAAATGTTGTTGTTATTGAAATATTCATATTATATACATGTGTATGTATATATATATTATAAATATATTTCAGTAGCTCTGTATAATCATGTGGCTGGCAGCCACTTATATAAGGAAAGAGAAGCTGTTCTCAGTAGCTCTACATCACAAAAAATCCTGAGATTCTGAAAAATAAAGAAGTTTGACTAGGAAACTAATATTATTGAAATCCCTTATCTGAAGGAGAAAAAGCCCTTCAGGAAACATGCCACTGGAAGCATGGCACAGGAAAGCAAGCATTTTTCCTAACTTGTATCAGCTGAGTCCATATCTGGATCTGAAGGTGGAAGAGGGTTCTGCATCCATGGGAATTGTCCATCTCCTGGGAGGAAAGCTGCTGGGGTACAGGGGTGAGTAAGGGGAGAAGGGAACTCCACCTCTGCTGGAACTTGCATCCATCTCTGTTCCCCAGCAGGTGGGAATTGCATGCTGAAATAAATGGCTTCAAAGGAACACAAAAACTTGTTCTGGGAATAGATTTTCTGCCAAAGATGGTGGAGTGTGCCCAGAAATCCTCACAGTGCAGAGCAGGAGCAGGGCCAGGAGGTAAAGCACACAAGGTTCATCTTTCCAGGAGCCAGCATTTTCCAGGTGAATGCTGTGAGTGCCATTGCACTGCTCCCTTCAGGGGGGAAGGGGTCTCTCAGTCTGCCCTTTTCCTCATTTTCCCCACACAGGAGTGTGCATCAAATGCAAGCTTGGTCTGCTGACTCCTGTGTTACATTTTCCATGAGAGCAGCACTACTGGGACCAAAAATGTGCATATTTTAGCACCAGGCAGAAGTGCAGATAAATGGGCTCCAGTCAGAGGAAAGCACAGAGCACGAGGTCATTAGTGACTGAGACAGAACAGGCAGGGTAAAGCAAGAGGCTTGATGGCCCCAGCCAGGGACTGCTGGAGCTGCTCCTCTGGGAAGGCCGTGAGCCCCCTTTCTTGCACTCTTCCCTGCTGTTTTCCATGGTGAAATTTTGCTGGAGGAAGGAGGTCAGCCAGCCACTTTGGAGGTCAGCAGGCCTTTGGCATGGAGGAGGAGAGGATCACCAAAGCCCCTTTCCTTACTGTGTCCTGGAATGTGACAGAACCAGGATTCCAAAGTGCCCCAGGACACGCAGTGTTTTTGTAAGATCTGATTTTTATCAAAGGGCAGAACAAGGGCAGCTGCTGGCCTGGATTTCCAGGCTTGGATAATGAATCTTTGCTGGGAAATAAGAAGAAATTCCACAACAGAAGCTGGATGGCACACTCTCACCTGATATTGCTGCTGGAGACACCTCTGCTCCCTCCCTCAGGAGCAGCTCCTTGTCTTGTGAGCAGTGGTGTTAAAGGCACCTGGTGATGGACTGGAAATGAACACATGCAACAGAGTGAGAGCTGCTGCAGCCCACACAGATCCCAAGCATTTCTTTACTTGCAGCTCTCTTCATTTAAGCTCTCTCTCTTAAATAGAGATGATGGTGAAAAACATCTCCAGGTCTCTCTGTGAGGGGGATTTTTACTTTGTCTTTTAGGGAGCACAGTGAAGAGTGAACAGGATCCCAGTGCCAACGAAACCCAAGCCAAACGTTTGGTTTGATTCTTGTTTTTTCCTGTTTTGCTTCTTGAGGGGAATTCTGTAGGGACAAGATTAATCATACAGAGTGGCTGTGCTTCCCCCAGGCTCCTCCCTGCTGCAAATCACCCTGGGCTCTACAGGAGAGGTCAGGGACTGTCCTGCTAAAACTTCCCAGTGGCTGGTTCTGTGCTTAATTGTCAGCTGGGTTTTCTGACACTGATCTGTTATGCCATCCTTCTGTGCAGAAATTTTTAGGATACTTTACTGAGCACAGATGAAGGAAAGTTTCCTTAGCAACATGAATAACATGGAATACTGAAAAGCTCTCTGGTGACTCTGCTTGTTTCTGCACATGAAAAAAAGGTGCTTTTTTTTTTTTTTTTTTCCTGTGGGATGCAATAGAAAGACTCAGGCACACAACCTGACATTTCTTGCCTACTTTCCAGTTTTCAAGCAATGGAAGTTAAAAAACTTCAGGCAGGCATCATTCAAGTAATTCTCTTAGTATGCCCAATTCCTTCATTAATTAATTTGCAGAAGCCTATTAGCATATAGCAGAAGCATGATTTAGCTTGACTCGTATCCAAGGAAACATGTATACTTAATCACTGAGATAATGCTTTGCACCTCTGTAGCACCTCTCTAGCCGTGCTTGGAGGAATTTCAGGGCAGCCTTTAAATGCATTTAGACATCTCCAGATGCACAGAGGTGCCTGGAGAGTTTTCAGAAAGTGATTTCAATAATCCATCAGTTATCTGCCAGGTCCCTTGTGAGAGGCAGCAAAGAACCATGCCAGTGGTGCAGAGATTAGGAAAAAGAACCCACAATGAAGCTTTGAAAGAGTTAAGAGATAATCCAACCTTAGATTCCTACCAGTGGGCTTTAGTGACTGCCTAAAGCTCCCTGCAGGGCAAGGCTGTGTAATGAAGGCAGTTTAGGATAAAAAGGGACCATTTAGCTGGGGTGGTGGGACACCAGGTGGCTTCTCTGCTGCAGGGGGGTCCCTGGAAGCTGCACCCTGGCTCAGTGCCCTTGTCACCCCCAGGGATCCCTGAGCCCTCCCCTGTCGAGGCAAAGGTCCACACTGAGCCACGAGAAGCCTTGTGGGACAATAAACCTGTTTGGTGGCAATGACTAATAACCACACATCTTAGCCCCTCCCATCTCTGCCTCAGTTTCCCCTTCCACGCAGAGTTTTTGCAGGGTTAGGTTCACTTTTCCAGTTGGATATGACTGCCCTCTATAAATAACACCCAGCCTTTGATCCACTGAGACCAAACATGCCAAAGGTTTGATTTTCTGCAATAGCTTCTCCATCATTCCAGGGTTCCTTGTCTCTGCTTATTTTCGTTTGAATTCATCTTTCTAGAACGTGGGGTTAAAGTGCATTAGAATTCCAGCACACACAAAAGAATGGGTTTAGGTCCTCATAGAGTAACCTTTGCCTCCTTCTCAAGTGTGAATTAGACAGAAGTTTCTACATCCAGAACTATTGGAAAGAAAGGCTTGGGATTAGGTTTGGTGAAATGAATAGTTTTCTTTATTTTGTCACTTGAAAGAAGTTTTGGTCTCCAAATCTTGCTGGCTAAGGTTTTTGCAGTTTCCTGCTTTTTGCTAGCATGGACAATGATACATTAAGGGAAGAAAGTGGATTATGAAGACAAACCCAACAGAATGGCAAATAATACTTGCAAAGCAGCATTGCTGGCTGAGGGGCTGGATTCAGAGATGCTATTCTGAGAGTACTAACATTCATTGATTCTCTCAACCGGGAAATCACAGCAAAAAATTCCCTGCCAAAGCTCAAAATATCTGCTAGATAAAATATCTGGGATTGCAAAGTAACTGGGCATATTGGTTGAGAAATATAAACAAAGAGAATAAAGAAATGTTTGGTGTGAAATCTCTATATTTTTATGCCAGTTTATGCTTCCAAAAGACAATGTTTAAAAGCACTTAAAGCAAGTGAGTAACGCTCAGTGCATGCTCTTGCATACATTTAATTGCACCTTTCAGTGTGCAGTAATGAAATGGCACAGCAGGACCATCATTGTGGTCAAAGAGATTTCATTGTAATACAAGTTTAATTGCCATGAATGACTTCCACCCATGTTATTAACAACACAATGCACTCGATATCTTTACATATTTGTGGGGTGCAAGACTGAAATGTGTTTGCCAGGGGCTGACAAACTAAATTCTGGGTCAGGGACTGGAACAAGCTATTCCTTCTCCTGGTGATGAGAATGAGATATAGAAACCACTGCAACAGAGCACGGGAGAGCTTTACATCCAGTCTCTCATGACAAGATGACATTTCCCACCTGTTAAAATACCCAAACAGAGCACAGCACACCTGCTAAATCGGAGATAAAGAGCCCAAGAGTGACAGCACTGTGGGCAGGATTCCAGCTCGGGCTGGTTTGGGTGTGTGTGTGTCTGGCAGCTCCTGCCTGCTGCTGCTGCTGGCCTCTGGGGACACAGACACCCCGGGAGAGGCTCTGAAACAAGGCCTGGGGATGCCACCGAGCTCCACTGGTCCAGGAAGGATAAAACTGAGGAGGACCTGGCCTGCTGGCACTTCCAGGGTGTCCAGCAAGTCCCTCTCATTGGGAGGCAGCCTGGCCAGGGCAGTGGGGGGATGGCTGTGAGGTCTGGGGACAGCAGAGCCCCAGAGGGAAGCAGGGTCCTCGCACAGCCCCTCAGGGAGCACAGGGAGCTCTGCCTCTGCCCACAGCTTCACCCCTTCCCAGATTGCCAAGAGGAACTCCAGGAGCCCTGCACAACCAAAACCTCCTGGGGAGCTCTCCTGATCATCCCCCCACCCCCAGGGGAAGCTGAAATGACAGAACAGCCCAGAGAGCCTTGGGAATGGAGCCCAACACACACACAGGTTCTGAAACAGCTCATGGATGGAATTCCTTGGAGATTTCCTTCTCCTACAAGTCAAAAGTGAATCCCAGATTGAATCCCCTAAACTGCCTGGCCCCTTGCCCACCCCGAGCTGCCAGCCACTCCCCAGCACGGGCAGCATCTCCTTGGGCTCAGCAGGTTTTCTCTCGGGGTCTCTAGCTGGTCAGAGTGACTCTGAGAAAAGCTGGAAAGTCTCTTTTCTCAGCCTGGTGCTTGAAGAAGGAGTCAGAGCTCTTCAGTTCTTGGTCTCAAGGTTGTTTATTGTTCCTTATCTATAAAATTCTTTCTCCTGTCCTGCCGAGGTCAGCTCAGCAGGACAGTCCCAGGCACTCTGCCTGCCCCCGGGGCGGTGTTGTGTCTTTATACTAAAAACTAC
>JAYDZK010000047.1:2454077-2468385 GCA_034509185.1 Euphonia xanthogaster | reverse complement strand
ACAATGATATATTAAAACTTATTAAAAGAATAGAAGAAAGGATTTCATCAGAAGGCTAGCAAGGAATAGAAAGGAATGATAACAAAAGCTCGCGACTCTCAGAGAGTCTGAGCCAGCTGACTGTGACTGGCCATTAATTAGAAACAACCACACAAGACCAATCAAAGATGCACTTGTTGCATCCCACAGCAGCAGGTAATTATTGTTTACATTTCATTTCTGAGGCCTTTCAGCTTCTCAGGAGAAAAATCCTAGCAAAAAGATTTTTCATAAAATATGTCTGCGACAGTCTGCATCGCTTTATTCTGTGTCCTAGAGCGACACGCTGCAGCAACAGGCACCTGTTGTGGTGTTGTTGTGGGTCTTAGGACAAGGTGAGAGATGAGAATTGACTCCAAGTTCTCAGAAGGCTGATTTATTATTTTATGATATTATATTAAAAGAAAATTATATATTAAAACTAGATTAAAGAAAGAGAAAGGAGACATCAGAAGGCTAGAAAAGAATGAGTAAAAAAACTCGTGTCTGACTAGAGAGTCTGACATAGCTGGACTGGGATTGGTTATTAAGTAAAAACAATTCATATGCTGGGTAAACAATTCTCCAAATCACATTCCAAAGTAGCAAAACATGGAAAAGTTGAAGCTTCTCAGGAGAAAAAATCCTGGCGAAGGGATTTTTCATCAAATATCTCAGTAACAGGCACGTGTCTGGCTGTTAGTCACAGCTGTGGCATCCAAAGCTTCTGGCTGGGCAGACTCCTTCTGAATGGAAAATCAGACCTGTAAGATGGAGCTGAGGCTGTTGTAGCCACATTTCTCTTCACAGAGAAAAGCAAGGCAATCTTCCCAAGAATATTTCTGGGATTCACATTCTCTGAAGCTCAGAGAATGATCAAAACAATTCTTATGTCATTTGCTGTGCCTGTGTTTGTGCAAAAGTCGAATGCACTATAGAGATTGTTTACAAAACCCCAGAGTGATGGGGTTTTGTTTCCTTGGCCTGTCAGGGCCAGTGGTGTGTGTGTGTCAGGACTGATCCTGTGCAGTAGAGTACAGTTGAGTGCTTACATTCAGTTTAGATGTAATGTAACATAATGTAATATAGTATAATAAAGTAATTAATTAGCCTTCTTTTGCTCTTCCTACAACACTGCCTCCTGCCTGTTCCTGTGTCATTCTCAGTGCAAGAGTGACAGGCTGTTTCAAAATACTAACTATGGCTTTATTCATCTTTCTGTTATTTCTCTGCAGAAATAAAGCTCTTGTTCCTGCACACTGAGCTTACCTCCACTAAATTCACTGTGGTACTTGGAGGTTTATAAAGAGGAGAGACTATCTGAACTGGTGTCTTCTGCTTAAGTGCACTCTAAGTGGCTTTTAACATATCCTTAGCATTGTAAGACTTTGCCTGTGGTGGTGATCATTTCATAAAGCACAAAACCTCACTGGAGCTGGGTCACTGTTGTGTGCCTATAGGGCGGCTCACTGGCCATTAAAGCAGGCAGTCCCCAGGCAATTTGATGAGCAGTTCCTTTGTTTTCCTAGAGCAAACACCCAAGTCAATCCAGACAAACTTCTAACTGAAGGAAGAACTGCTACACCTTGGAAAAAAATTCCCACTGTCCCAAGTTCCTCTGTGTTTCCTCTTCCCCCACACCCAGAGCATCTGCCTTTGACCACTGACTGCCCATAGATACTGGGTGTGTATTTAAGTCCTTCACCTGTGAACTGTACCTTCCAGGTTGTCCCTGCTGTTTTCCTGCACAATGAAGTGTTACTGTCTTGGGACCTAAAGGCCTGTACTCTTAACTTAGAGGAGAGGTAATCACATTAAAGTGTCCATATAGGTTTTTGTATTTCCAAATATTTTTTATGTTCCCAGGACAACATAAAAGGAGCAAGCTGGAAATAGCTTCAATGCAAATCTGCCATAGCATGTGCCATTGTCTGTTTTGCAGAGGAATGTTTGCAGGAGGATTGAGAGAGATGGAACAAGAAGAAGTTCATATTCATGGCATCTCCTACAATGCAATGTGTAAAATCTTGAACTTCATTTACACTTCTGAGCTGGAACTCAGTGTGAACAGTGTACAGGAAACCTTAGCTGCAGCCTGTCAGCTTCAGGTGAGGTACTGGGAGATGTGACAAAAAAGAAACAAGAAACAAAAGTAATGATGAAAGAAACAGAAAACATGGATATCTGGTTAGAGGGAGGGTTAAGAGGTGAGCAGGAGCATGGATGGCCACGATAAGAAGGATTTCTGGGATGCTGTGTCCACTGGAACTAACTGTGGAAGGGTAGGAACAATGAATGGGTACTTGCACACCTCATTTGTGCCAATGGTTTCATTAGTTAAAACATTACCCATTTCATCTAGAGGAGTATTTTATGTAGCATTCGCTTTCACTGATCTGTTTGTGAAAGCTTCCCTGAAACAGAATATCCCTGGCCTACAGTAAGGAAGAGGGTTTGCTGCTCAGAAATTGTGCTGCTCAAGGTGAGTGCACAGGCACATGGACCTCTCCTGAGCCCATCACTACAGGAAATCCTGCCACTATGGTTTGCACTAAGGGCAGGGGCCATGTGCTTTTAAGACAATTTTTTTTTCTCTAATTTCCCCTGCAGCTAACTGCTGCACAAGGCTTTGGTACTAAATCTTAAACTTTGTGAGTGCTTGCTTTGGTTGGTTTTTACACACTTTGTTAGCAGAGGGGCTCCTGGACAGCAGTTAGTTCTTTGTTTCTCCTGCCAGATACAACTTCAAATTGTGTTCAGAAGACAGCACTAAATATTCCTTTTCCTTTCCAATGGCTTCCTATGCTCTTGAGTGAAATATTTGTTACAGATACAGTCTTTGATATAGTATGTCTCTAAAACTCTGGAAAAACAAGCACAGAGTGACTAATCACCACGTCCTGTGTCTGTTTTCCTGGCTGCTCCCAGGCAGGCTGCAGAGCAGGCAGTGTCCAGTGTCCCACATGTCCTGGAAGGCACATTGCTGCTGCACCTGAAGCCAAACTTAAGTCTTGCAGTGGAGCATGGCTGGAAGAGCTGTGTTATATCCACCCACATACCCATGCTGAGCTCTCTTTCTCTGGGGAAAGGTGAATAGGGCACAAGTGACCCTGGTGGTCAGACTGTGAGGAGAGCAGCCATGATTTCCTTGCAGTCATCCCAGGCTTCAGTCCCCTGTCTCTCAAGTGTGGGGCAGGTGGTGTCTGAAATGAAAAACCTCTGTCTCTTGCAGATTCCAGAAGTCATTAAGTTCTGTTGTGATTTCCTCATGTCCTGGGTAGATGAAGAGAACATCCTTGATGTGTACAGACTAGCTGACCACTATGACTTAAAGCATTTGAGTGAGCAGCTGGACTCCTACATTCTGAAGAACTTCACAGCTTTCTCAAGGACACAAGTGTACCGACAGCTGCCCCTGCAGAAGGTCTACTCCCTTCTCAGCAGCAACCGTTTGGAGGTTAACTATGAGTTTGAAGTTTATGATGGAGCACTTTTTTATCATTATTCTCCAGAGGAACTGGAGACAGATCAGGTCTCCCTGATGGAGCCCCTTAAGCTACTCGAGACAGTTCGTTTTCCTCTGATGGAACCCCAGATCCTGCAAAGACTTCATGACAAATTAAGCCCATGTCCTTTAAAAGATACAGTTGCAGATGCATTAATGTACCACAAGAATGAATGTCTTCAGCCAATGCTTCAGAGCTCCCAGACACAGCTGAGATCGGAGTTCCAGTGTGTAGTGGGATTTGGAGGGATGCATTCTACTCCATCCATTGTCCTCAGTGATCAAGCCAAGTATCTGAACCCCTTGTTGGGGGAGTGGAGGCACTTTACAGCTGCACTAGCCCCCAGAATGTCCAACCAAGGGATTGCTGTTCTCAATAATTTTGTATATTTAATTGGTGGAGACAACAATGTAAGTGGTTTTCGAGCAGAGTCAAGGTGTTGGAGGTAAGATAAGGATAATCCTGCTATTAATTTTATTGCCACCCTGTTGCCCATTTCTGAGTCAGTAAGCCAGCAGACAGTCAGTACACTTGCCAGCCAAAAGATCAGGAACTGAGCAGGAGCCTCACTGAAAGAAAACACAAGAAATGATTTTCATAGTAACAGGAAGCTCCCAGCAGTGCTTATGAGACACAGCTAAGCCTGACAGTGTAGAAACAGCTACTCATTCAAGAGTACTACTTGTGCTTCTTACTACTCTGCCTTGTTGGAGGAGGGAAGTATTAAAGGTGTGGGAAGCAGTAATGAGCCTGAACTCCACGCTGTCTAGATACTCTCTTACTAGCATTTCTGGAAGTCTTCTATGTGTAGTTTTGTCCCAATACAAAAGGATTTTAAATAAAATGCTCTTACTAACGGATTTTTAAAAATCTGTGTGCACAATAGCAGCATTCCAGAGTGCTTTTATATTACTATGTAGGGAAGAGCAGGAGGGAGGAGCAGGTTTACACCCTCATGCCCACTATGTTGCAAAAACACATATAAACCCTTCTGTCTTTATATTGTGCTCAGTTTTACAGGTCTTAGCTGAGTTGCTCTTATTTTATGGCATGCATAGTTTCAATTCTCAACCAGTTTTCTCTGTAACTAAAATTTCCAGATGAGAGAGATGGTTTGACATGAAAGTGAATAATGAGATTCACTTTGAGCAGCAGATATTTGGGGAAAAGAATCAAAGAACCCACCACATATTTATGCCCTTCTTGTATTCTTGAAGATCCAGACTGAGTCTTTGTGCTATTTTTAGACTGTGTTACCTTGTAGGATGGCTTTGTGCAAACAGAGATTGTGATATGTAACCTGACAGCAGTGTACAAGATAATAGAAAACCTAGGCTTTGATAGCATGATTATGTCAGCCAAAGTACATCTTCTATAAATAGAATAAAACAACTTTGCTAATAATAATATGTTGACAAGGCCAAATTTCACATCACTTAGAGATGAGCTCCATTTCAGCTGAAGCCAGTGCAGTAACCCACATCCACAGAGCTGTCTGGTATTCCTGCAGTGATTCTGCAGCTGCAGGAATAACTTTGTCTGCTCCCATTCTTTTACAAGGTATGACCCACGACACAACAGATGGTTCCAGATCCAGTCCCTGCAGCAAGAGCACGCTGACCTCAGTGTTTGTGTCGTGGACAACTATATTTATGCCGTCGCAGGCCGAGATTACCATGAAGACCTGAGGGAAGTGGAGAGGTATGACCCTAAAACCAACACTTGGGAATATGTGACACCTCTGAAGAAGGAGGTAAGGAGTGCATTAGCCACACACACACTACCCCAGTCCCCCAATTCCTGATTTAAGCTTGCTCGATGTTTTTCTCAGGTGTAACTTTTAATTTGCTGATATTCAGATGGAAAGCAGTAAACTCTGTATTTGGAGTAAATGGATGACAAGAAAATGAAATAATAGCATATGTAAATTACATTTTCCAGTTAAATGCTTATTTTTCCTGTTTCTTGTTGATTTTGCCTGCGCCTTTATTGTGTTAATTATTAAAACTGTTAATAAAACAAATAATAAATGTGTGTCACTGCTGAAAATATAAAAAGCCTGAATTGAGTGCTACTAAGTAGAATAACTTGCATTCCTGATAACACTGCTTGTATAAGAAAAATCACCAACAGAAAGGCTTCCAGGTAGATTAGGGAGTAAAGTTAAAGTATGAAGGAACAATAAAGACAGAGAATGCTGCAGTTCTGGAACTTTTAGAAATTCTAGTGTGTTTCTTTCAGAAATTCACAATTATAATATCTTAGGATTTTCTTATGGACAGTTCTTTCTGCTTTTGATCTCTGCATAACTCATGACCAATGTCACTCCCTTCGTGCCTATTCCCTGCTTCAACACCGGGAGAAATACACAAATGCAGAGCTGAAGCTCTCGCTTTGCCACGCTGTGCCGTGCAGGTGTACGCCCACGCGGGAGCGGCGCTGGATGGCAAGATGTACATCACGTGTGGCAGGAGAGGAGAGGATTACCTGAAGGAGCTGCAGTGCTACGACCCCAGCACGGACCGCTGGGACGTGCTGGCAGACGGCACGGTGCGGCGCGCGTGGCACGGCATGGCCGCGCTGCTGGGCCAGCTCTACGTCATCGGCGGCAGCAACAACGACTCTGGCTACAGGAGGGACGTGCACCAGGTGAGAGCAGCTCACACCTGGGGCTTCTCTTCGTTTCTTGTGCATGCTGGCACTTAGCTGTAATGTCTGTCTCCTGCTAAGTGTGCAAATAAAACTCTGCTCAGCAATGGCTGCTGGACGAGCTCTCCCCCACGCACCTGCAGAACTGGCAATGATTTATTTACTGTTGTCTGTCTTGAACACTGTCTCACCCACAAAGCATTAAAGCTCTAGCACTTAGAATTCTTACCAATTTTAAAACATCTCTGATGGATAACTTCATTGGCGTGCATATGCCCAGTAAGTAGCACATCAGTTGAATCTGCTTTATGCTGTCTTTACATTCATTTTTGGTAAGTGGAGAATTGTATTACCAATGTGTAATTGCAGGGCAGAGCTGTTAAGGATATGTTGGATGGCAGTTGTATAATGCAATTAAAATGTAAAGTATTTGATGGTAACGAACATCTGGAGAGAATTCTCTTCAACCTTATTCCAGCTTTGAGAACTGCTAGAGACTTGAAAAGAAGAAGAAATGCAGAAGTTCCTGCATATTCCCCCTACTTGGGGGTATGTTGGATGGCAGTTGTATAATGCAATTAAAATGTACAGCATGGTAAGAAACATCTGGAGAGAACCTTATTCCAGCTTCTAGAACTGCCAGAGACTTGAAAATAAGACACAAAAAGTAACTGTTTTTATAGAGCCAGTGGAGATGGCAGAATTAAATCTAGCTGAAGAACGTGTCTGAATGATAAGAAGGTGCCTACAAATGAAAGCAGTTAGCCAAGTAGGTACCCAATGAAATCTGAAGCTCTCCAACATATGGCACAGAGGCAGCTTAGCAGATTTGTCATATTTGAATGTTCCAGCATTTCTTCTCTAATGCAAACAGGTGAATTATTTGGCTTATATTAGTATGTGTCCCCATCTCTTTCACTTTTGTATACATTTTTGCAATGACAAAAAGCTGTTACTCCAGCAGCAGGGTCAGACCTTGTGATTTCAAAGCTATGTGGCAACTATGCACGATTTTCTGCTTGTATTAGATAGTCACATGCTGTCTCCATTATCAACACACTGTCAAAGGACTGATGATATTCCTTCCTAAACAGTTTACCTTATGGCCAGGCTGCAAGTTTATGGCCAAGGATAAACTGGCCAAGCATAAAAATATGGCCAAGCTTATGGCCAAGGATACAAGTCCAGTTTTGCCTTCTCTCTTTTCTTTTTTGTTTTACAGGTTGCCTGCTATAAGCCAAGCACTGATCAGTGGACAAATGTATGCCCACTTCCTGCAGGACATGGAGAGCCAGGCATTGCAGTCTTAGACAACAGGATTTATGTCTTGGGAGGCAGATCCCACAACAGGGGAATCCGCATGGACTATGTGCACATTTATGATGCTGAGAGAGACTGTTGGGAGGAAGGACCCCAGCTGGAGGATGACATTTCTGGCATGGCTGCCTGTGTCCTCACGTTGCCCAGGGCTATTTTAATGGAAACAGAGAAGTGGCTCTCAGAATGGCACGCAGACCGAATGAAGCATCATCTTGACTTTCCACCAGAAGTCATGAGTGTATCAGACTGGGAGGAATTTGACAACTCAAGTGAAGATTAGAAAACTTTTTTTCTTTTTTTCTTTTTTTTTTTTTTGCCAGTGGATGAAGAAATGAAGGCTTGGGGAAAGTACTGGAGAGATTTTATATATCTTTCTTATATCATGGAAGTATTTAAAGGTTTTAAAAAGAAGTGTTCAGCACAAAATGCCATTCACAGTCAATACCTACCCATCTGCAAGTGCCCTGCACAAAATGCCCTTACGGTCAGTACTGCCCACCTGCCAGAAAGCAGCGTTTTTAAAGTAACCACACAACTGCCATTTCCCCCAGTTGTATAGAGGATCTTGTACTTTGAAGGAGGCTTTTCTCAGCCTTCAGCATGGACAGAAAAAAAGCACAGAAGGCTCAGCTTGACTAGCTTCTTTCCTTCCAGCTTTTAGCTCAAAATAGCTTATTGAGATTTTTTTTTTTCCTTTTCTTTTGGGTAATAAAACTTCCTAGCCAGCTTAATACAGGAAGGTAACACCTAGTGCTGCCCTCCTGTGCCAGGTGTCAGACAGCTTGATTAGTTTTTCAGCAAGAGTGAACATACAGGAACAGGAAGAGTAGCAAGCCTGAACCTTCATCTCATCTGGGCATGCAGCCATCCTTGTCACTGGCTGAGAGTCTGTGAACTGACACCCACTCCTGAACTTCTATACTGCAAGTTCTGTCAACACAGTGGAAAGAAGATTTCTAGAAAAATCTCTGTACAGAATATGGCAATCTCATCATTTCAGTGTCAGATGCATTTCATTTTTCTCAACCATAAATTAATAAATTCTTGTCAGAACTTTTTTAACTGCTGTCTCTGTTTTATTAACAGCAATGTGGTGGCTGAAAGTTTCATTATATCCTACAGCAGGATTGGCAGAGTTACTCCAGCCAGGGAGATGGGCAATTTTTTCATTCTTTTATTATATGCTTTACAAGAGAATAAAGAGAGCAGACATTGGTTTGCCACAGCAAAACTAAAAAATAATGAGATAGCAAGAAGTATGGAAGATTACACTGGTCCAAGACCCTGCAGTAGCTGAACTAATGCCAGGAACTACAGCTGAGAAAGATAAAGGCACAGTAAATCCTTCCTTCATGAAGCCTTAAAATAATTAGTTCCTGACTCCCATCTTGCTTAAGATGATTTAAAGTCTGAACCAGTGTGATAGTGAACACTAGGAGATCCTTCCTCTTGGAGGGGTGGAGTAATCAGTGCACCAGAAAATCCTGAAAAACTCCCAAAAGCTTTTAAATCTTCCAGCAATAACGGGCTTGCAGAAAGGCAAACCCAGTGACAATCAGAATGGCAGGGTGTTGTCATTATATTGCACAGGTTCCATCTTGCTAGTGTCGTTCCTCCTTGGTGTTTCTCACAGGCAGCTCCTCTGGGCACTGACTCTTTCTTCTTCTCACAGTGCCACCTGACTCCAGCTCCCCTCAACCACCCAATCCACTCTTTTATAGCACTCTTCTTCTTCTTGGCTACAGCTGCAGCCTGTTAGAGTCAGGCCTGTTCCTAATCTCTAATAATTGGCTCAGCTGCAACTCCTGAGGGGTAAGATTGCTTTCTATACTACCTTGAATTTCTTATATTCTATCCCCCTGCAGCATGGCACTTGGCAAGTGTCATTGCACTGTGACAAATACTGCACGTGGATGTGCTACTTCAGAGAAATGCAGGAAGTTCCTGCAAATTCCCCCTACTTGGGGGTATTGGTTATGGAAGCAAAGATGATTTCAAAACAGACTTCAATTACTCTGCTTTAGTAGACTGGGCTGCTGGGAAAAGATTCAAGAGTAATTGCACATTTGTTTAAATAAGTTCAATAGCTTTTTCTTGGTAAGAGGGGCATTTGTTGGACTTCAGCACTGTCAATTTTCTTCAGCCCTTCTTCCACTGTCATTTCTTCAGCACTGTCAATTTTCAGCTCCATCTCTGAACCTTTGCCAATTGGCAAATAAAAGACCTGGTAACTGCAGAAAACCCTGATTATGAGCTTTTTCAGAAAATAATTTTTGATAGTGAACTCTGGACTGCACACAGGGTCTGGAAATACAGACTTTATTACACTGCCATATTAGAGACTGATAAATATTCATTTTTTGCCTACAGAGTTACTTGTAATGTGTAGGAATTAAATGTAGCCTTCAGATGTAAGGACATACCTGTCTGACCTGGGTGTCACTAGAAGCATTCCTTCCAGACTGCAGGTGGCAATTTGTTTCCTCTGCAAACAAGTGGTTAAAGTGGTTGTTTCTAACTCAATGCAGTGCATTTTCCACTTTAACCAGCACCTCTAGACAGACCAGTGATGCCCTGTGTTATACAAAGATATAGGGTTATTTTTGTTATTTAAATGAAACCTTACTTAGCCTCTGTAACAATGAGAAAAGAATTAATCATTCTTTGTCTACCTCCTTTTCCTATGTGTACCACTAGAGGGTATTACTCACTGTTACAAATAACCAACCTGAGAGGCTAATTCTTAGATTACAGAGGAGAATAGAAGACATTCATGAGTAATTAATGAGCCAAAGAAACATCTTGAGAAAACTTTGGGGGGGAGAGGGTTTCCACCTTCTACCCTGTCACACCTTCTGTGTGTGAATACTGATTTCTAGAGAGCCCATCCATTATTCCATTTATCAGCATATGCTATATTTTGTGATTGCATTATTCACTAAATTGCATTATTCACTAAATGTTGCAGTTGGATGCTCTGCAAAGCTAATGAATATTAGAATGCAGTTGCAAGGAAATTACTTAAAGCAGATGATCATCTACCTTAGCACTGCATTATTTTTCTCTTATTTTTACTTACTGGTATAATAACCCTAAGTTACATGAACTAACCCTAAGGACACGTAATATTTGATAAAAATATAACTTTTTGCTTTCAGCCCCAAAATTTCTTTACATCTGAGAAAAATGTGACTGTTGAAAGTTAAGTATGCACTTTCTTACTTGCATGTATTTCATTTAGGTAAAAAAACCACAGAGTTTAGCTCAAACCATCCTAATCATTTTTTTAGCAGTAGTTCATTTTAGGCCAGCATGTCTTTTTTTCAAACTCGCACATAAGCTAAATAATAATAAAATTGCTTTGCTTTAAAAATGCCGATTTTCTCTTACTCAGCAGACATAAAGCACTTCTTGTTTACTACCATTACCTATGTAAACAAAACAGGAAAGATTTCAGGTTTGATAGCAGGATTTTTCAGGTTTCTGCAGGAAAAATTACAGGTTGATACAAGAGCTGTAATTATTATTGATTGGGTTTCCTTTCAGGAACTGAACTTTCATGAGCCCCCTTAAGCTTTCTGTTACCTCAAGAAGTACATGTACTCATAAGGATTTCCAGCTGATTCTGTATTTTTTTTTAATTTATAAATTCTCTGGTGTCCTAAATATGTCAATCTTGTATCTGACAGTAAAAGGCTTTTTTTTTTTTTTTTTACAGTAAGCTCTCTGAGCCAGTATAAAACAAGACATTGTGGACAGATGGACAATGAACTAAGAAAGCTTTAAGTTATTTCTGGTCTGTGAGAGAACAATCAAACAGCTCTTCCAGAACTGAGTGATCAAAATACCAACAGTTAAACTGCTGATACGTTAGGAAGTCCAGAAGAATAGTAATTAGCTTCCTTGATGATCTATTTTCCTATTTCCTGCCAGCACAGAGGTAAAGCTGTACAGGCACATTTGCCAGATTTGTAATTAGTGGACTTGTATCCTGAAGTATTTCAGGCTTCCACATTTGCAGAAGTGATTGTGATTGCTTCACTTTTGTTTCACAACTGCTTTCACTACTGTATTTCTTCTCCAGCTGTCTACTTCCAAATCCAACATATCCTTTCCCATTTTCCTCCTAGTTTTCAATTAGGGTCGTTAATTTTGCATTGGAAGCAAATCCAGTACTTGATTTGAAACAAAATAAAGATTCTTATTCTGTACCCTTGACAGAAATTTCCTTCTCCTTACTTAGGGATGAGCCACATGCACAATTTATTTGGCACTCAGCCCAAGTGATGGGATCAAAAGCTTCTGGTGAAAGGAAGAAGGAACAGCTGGGCACAGGGAAAGAGGTACAGGGCCTTCTCAAGGGAATATTCTGCCAACTGAGGTTTATTTCATGGGCAGCTGATGCACTTTTGAGCTCCCCATCTCCCCCACTGCATTAAAACTGGCCCTGCTCAGCTGCTGACAGGTGAAGTCAAAGAGCATAAAGGTATTTATATGTACTAAAAAGGTAAAGTGGTACCAGACATGCATCCATTCTTCCTAAACCAAATGCATTTGTAGGGATGAAGATGACTGGCTGTAGTCTAGGAAGTTGAAGCCCAGTCTTATCAGAAAACATTAATGATGAACAAGTCACCTTTTTCTCATGTGGAAGTAAAATGTGGGATCTTTTAATTAGAATATCTGGTTTAGTTTAACCACAGTTGCTAAAACTGAGGAGAGAATTACTTGAAGGATGCACACAACCTGCAAACACACAAGTTCAGAACATCTAATTTGAAAGTTCCTTCCAAAACCTCTCCCTGCCTTAGAATCCTCTCTGGATGGGAAGGTGGAAGTGTTGGTTCTCCAGCAGCAGTCCAGCCCCATGCAGTACTGCACAAAAACTGGTTTATAATTAATACTACTTATTTCTGACATGTCCCAACTATTTTGAGATTCTAGTATTATCTCTACAAAATGGAGGCAAAATCACTATTTTTGGTTTTTATTTTAAAAAAAATTGCAATGCAATCAAATGAAGCAGCAGGAATTTTTCTTTCCTTCTAATATACTGTGAGTAATTAAATCTGCTGCTAACTTACAGCTTTTGTAATTATTTTTAAACATTATTTAGCATATTATGGCAAGTCCAATTGCTATCTTTTAATCTGTATTTTGGCCATGGTCAAACAGAAAGCAAGCCAGATCTGTTCAAATGACACAAGAAAACATCATAACCTTCATATTCTGTTGTAGCCTGTCTACAGGTGTTTGAAACTGACTCTTAGTGGCAGATACAAGCACTTAAACCAGGAGGAATGGATCAGAGGTAAGATTTCCCAGTAACGGATGAAATTTTTTTGCATAGATGTGACTTTTCAGATGCAATTATTCATCTCTAGGTCACTGTTTTGCTGTACATGACTAACAGCTGTTGTTTTCCACCCAGGAGATGGCTGTATGTCAGCGGCTGGTAAAATGATACCTGCACATGGATTCAGGGGCTGCTCTAAGATCCTTTCATCTTAATGATGAGACTTCTCCTGCATGGTTTTGTCTAAAACATGACACTGGAGAAGTCTTCCATTTTAGATGATTTGAACTCCGCTAAATGTCTGCAGAGACAGAGCCCATATGTTCCAATCCAGACACCTCAGCTGGCACTGCTTGCCAACGCAGGATGAGGAACAAAGAGGAAAAAAATGACTGTGTAATGACTGAACTTTTGGAAAAGGCAGAGCATGAAAGAAAGACAGCAAAGCTGGAATCACACTGCACAAGTCCAGTTAAGAGCTTCAAGACAGACATCTTAAATCTATTTCTCATTTTAACCGGCTTTTTTCCTTTCAAGTGCTGCTTCATTTCACGTTGCCAGCCCTGAAGCCAAACGAATGCCAAAAGCACAAATTAAACGAAGTCACAAGACTGAGCTAAAACCACAGCATTTGCAGAGGTTTCTACACCTCCGGGGAGCAGCGCCGTTGTTGTGTCGCGCCCTTGCCCACTGCGGCTGGACGGGCCCCGGGACTGAGTCAGAGCTCGGTGCCTGCCCGGGCTCCCGGCGCCAAGCTCCCTCTCAAATTCAAACAGCTCATCCGCACCATGCGCTGCCCCGAGCCCTGCTGAGGCCTTTCCGGGGCTTCCTTCCTCTTCAGCGGCTGCCACACCATCTTCCCTCCCGCCTGGCCACGCCGGGCTTTGACCCCGTTATCTGGGAACAAGGCTATGAAGAGGCAGGAAACGGCCCCTTAGAGCACGTAGGAAATTATCTCGAGATCAGAGATGATTATCACAGCGGGGCGTTTTGTTCCTTAAAAGAAAATTAATTAACTAGTAAAAACCAGCAAAACCTCAGGGGAGGTGGTGTCTGTCTGCAAACCGCCTGGGGTCAGGGCGCTGGCACCCCTCCGATGCAGGAGCGGTGAGAGCAGCCCGAGGCAGCCCCGGGGAGCAAAGCCTGGGGCTGGGCGGCACCGAGCAGGGAGAACGTGCCGAGAGGGATGGGGAGAAGATGGAGGGTCCCCCTCAGATACCTTAAGGCCAAGGGCTGGGGATTTTCTGGGGGTGACCCGTGTCAAAGCGCGCCCGCTGCATCCCCTCACAGGGCAGGGCTCCCTCAATGCTGCAGGCGCGCGGTCACCCCCGCCTCACTCACCGCACCGACCGAGGGTGCGCCGGGGACGGCCGGAGTGACTCGCGCGGAGAAACGGGGAAGGGGCGGCTCTCCCGCTCCCCTGGACTCCGAGGAGGGGCACGGAGGCACCGGGGCACGCAGCCCCCGCCCGGGCCCTGAGGCGGGCGCGGCCCCGCGCGCGGGGGCCGCCATGGCGCGT
>JAYDZK010000047.1:2414720-2453946 GCA_034509185.1 Euphonia xanthogaster | reverse complement strand
CGAGCCGGCTCCGCTCGCCGCCTTCTCGGGCCGCCTGGCCGCGCCAGCCGCCGCTGCTCTTCGCCACCCGCCTGGCCGGGCCCGCCGCAGGCCTGAGAGAGGCGGGAAGGATGCCCTGCACACCCCGCCGCTGAGGGAGACTCGGGGGCCCTGCGCGCCGCGTCTGGCCAGCCCCACCCCAGCCGCTCCTCGGCCCTTCGCCTCCGGCCGCGCGGAGCTTCCTTCTCCCTGATCCCCCTTTCCCCGGGTTTCCTTTCTCCTGGACTAGGCACGAGCCGCTTCCCCCTCGCCCCCAGCCCGCTCCACCTCCCAGGCCTCTCTGCCCAGGCCTCCTCCGGGTCTCTCCCTCCGGCTGGGCCTTCGGGCTCCTCACCTTCCTTCCTCCCTTTCCTTCCCCTTCCCCGCCCGGAGCCATGTCCTCCGCCGCTCGTTTCGATTCGTCGGACCGCTCCAGCTGGTACGTGGGCCCGGTGTCCCGGGCGGAGGCGCAGACGCGGCTGCAAGGGCAGCGGCACGGCATGTTCCTGGTGCGGGACTCGTCCACCTGCCCGGGGGACTACGTCCTCTCGGTGTCCGAGAACTCCCGCGTTTCCCACTACATCATCAACTCCCTGCCCAACCGCCGCTTTAAGATCGGCGACCAGGAGTTCGAGCACCTGCCCGCCTTGCTGGAGTTCTATAAGATCCACTACCTGGACACCACCACCCTCATCGAGCCCGCGCCCAGGTGAGTGTCCCCCGCCCCCGCCACACCCACCGCCGCCTTTGCCCCGAGTGGCGCCAGGAGGTGCGACCTGGAAAGGTGTCACGGTCCAGCCCAGTAGCTCCGAGAGCCTGGCACTGGATGTAGATGCTATGAATAAATACTAATAAATTCGTTTCTAACACCGGGTCTTCTTAACTCTCTGGACCTCGCCGACAATTAAAAGTGTTGCTCTTTCAGTCAAATCATCCGCGGTCCCTGTGCTGACCTTGTGTGTGAAGGTACCATGTACCTCTGCCACGGGCTGTAATTGCCTTGAAAGAGGGTGTGGTCGCACATCACCCTTTTTGTGTTACCCTTTTCTTCTAGCATTGTCCCCGTTCCAAGGATGGTTGAGAAGCTGGTTCACCAGTCCTCTCCCTGATGGAAGTACAGCCTCTGAGCTTAGTTTGCTGTCCACCCCTGCACCCACAGTGATTACAGTAGAGCTGGCTTTTATGTGATTAGACTGCTTTGCCCTGCTAAGTCAGCATTAATACATTCTAGGGCAGCATTTCCCAAACTTCTAGAGTGGCATTTCTGTACCAAAAAAAAAGTGAAGCACTTATTTCTCACAGTTTGCTTATGGCACTGTTCATCTATATCTGCATATACCACACACTTCACTGAGAAATGCTGTTCTAGGAGGATGGGAAAATGTGACTTGGCTATGAGCTCCTTCTTTGTCCTGGTCCCAGCATGGGACATACCTGCAACATGCATCAGTAAACTGCTTATGAAGAACCCTAGAACATATTCCTTACTTTTAATTAATGAAACCTTTCTCAGTATCTTTTGTCAAAACTTTTGGGCTTCCTGGATAGAATGAAATTAAATTAAATAAGAGAAAAGTAGTGACATATTAAAAAAATAAAACCAAATTGGTTCACTTCTGAATTCTGCATTTTAATATCTTACTATGTTTTGCAGATTAGCAAGTTCTTAGGAGGGAAGAATAACTTTGAGGTTTATAATCACAATTGAACCTTGGCATGGACCAGTACTTAATGACAGTCACTTGTCAAAGATTGACACTAGCTTGTCAAGTTGAAAAACTCAAGTGCTCAAAAGTCATTCTGAAAGCTGTCAAGTGATGGGCAGGATGTGACAGAAAGCACAGCCTTCAGGAAGCCTTCAAGCTGCTGGCAGCCTTTTGGTAGTGATTGTGACTAGAGAGATGGGTAGATGAAAAAAAAATCATTTCCACTGTTGCAGGAATGGAGCTGCCCAGTGTTACATGCATGCTTAAACTTGTGGAGAGTTGGGAAGGCAAAAAGTCTTAGGCTGAAGCAATCTTCAAGCTTCAGCCTGGATATTCTTGAACCTTTCTGGATGCAAAAATTTGTTCTTAATCATTTATGGCCATGACTGGCTTGGCTTTCTCCAAACACTTGAGAACTTAAGAGCTGATTGCACTCACACACTTGGTATTTGTGAGGAGTCCTGTGTGAAATGTTCTGTGAATGTTTTAGTACCACCTTCTTTTCAAGGTTTTGGTTGCATATTGTTGTCTCAGCACAGAGACAAATGGGACCTAACCTGCAGTGAATTGACTTTTTTATAGAGCTACAAATGGGATCAACTAGGTGTTTTTACTTAGCATGACTTTGAAAAATCAGAAATCTTAGAAAAATCAGTTATGTGGTTGATGGTTTTAAATGCTGTGCAAAGGAGACTTCCTGCTGCAAGAGGCAGGATGAAGGGTAGCAGTTCCAGATTTTTGGGTTTTTTATTTTTAATGGACTAGATTTAGAACAGGGGTATGTGCTTCAGAACTGTTATGCTAATTTTTATTTCTCTGGCATTTTCCTGGGCACAGATGCTTGTGCTTTTGGAAGCTGTTCATTCTTTTAAGTTCATGAAGTACAGTCTGAAAGGTGGTTTCTATATAGAGCTCCTCAGTACTTCTAGATCTTGGAGATGACATCTCAAACTTTTAAAACAGTTCTAAATGGCCCATTTTAAACTTTCTGTTTGTTTTGCATTTCTAGCAGTAAGCTCTGACCATCCTTGCTGGTGTTCCTGAGCTCTTCCTTATGCAGAGCAGTGCTCCTGAAGGGTTCCCTCTGTCCCCCTGCTTTGGCTGCAGCAGGGTGTCTGAAAGATGGAATATCTTTATCTTCAGGGCTTCTGGCATACCTTGCAAAAATCACAGGGATTTGACTTCCATTGTATTTTGCAAGTAGCAGAAGAGAATTGAAGTAGGCTAATGACATGCATTCTTGCTCTCATAGCTTAGGTAATGAGTGTCTGCTGTGGCCTACATCCACTGAGGTTTTTTGACAGCTGCTCTGAATAAAATGTATAACATTTATGATAAAAATAGTGAAAGCATTCTCATTTGATGGACAATCTTCTATATTAACACAGACAACAAAGTGACTGTATTTGACAAATGATGGACACAGTAATAAACAATTATGTAAATAAATTATAGATAATATGGTTAACAGGCAAAGGAATATTTATAGAAGGCTTGCTTTTTTTTCCCTTAGTTCCTTCTTATCAGTGGATGCAAGTATTTCATACAGTCTTTATGAAGATGTCACACCATCTTACTTTTGTTCCCTTTTTCCTCTACAGTGCTTCAAGTCTAGCATTTGCTTACTGAATTCTTTAGAAGTGGGTGCTGAAGTTAAAAACAAAATAAAATTATTTGGATAACTTTGGAGGTGGCAGGGGACTCTTGGGGAGATTCACAGGTGCATTTTTATGAATTGCCCTTCCACCTCAATCACCCAAACAGTCTTAATTTGGTTTTCTGTATCATTACTCTCATAACTTAAGCTATAGAATTAATTTGACTCTAAGATCTTCACAACAATCCAGAACAGGTGGATGAAGATTTTGCATTATTTCCCTCAGTTTTCTGCATCCCATGATAGATTATATTGGGCTTCTGGGGAAGCTACTTTGGGTATTTAAGTAATTATTTGAGACGTGTGAGTTACTCATTAAATGCCTCACAGTGCTACCAAGCCAGTGATTTTGTTACAAATCCAAGTAAGTAACTCTTCTCTAATTGATGATCCTACTGCAGACCTGGTACTTGGCTTTGTTACTGGAAATACAAACCAACAGCTGTTCCTTTTACCAACTCTTCAGGTATCCAAGCCCACCGATGGGATCTGGATCTGCCCCTGCCATGTCCACTGCGGAAGAAAACATGGAGTACGTTCGGACTCTCTATGACTTCCATGGCAACGACGCCGAGGATCTTCCCTTTAAAAAGGGCGAGTTGCTGGCAATTGTAGAGAAGCCAGAAGAACAGTGGTGGAGTGCCAGAAACAAGGAGGGTCGGATTGGGATGATTCCTGTTCCTTATGTAGAAAAGCTAGGCAGACCTTCTGTTGGGAAGCATGGAAACAGGAATTCCAACAGTTACGGTATTCCAGAGCCTGCCCACGCTTACGCTCAGCCTCAGACCGCCACTCCCCTTCCCTCAGTATCCAGCACACCTGGAGCAGTGATCAATCCTCTGCCATCCACACAGAATGGACCAGTCTATGCCAAAGCTGTCCAAAAGAGAGTTCCCTGTGCTTATGACAAGACTGCGCTGGCATTGGAGGTAAGTTTTTCCTCCAGTCTCAGAGTTTTCAATTGTCTTGTGAAAGAAGAAACTAAAAATTGTTATGGTGAGGTTGGTGTGGATGACTTCATGTGGAGTCTGCTTATTTATGTCGAGGGACTGAGAAGTTAGGTTACATTCTGAAGAAACATCCACAAGAATTGCTTCATCTCTACCACTTCCTTTGAGAAAAGTGACCTAGTAAATAACTTTAGGACCTGTATTTTGCCTCCCTGCTTGCTTGTTCAGCTGTGCAGATGTTACAAGGGTAACATGCTGAAGATGTACCCCTGCTGAAGAAGGGCTAGTGAGAGAATGGCTTTGCTTCTCCACCTAATCTTGGGGAAGAAAAGAGATGTTTCCTTAATCACTGTAGAGTTCCAGGCTAAGAACTGACAGTGGCATCCTCCAGAGAAAGGTGAAGGTTGCTGGCTGATAGACTTGGTGGTTCTGATCCTCAGCTGTGAGGTGCAATTGAAGATCTTGTGCTGAGAGCTGAAATCTAGGCAGAATATATCAGACATACTCTAGTCCCTTTTGCTTTGGTTTTCAAAAGTGGAATTTAAGAAACCTTAACACCTAAACTGGGGGTGAGAAGTGTAGTGTAACCTCTGAAGTGCTGCAAGGATTTGTACTCGCTATTGCATTTTAAATTTTCTTTTTATTAGAGAGATCTTGTAAAGCTTTAGAGTGCTATTCTGTAAATAGTAAAGAATTCGTATCATACTTCTAGTTTAACTGGAATAAATGATTGATTGGAAGTTGTTTTTCAAAGCTATATCCAGAATACTGATACTTTTACATTTAGATGGTACTGAAGGCTAATTAAGCTGTAATTCAAAATAGAATTTCTCACCTGGAAAACGTGAAATTTGAGCATGCTGCAATACTTCCAGGCACAAATGCAAGGAAGCAAGCATAGAAAGCAGCAACATTTTAGCAAGTAAAATAATAATGATTTTTAAAATACTTTTGAACTTTTCCTGTTGTTTTTGCTCAGTTACTTTGCACGTTAAAGCTGTTACCTATGGCTGCTAGTTTTAAATGAAATTTGGAAGGTTATATTTGTGACTTCCCATTATTCAGAGTGCTTACCCTAATGGCTTTACCCCTGTATTTGTAAGACTTCTAAGGTTACTCTTGTAGGGTTAAAAGTTAAATATGAATCACTGGAGTTTCTTTGTCTTGTGAAATCTAGCAGCTTGTTATTTGTGAACAGTGTGTGAAAATTATCATAGAACAAAGTGTAAATTCACTGCCAGCTGCACTGTACAGAAAACTCCTGCCAAAACTACTCATGCTTCTGAAAGCAAAGCAAGGCAAGAGCTTGAGTTTGTTATGCTGTCAATGTGTCGTGGAATTACTTCAGGGAACTTGCACTGCTGCAGGGAGCAGAGCCACTTGGAAGGCTGCTCCTTACATACAGGCTTTCCTGACTTGTCCTTTAAGTGACCTAGTTGGCCCCATCACTTTAGCTCCTCTAGGATACCAGGAGGATTCATTCTCTGGTCAACAAGTTTGACTTGGTTTGAACCTTCAAATTACTGAAGTTTTGTTTGAGAGATTCTTCTCCTCCTCTGATCACTTACTGCCTCATGGTTTTGTGTCTTTCCACACTGGGATGTTTTGTCTTCCCATGCAGTCTGTTTTCTTTCCAAGTGCACCTCATCCACACTGTGGCTTCTCAGGAGGATTCAGGAGCAGAATTCTGGGAGCTGCTCTACATTGTCAGTGAAATCAGTGATTGCAGCTTCTCCATATCTATCCATGCTCAGGGAACTTCAGCAGCTTCATTATAGCAGTATTTTTTTGTCACATGGGCTATTCTTAAAAAAATAATTCAGCTTCTTTTCATTATTTTCCTTTAGTTTGCCAAACCCTTGCAGGACCCTGATAAAATATTTAATCCCAGCCTCGTGAGGGCTCTACACATTACTAAATAAACTGAACCCTTTGAAACTTCTGTTTTGTAAAACCACTGAAAGTAGTGTTAGACAAAAAACAGGTTATGGAACTGTTTTGGGGAAGAAAGTTGATGGTGTTCTTTCATAGAAATGTTATTTGACAGTTGTCCCCCTCAGAATAGGTGTACCCTAAGTGGCTGTTCAGCTGGTACAGGTAGAACACCTTGTGGGTGTAATTACACTGATTGTGCTTGCTGATTGTGCGACCTCATTGCAACTGATAAAGCAATGTGAAAGCAAAATATCTGTTTGCTGGCTGCAGCCTTGTGTGGTCAGCACACAGACAGTACTTAAAAGGAAGAGAATAGCATCTGGAGTAAATAAAGCCATGGCACAGTAATCTGCTCAACTTCCTTTTAAGTGGAGCGCTGTCATTCTTCTTGGTTCAGCTTGAAACTGGGACGAGCTCCCTGCCTGCAAGTCCAGTCTTTCCATTGTACACTATTGTTTACAGAAGCTGACAGAATTATTCTTGAAGAAAAGGTAAGAATTTATAGCCTGGTACAGAGAAGTTTGTTTCATAAGCAAGGTTTTTTGGAGTTTTTTTTAACTTCTTACATGAAAAATGTAAGTGACCAAGTGACTATTCTACATAAAATCTGAAATGAGATCTGATAGATTGGATAAAGACGAATTCAATGAATTTAAAAGTGTGACAATTTAAGAGCAACTACAATTTTATTTCTGTAGGATAGTCAATAGGGCATTTATTTTTGCTGGGCTAAGTTTATTTAACCATATATAGAATTAAAGAGTGGTTTGGGTTGGATGGGACCTTGGAATTCATTTCATCCCACCCCCTGCCATGGGCAGGGACACCTTCCACTATCCCAGGTGGATCCAAGCCCCATCCACCCTGGCCTTGGACACTTCCAGGAATGTTGCTGTCACAGCCTCTCTGGGTAACAATATTGGGGTTGTTGAAGTTACTGTTGCATAAGTGTTGACTCGATCCTCTTGTGTTACATACTCCACTGTTATGCTCCAAACTGAAAAATTAAATTATAATCTGTTTATAGGCTAAAATGGTAGTTGTAAGTATAGACATTATCTCAAAGCTTACAGCTGCTGGTACATGGAATTTTGTGCATCTCCCTGCACCAGGGAACAGTTAGTAAAGCCCACAATAAATTACATGTATTTCTAGGATTTACATATGCTCTTGTCCATTAAGTTACTTTGGCAGTTCAGATTTAATGTTTTTAAAGAACATTCAATTCTACAGATTGATGGTAGCTTCTCACTACAACTAACTTCATTACTAATTTGTGTAGAATTTGATGGATAATTAAAAACACCCAAACCACTAAACAAGCAAGCTACAAAATAAAAATAGAAACCACCAAACCCAACCCCTAACCGAAAAGCTCAACAGCCGAGGAGCCAGCTCTCTTTCTCTACATGTGTATTTCTAGCCAAGAAGCTATTTCCTTCCTTTCTGGTGCTCTAGAGGAAGGGGGGGTGAAGGACAGGGTTACAGTGTCCTGTGCTTTTTGGGACCAAAACTCTGCCCCACAGGGTTATGCATTGCTGTTCTTCCATCCTGCTGATTACTGTGGGAAAACCAGGAGGGCAATCCCATGTTCAAAGGACTTACACTTTAAGAAGGTGGTGGATTTGACTCTTTGGCACTGTTACTGTGATATAGAACAGCAAAGTCCACCTGAAAGTTCCCCAGCCTTTAAAAGCTTGTAGTAATTCTGTAGCCAGCCTATTAGAGATGGTGTGCTAATGAAGCCTTGTTTCAAACTGACAAGCTCTAAGCAGGACATGAACACCAAATTCTATATTCACTTATAAAAGGTAATTAAATAGGGTAAGGAGCCAGACAATGGGAGACCAGCAGCAGCCACCAGATTGATACCTGTTTGGCTTAGAAAATGATTCTTAAATGCTCTATTCAGTGTCATAGTTAATTTTGAAGGCAGTAGTTCTAGAGATCATCCTCAAACTTAACAGTGTTACTAAATCAAAGATTTCTTTTTTTTTAAACAAGAGTTGCACATTTTTAAAGGTTTTTATGCTAGTGTTGGCACTTTATAGACTTGTGCCAGCATTATAGTGTTAAGTAGTTAGCCTTTTTGTGATGTAGCACTCATACATGTGTGTGTTTGCTAGTACAGAGTTAACCTGTCACTGAAATGT
This sequence comes from Euphonia xanthogaster, assembly GCA_034509185.1. NCBI lineage: Eukaryota > Metazoa > Chordata > Aves > Passeriformes > Fringillidae > Euphonia > Euphonia xanthogaster. The sequence continues at coordinate 2,445,527 of JAYDZK010000047.1, read as the reverse complement.
TTTGGTGAAATAAATATCCATCCACCATAATTATATAACTGACTTACAGTATTTCTCTTGAGCTTGTTACAATTAGGTTACAGTTAACTTTTTCCCTCTTCAAAGGAAAGTTGAGACAAGTAGGCCAAAATGTGCTAGCAGTAGAACTTCCTTAATTAGGAAATTAGGCTACTTCTTTCAGTAGACAACAAGCATTGTGTTTTTGTTAAGACAAGGAAACTTAGCCTTGCTGTGTTACACATTCAAATGCAGCTAACCCACAAAGTCTGGATTTTAAGCAAAGTATTGATCCTATATTTGGGTAGTGTGAATTGTTGATCAGGGAGCTTTAGTTGCAATAACTGTTGAACTGAAAGTGAACTCTCCACATTCTGTACAGTCACCACAGTGGCTTCATCTGAAGGAGACAGGCTACCACCTGTAAGGAACAGCAGCACTTTTTTGATGCTGCAGCCCCTACTCTGACAATTTTCCTGGCTCTTGGTGAAATGGAAAATTCCTTTGTTTTAACCTGTTCCTAGGTGAGGGCAGATTAATTGCATCTAGCACTTGCACATGTCTCTGTTGCCCTTGAACCTCCTGTCATGCCTCAAGAATGGATGAAGCTTGTCCTCTGAACTGTTTGATTCTCCAGTTTGGGCATCAACTGTGTTCTGGCCCAGATCATCAGAAGTGAAGGATAATAAGTCATTAAGCTGTGCTTTTAGCCTGGTGCTTTCCTGGATCTTCCAATGCAGCAGCAGCTCCTTTTGGCTGCTTGCAGCCTGGCTGAACTCTGCCTCTCTTGTGCAGCTCCTCCCTTTGGGGACAGTGGGGTATCAGGTATGTTCTGTGGTGGGCCATGTCTGTTCTCCAGACAGGCAGCTGGCCTGAAGAACTGCTTTGGTTTTGGTGTTCATGTTAGTGTTACCAGAGAAGGGGAGCTGTGACACTAATGAGGATAATGACTGAGATTTAACACCCTGTAGAGAGCAGTGTTTTCTGTAGCACTGACCCACTGGGCTAAAACGATGATTCAGAATTTTAATGCATTTTTATCACGTTAAACTTATATTACAGAACTTTATCAGCCATAGAACTATTAACATGCAGTTGGAATATCTGTTAAACCCATTGGATTGGTTGACTAAAATGGCATGCAGGAAACCTTTTGCAGAGTATGAATCAGCTTCAAATGGAAGGCAGGTATGGAAGAGTCTAGAGTGAATGAAGTAACCTTTCTGACTGGCATGCTCCACAGCTTGTTTCCCCAGGGCTTTGAATTCATGCTCTAACAAGGACATAATGAAAGATGCTATCTAAAATACATTTTGATTTTTATCACTTGGGTGTAACCAATGGCTGCATTTCAGAAGTATTACTCATTTGAGCAGTGATACTTGTTCCAGTGATGCTGGTGTGCTTCACAGCTGAATTAACTGATCTGGGAGATGCTGAGTCTAAGGAAGTGTTCTCCTCCTCTGTAGATATGGGCTATTAGCTGTCCAGAGTCATGCAGGAAGTTTGTGGCAGAGATGAGAATAGAACCAGGTCTCCTGACTCTGTCCTGTGCCTAATCATAAGACAATTCTTCTGACTGGCTTAAAACATTCTCTGACAAAAAATAGTGTGTCAAATAATTCTAGTGGGAGATTGCACCTCAGCTGACCATGTTAAAGGCATTAACATGCTTTAAAAGGCATTTACAAAATAATGCTTTTACTTGGGGGAAAAATACATAGAGGGACTAGTTGACCAGATTTTTCTAGACATTTTTGAAATTAAGGTAAGATCCATGAGTAAGTCTAGCATGAAATCAAGGTTCCTGCACCAAAAATCTTATTTCAACATGCTGTTTAATTTAGTCTTCTCAGGGAAACTACATTTTAAAACTAATGTAGCACAAGAGGATATTCAGCAGCTGTCATTTAAAAAAAAGCCCTCTCAAAAATAGAAGAAAGTTATTGCAAATTAATTTACTCTTCCAGTGGCTCTCAGCATATGGGAATATGTTTGGAGTAGCTTTTGTCAGCCAGCTCTCTTTAGTGGCAGATGCTGGTGTGCAGCAGCTTTGCCCACCCAGCAGCATAAAGGACATTTTACACCATTAATCTACAGGGCAGTTTGTTGCCATGCAATAGGAGGCACGTTTTAAATACTCTTTTCACTCAGCTGAAGCAAAGATTTCCAAACCTATTCACACTGTGAAGTCCTTCAGAACCAAGCTGAAGAATATCTTTTCTAGAGCTTCAGAAAAAATAATGGATTGCTCTCTACAGCACATGAACAGAATTACATTGTCAGACTCTCAGAAAATGCAGGTCCACATTTTTGTTTCAAAAGATTATTTTTAAGATTAAAGGCTTTGAGAATGGGTTTGGTTTATGGTGTAGTGAAAACACAACTCATTAGCTTTAAAATGTTGTGATATTGGCTGTATCTTCCTCAGGTTGGGTCTAGAATTTGGAACTTAGATCTGTCTTCAAGGGTTATTTAAATGTAGCAAATGTAACACTGAGTATTTATAGATCTTATCAGCCTTTTCCTAAAGAAACATTTGCTAGGTTCCTGTTTAGGTCATCTTGTTACTATTTAAAGCTTTCTTGAGTGAGGAGTCTGACAAATTGTGCTTTTTAGCAAATGTACAATCAGAGCATGCTGCAGCAGGGCCTGGAGAGAGGGGAGGCAGTTGGGTGAACTCTGTGTGTACGTGCAGCGTTTAACTGCTCGGTTCTGTATGCTGGCTTCATGTTTGAGTTTAGGAGCAGCATACATAAAAATGTACATCTCAGAAAGTAAAATGGCCTCGGTTCTATCCTAAGAACTTCAGGGAGTTCAAAGGGTTTTCTCCTCTCTCAAAAGCACAATATTACAATTGTTCCAAGTGAGATGGTCTCAGATATGGGGGCAGACAGGACATAGGCAACCAAAGCAGCAGAGAAAAAGCAGGGAAGGCAGAGCAACACACAAGGCTTAAATCTCTGAGAATAGTTTCAAAGTTCAGTGAATTTTATTTTAAGAGACATAACAGTGAGTGACTGCCAATGAGTTTCTTATAGTATCTTAAATTTCACTTAAGGGTTCTTGCTTCTGTGTGATCTTCAAAAGTACCTGTTAAGGTAATGGTGACTGGGTTGAATGGGCTTCAGATCATCCAGTGATGTGCACATTGTTTTGTAAACTCAGGGCTTTTCCGTTAACATAAAATATACAGGTCTCACCTGAAGAGTTTAAGGATGTTGGCAAGGGCCTATCTACATCTGGTCTGAATTCCAGTACTATTTAGAAAATGTAGACCAATTGCTTTACATACTGTATCAATGTCTATGCTTTCCTTAAATTAGATGAAAGTTTGTTTCCTTTGAATTTCACAACAGTAGTTTGATAACTGAGACTCAATTACAAAGAGCTTGGACCTAGTTTGGGAAAGAAACTTAGCAACTGTTGGGCATTGGTCATAGACTGGTTCTATTTTTTGTGAAATTAGTTTCTAGCTGCTAATGTCACTTTTCTAATATTTACTGTAGTTACCACATAGAGTCAAATAAGTAAACAGGAAGGGAGGGGGACAGTCAGAAAGCTGCTGTAACAGCCCACATGTTCAGGTCTCCAGAAGCATCTCAGAAGAGTGAGTATTTAGCTTGTCTTAAATGCTTCTTGTCAATTTGGATATTTCACTTTGTAAATTGTCCTGATCCAGATTAAATACAGCTGTTGAACAGTAAGAGTATGAGTATCATCATTTGTTGTTTCTTGCTTGATCATAGCTTAGACTTCTCTCATTTTCCACTTCCAGATAGGAAGAGAACAGTTACGGTAGGAAAGGCCTGACATGTCATCATTCCTGCTTCAAATGCTTTGACAGGAAGTAGATGTGAAAACCACAAATAAAGTTAGAATCTACGCCTACTACTACTAAAAAAACCCCACAGTTTGAGATTGCTTTTCCCCACCTTGGAAGTGTACCATTATTTCAGAAATTACAGAAGGTTTAGACTGTGATCATCAGAATTAGAGCTTCAAGTAATAATTTCTTTGCCTTAGGAATCTTTCTTTGAAAAACTACATTTCTCTTAAGTCAGCTGCTGCTAAAACCAGTCCCAGTACTGTGCTCTTTTGAAAGGATGTTGTGACTCATCACTGATGGTAGCTTTACTGAGGTGAAGTTATATCTAAGCTAAAGATACTGTTGCATGAAGCTGTAAGCTCTCCTATAAAAAGAGGTGTCGTTCAGTAATCTTTATAAATGTACATGTAATTAAGAGTCTCAGAGCACAGACAGCATTATTATGTTTAGCAACAAAGTGTTGGCATTGTAATTCAGTAAAAGTAACTTTTCAATTGATCCTCCTGCCAAGAAGAGGGCAAGATGTCTTTCCCTATGGTGGGCTTGTTTGTGTTGTTCTTCATTTGATTTGTATCAGAGGTGAGAAGCCATGCTTGATAAGGGTGTTTTTGTTTCTGATTCTGCAGGTTGGAGATATTGTGAAGGTGACGAGGATGAACATAAACGGGCAGTGGGAAGGAGAGGTCAACGGGCGGAAAGGGCTCTTCCCGTTCACGCACGTGCAGCTGTTTGACCCCCAGAACCCCGAGGAGAACGAGTGACTCCCTCTGCCCCACTTCCACTGCTGCTTCATTCTCCTGGCTAGCATTAGCGTTGTTTGAGGTGGGATGATGACTGAATGGCACATTGCTAGCATTGCCCATTTTCCAGCTTGCTGCAGTTTGACAGTTCTTTTAATATACGTTTGGATTACATACAACTGAAGTCACTGCCTGACCTTCAGATCATAGTTACATCATCCAGAATTTAGTTTCACTTTTAAAACTTTTTTGGGCCTTAAGCTGGACAAGACTGAACCGGAATATAGCAGAGAGCTATGGGAAAAAAACCTTTCCTGTTGAGACTTCCATGGACTTTTTCTGGTTTGCTCAGTAGGAAGAGCCCTAATCTTAGATCAAACATGCAACTTCGTGCATTACTGTCCAACAAAAAGCAACAACAAAAATGCAATTTTAGAACTGAAGAAGATTTAGTTTTGAAATGACCTGTCCTGAGGTAGTACATATAAAATGATGATTTCTTTAAAGGACAATAATCGGAGCTTATGTGTTCTAAGCAGTTGTATTAGACACTGCTCTTTTCTGTTAACTCTTAAGCTTGTTGTTGACCTTCCTGAAACAGTGTGTGTTAAATGCAAATAACCATTGATTGAGCTGCATTGAAGCTGAGGCATTTATTTATAAGGAAACCTAGGAGGGGGTTGATACTTGTAACTTGGTTTTGACATATTTAATGCATTTCTGTTGATTTTTGCAAGCACTAACTGTAGAAAGTGAGCTTTAAGGGGAAACACATTGGCCTGCTCTACATACAGCTCTTCTGCAGTGTTGAAAGTGTAGTTTTACTAGTACAGAAGTGCTTGTCATCAGGCTGTTACTTGGTAGACAGATCAGATTGCCATGAGGAGAGGTAGGAGTGGGACAGAAGAACTTGGTAAATACCGATAAAATCCTCTTATTTAAACGTTTAAAAACCTTTTATATCCATTTCTCTGCAGGCTCCCTGCTCTCTCTCCAAAGTTTCCTAGCTATATGAGCCCCAGCTCATCAAAAGCTCCTTTTCAAATACAGTATCTTTTTACCAGGGTGTCTGTGTTGCTGTGCTTCTCTTCCAGAGCTGCTTTCATCTTCTTTTTTCCCTTCCTTCTTTTTCCTTCCTTGTATCCCAGCTCCTCTGCATGCTGACATCTTTCTTTTACCCTCCCCAAGGCGTTGGCTCTGTTTTATATATGACCCAGGTCCCTCTCCCTCCCAGCATCCTCTAGAAAATGGTCAATTGGAGTCAGCTGCCTGGCTTCTCCTGTGATAATGCTCGGGCTGGAGGAGGCCACAGAGGTGTCTGTTACTAGTGTAGCTCCTTCCTCTTTGTGTAGCTTTTCCCCTCCTCAGCTCTCCTGCTGTGATTGTTCTGCAGCTGGGTGCTCAGCCTGAGCCTGGGTGCAGGATATGAAAGCCTAGGCACAGGGGAATCCTGTGCCACCTTCCTCAAATGTGTGTTGTAGGTGAACTGGAATGCTCTTTCCAAAATGATGGAACACTGAATTAACAGAACACATGTCTGCAAAGGTACAGGTACAAAACCTCCCTTTTCAGACAGCCTGGTTAAGGCAGATGTCCAGTGTGGAAGCTGGCAGGAAAACAGCAGCTCCCATTTTTCAGCTTGGTAGGCTGTTGTTTGTAGCAAAATGAGAAACTTCAAACACCTGCAGAATGTCATCAGCTCTTACAAGTGTCTAATGATATAAACATTGTCTTAAGTTCCAGCATGTTTTCTTGTTGATTTGTGTTGCTTGATCCTAATAAAAGCATGTTGTTGGTAGCTCATGTGGGAGTGCCATGAGATCCTCCGTTGGAAGGCACTGAAGAACTGCAGAAATGGCATTCACAAGCAGACATTCAAAATGCCAGGTTTTAAAGAAGTCTCTCCATTCATCTGTTAACTGTTTTCTGTAGTATTGATCAAGTGGCTGACAGTCTGGAAGTTCTTGTAGAGCATTTTACTACCAAATTAACTGTGAAGTAGAGTAGCATTGACTGAAGTGTTTGGTGCTGTAATTCTTGACAATAGGCATTGACATTTTGTCTTGCAAAGAAAAGCTATGCAGTTCTCTTACCTAAAGAAGGTCATGTTTTTCCTGTGCCCCAACAATGCCTGCACGTTTACTACACAGATTGTACTACTGAAAGTCATCTTCTGAATACAAACTGCACTAAACTCAGTCTGCTGCAGAGAAATCTTATTCCAGGCCTGACCTAGTTACAGGCAGCTCTTCAGAAGACTGATTGTAGAATTCTTCCTTTGCGTGGTAAACAAATACTGTGAGATTTGAGATCTTGAACATAACTTTTAACCTGATTTTTTTTCACTGAAATAAACATCTTGACTCATCCCCTCATTGAATAAGGTGTACGCTTTGAACACGAACATTGTTTTAGGTTGAATTATGTTCCAATACTGCAGAAAAGCAAAGTACTTTACCTTCAAAACTATGCAAAATTTGTGTGTAGTGGTATCTGATGCAAAGACAAGAATTCTTGAATTTCTGTGACCCTGGTTTTAGGCCATGAATGAACAGTGTTTCTCCAAGTAGCAGCGGTGTGGTTCAGGTATGTAAAATGTGGTTTCAATGTAGCATACTGACCAGCCTAAGCTGATTGTAACCTCGCTTCAACATGTGTCTTGGCTATTTTACTATGAGACAAGTATTTTCCTATAAAGACTGCATTGGATCAGTGTGTGTTTCTCTCTGAAGGCCTCTGGAATCTCAATTGCTTGTCGCTTGCTTACACATGTGCTGTCGTTTTATGGAACCTCTTCAATCTGAGTGATAATCCTATCAGTGTAAATGTTCTTGGGCGTGTAAGGTAACCTTGATATGAAGCATGAGAGCCTACAAGTGATGGCTTCAATCTATGCACCATTAAAGTTGTCCTTGCTTTGGAGCTAGGAGCTGGTGTAATGACCTGGTGCCACAGGAGTCAACTATCACGAAAGGCTTGGCTTCCTCCTGCTGTGTACATGTGTATATAGGCATTGAAGCCTCTGACCAGTCTGAAAGTTTAATGAAAACTGTTTTAATCAGTGTCCATCACTGGATAAGCGCTTATTTAATTCATGATTGTTTACAAATTGGGAAAGAATAAACAAAAGGGAATATCCTGTTTGGGTTGAGGCTCTGAAGAGCCTGAGCATTATTTTTGTAAAGGGAAAAACAGCATTCTTTGTGCCATTTCATGTGCCTGTAAAGTAATTTTTTATATTGTATTAACATCCTGGGAATGAGTGGGCTGCCTTTGTTTTCTAGTCCAGTTTTCAAGCATTTTCCCCAATACCTGCATTTGAAAGTGAGACCTGCCTAAAAGACTGCCTTTTGGGACCAGTGAAAGCGTTCCTGTATAGTTGTCATTTTCTGTTTATTTGTGTTAAAGTGTATTTTGGGACAAGGATACAATTATTGCAGTGGGAAAGGTGGCCTTGTATTTGAGACAGTCTTCACTGTGTAAACTTTTAAACACAATATGTAATTTAAAGACCATGATCTTCAGGCAATAATATTAAGTGTAAGCTTTTAAATTTTATTTTGGGGATCATAGCTTGTTTTATTTTTTGTGCTATAAGATTAACAGTATTAAATGAATTATATTCTTAGAATATACGGAGTGTCTTTTCTTAAGATTAGTGCCTTTTTAATTTCTTACTCCACTTAATTCATAGAACTGGTCCCAACATCAAGCCACTGTGTTTTTTCCCCAAGGCCCTGTTTGTACAGTCTAAATAAAACTTGCCTCAACTTACAGTATTATTGTTGTCTTTAGTCTGAAACCCTTGACAAGAGCAGCAGGGTGTTGAAGCCCTTACTCTGTCCTTACAACGCCCTGTTCTGCCGGTGAGCAGAGCGTGCCGGCTGAAGTTTTCCAGAATCACAGGAAGAATGAAGCAGGAGAAAACGCTGCTGCCAGGCTGAATGATACTCTCCTGTTCCATCCTCGTGCCTCTTCTCAGACAATACTGCTGGGCTCTGGAGGGTCAGATGAAGAAGCTGCATCTCTGGTGACACAGATTACCACTGCCTCCTCTACCCCGGCGCCCGACCCGACACGTCCGCGCTCCTCCTGCTCCTCCACCACTGGATTTATTGTGCTCTTTGGCCCAGGCGTTGAAGGGAAACCATAACCTTTGTTTACTGTCATGCCCTTGACTGTGCTTGTAAGAATGACTGGTTTATGCAATGGTTTGAATTTCACTTATGATTGGTTGAGTAACTAAGGTGTAACCTGTGCAGGCACTGGGGAGCAGGGATGGCAGCTCTGGCCCCTGCCATGAGGTGCTGGTGCAGAACACCAGAACCATCTGTGTTTGGAAGTCAGAACCCACATCCTGGTCATCTACTGCCTTTTCAGTGAATCCAGATCAAGAGTAACTTAACTAAACTTAAAGGGTTTTTTCAGTTAAATCATTAACAAAGTGTTGATACTTGAGCTGATCCTGTATAGGAGGAAAACTTAAGAAGAACATCAACCATGCAACTGCTGCAAAGGAGAAGCCTCCAAAGCTTGTATTGGTTCCCTGGACTCTGTAGGTATGGTGACAGCCTCATGTTTGTCTTCTCTGGAGTACAGATTTCCATGTGATGTTAATAAAATTCATAGCCAACTCTGCATAGTGTCTTATCATCAAATAGTCACATTTGGCAAGTTATGTTTTGGAGAAAATCACTTGTGTTTTAAAGATAAGAATAGGTCAGATACATTCAGTGGGCTTGGTAATCCTGTTTCAGGCTAAAGGGCAAAAAGTAAAAGGTAACAGGAAGCAAACAGTAACTCAGGGTGGGTTTATTTGTCTTACCTGCATTCAGGCTTCCACAAGTGCAAATCTGAAGTAGTTCAGTTACTTCAATCCAACAACAGGCAGCACAAGCCTCCATTTCTTAGTGCAAGCTGGGGTCAGCTGGGTTCATCAGTTGGTCACTGATTTATTTAAAAGGTTTTATTTCTAAACTGGTGTGATGTCAAACACCCTTTTAGACACACCCAGAGGTGTCTGTTGGAGCTTACACCAGTAGTAAATACACTAAATACACCAAATAAACTGCAGCCACAGCAGAACACAGTTCCATTTCGACATGATTCTCCAGAGTGTGGAATGTGCACAGATGAAAAGCTCCTGAGGTCCACACTCACCGTAGAGCAGCCGTTCTGATTTTCGCCCCCCATATCATCCTTGTTTTCTAGAGGACAGGTCAGCTGCTCCTGTAGGAGCTGTTGAACCACGAGTCACAGCTCAGCAGGGACAGGTAAAGCAGTTCTGGTTTCAGGAACCCGCCCCCCCCGAGCTGCAAAGCGGCGGTCGCTGTGCGAGCAGCTGAGCCCCGCTGCGGCAGGGCCGCGTGTCCGGTGGGACAGGCCGGCAGCAGGGCTAGGAACCATCACAGCTGGCCCAGGCTGAGCCTCCTGCTCTGAAATGCAAGCCCGGAGAACTTGCCGGGCGCCACAGCGGCACCGATTGTTGTGACTCACTGACACCGAGTGCTGTGTGCCCGCCCTGAGTCAGGCTATCCACGCGCTGCTCCAGCTGCCCGCCCTCCCCGGGAGCAGCCGGGGAGCCCAGCGCCCAGCACCGTGTCAGCCCATCTGCTTCACGGGGCTCCCGCTCCAGACTGCCACAACCTGGGGAGCCACGAGCTGAGCTACCCTGCTCTGCGGTGTGACGGTGCTCGCCGGGGATGGCAGCCCCTCGGTGCGGCCTCACCTGCGCAAGATCCATGCCGCTGCTCCCGAGGCAGGCGGGGCAGCCAGAGGGGATGGGGAATTACCGCAGCGCTCCCCTCAGTTAACCTTCCCAGCACCTGCTTGCTTCATTCCAGGCAGTTTGTAACCAGAACCCTCCCTGCACGCGTTACTGGTCTAACCCGCCGCTGGCACACCAGACAATTGGGATCAGAGCTAAATCTGGGCCATCCACAGGGAACTGGCTCCTGCTTTGTACGTCCTGGCTGCTCCAACAAGGGCGGCTGAAAGTCAGCGCTGAGAAATCCGTTACTGGCATCTGGTCTAGGAATGTATCACTAAAGCTGAAGTGAAAGTGTGGATCCAGGGGACTGTTAATCCCCCTCCACTGCACTGATTCCCAGTCTGTGCTATCCAGTGAATCCTCTCCAGACCCTCAGGCACGAGCAGCTCTCGCTGGGCTGTCAGAGGGCAGCAGGGGTAGAAGGGCAGTGCTGGACATGCTGCTTTGCCTTCCCCCAGCTGCCCCTGCGCCCAAAATCCAACTGATCTGGGGGGAGTGGCAAGTCCAAGGAGAGGATGCTGTTTTGAACAGACAGAAGGGACTGACATAAGTGAACAACAGGAGTTGGTTTGAAACTCTTGGCACTCGACTCCTGTTCAGCCCACCACCAGCCAGCAGCCAAGCTGGAGACCCCCAGGGATGCTCCTGACAGAAGTGACAAACCCAGCCAGGCCTTAGAGTGCACTGTTGCTATCCTTGTCATAAAAAATACAAAAATCAAACTTGCCCATTTTTCATTACTGGGAAGTGATGACCCCCTTTATTTCTAGACTCGATTTCCCCGTATTTTAAAGTATTCTGTTACTTTACTACTTTGATCTGGACTATGTGGTTCAGGGGCTCTCATGGGGGCTTCTAGCTGCTGAATCCATTTCTGTTACATTAGACCATCTCTTCTTTCCCCCTCTTCTTGTGACCAGTGATACAATTAATCCACTGACCTTGAAGAGAAAGAGCTTTTCTCTTTCCAGGTATCGCAGCTGGTGCTCTGACTCCGAGTCTGCAGTAAGGACAGATACACAGCTCTGGGCTGGATTCCTGCTGAGCACCAGCCTCATGCTCTGCAGGGCACAAAGGAAATGTAATTCATCAGGCTTGGCCTCCGTTGTGTGAGGAAGAGCCATATCCCACAAAGATGGAGCCCCCCGCTGTGCCCGACTACCTGGAATAGCTGTGCCTACTCGGCACTTCAGAAAACCAGATCTAAAATTAACAAAGATCATTTCCCTGCAAGAAATAGCACCTTGGCCTGGACACGAGACACATCAGCAGGAGTCTGAAACAGAAAACTAAAATTAACTCAGGTCTGGGATTCTGCTGAATGCGCTAACACAGGTCTGACCACCACATGCAGGATAAGCAGCACCACTGGCTCTTGTCAGATTTTGGACTCTGGCCAAATTCATCCCTAACTGCAGGATGAACCCCAGCAGTGACAAAAAGGTTACTAAAAGTACTCAGTAGCAGCTCCTGCCTGCATGAGGCTCAGTGACCCACCCTCACCATCACCAGTGACCATCTGATTGAGGCAGAAGGGGGTGATGGCATGGGAACAGCTCTCTCATGGTGCTGGATCTCTAGCAAGGCTTTGTGCTGTACAGCAGCAGAAGCCCACAGACCTCCACAGGGCATGTGTGAGATCAACACCAGCAAATTTAAACAGACAAAAATAAAGACACATTGGAGAGCAGCCTAGGAACAGAAAGCGTGCACTGTCCCTAACAGGGAGTGAAGATGTGGGACTTGCATCCATCAGCCATGCAGGCTCATGCCTGCCTCACTGCAGTGCCCTGATTTCAGCCCACGCTGCAGCCCTGGCAGCACTGCATTGGAACAGCTGTGGAAAATGGAGGGGGGTGGAGATGATGTACCTGGAGAAGGACAGGCTCATTTAACACCCCTCCCTGCTGCCAAATGCTCTGTGGGCTCTGCAGTCATCACCCAAAATAGAGGCACAGTCTGTGCCTCCTCCAAGAGACAGTCCCTGCTGGAAATATATCAGGGCATTGCTTGGGGCAGTGATTTCCTGCAGGAGCCACCTCGGGAGATGCCAGCACCATGCCCCACTGTACCTGGCTCCTTTCCCTCTCCCCCACCATTCAAGCTGCCTGTTGATGTTTGTTACAGCCTGGAAACACAAACCACAGGGCTTGACCTAGCAAGGAAGGTAGGCAGGGTTTGGGCAGAAGGAAAGAAAGGTCCTGCACTAACCTCACAAATCCACCACATGTGGCTGTCACCTACTGTTCAAGACACAAGAGGTCCCTTCCTGGCAGAGGAGAGGGGCTCCAAGGCAGCCCCTGTGACAGCCTTGTCTCTCTGGGACCAGACACAGTGCCCTGGAGCCACCTGCACTTTCAAGCAGAGACACATCTTTCCCATGGAGAGCAGCTCGTCCCAGGTAACCACCTTCTCCTCCCCTGGTTTTGCTGCCAGGTCCCTCCTAAAACGTGAGCTGCTTCAGCCCCAGCTTGCCCAACACAGGCTCCTGTCAGCACCTGAGTGAATCGTGCAAAGCCCTAGCTCCAGACACAGCACAACAGCCCCAGAGCTTTACCCTTTGTGCTCTGTAGCCACAAAGCAACGGCATAGAAGGTTTCTTGGCTTTCTGTCCTCCACACTGCTCTGGGATACCCTGGCTGCAGCTTCCAAGCCTCAGCACCTTCGCAGCAACCCCCCTGCAGGCTGCCCCAGCTGTCCCCTCGCAGGTCACACGCAGTCACTGGGTGGCACTGTGCCCCTGCCTGTGCATGCCCGGCTCCAGCCTCCTGTGCTCGGGGTGCCCGGAGGAACCCCCGGCTGGGCCAAGGGGCAAAGGCTCTCCCTGCCGAAGTGCACCCACGGTGGCACTGACTGAAACCCGGGTGCCCCAGGAGCCCACAGGGTTGTGACCCCAACTCCCCGGCTTCCCGCTGCCTCCCTGCCAGGGTCTCTCTCTCCCCACCGTGGTTTTATTTTCATTACTGTGGCAAAAGGAGACCAACTGCACCCTTACAATAGGCCCCTCCATAAAACTAATAGGCCAGGCAATTGGGACAGGCCTGTGAAGTACTTTATAGTCTGGATGGAGGAGTTCGTGCCACAGCTCACAAGCTGTCCCATCCCAGGAATCCCAGCCTTATTTCTCCCTGTCATCCCCACTTTCAGCCTGGGAGCAGCATGAGGATGAGCATGGTGCCCCCACACCTGCTTGTCTCCTGCCACCCAGAGCCTCACCTGATTCGAGCAGCACAAGGCTCTTAGGAGCACCCATAAGAATCAGTTTCCTCTTTCCAGGGCACCAAACACAGTTCTGCCCTGATTCCAGGAGATTTGACACCATCAACACGTGTCCAGGGTCGGGAGGCTGGACCCAGCACTGGGCCAGGGCAGAGGCCAGGGAGGTCCTTTGTCAATGCTTTGCCATTTGCTTCATTTGCAGTTGAAAGCCAGGGGAGCAGAGAGCCCTTCTAACAGTGTGATGGCAAAACCAGCTCAGCTCTGCAGAAGATCCCTCCACGCTGACTGACAGCCCATGTTTGTTTGGGAAGCTGGGGTGACACATTTGGTGTGACCCAGAGCCCCATTTCAGAGGGCACCTGATGAGGTTTGAGGGACTGCTTTGCCTTGCTGGGACCTGGCCAGTCTCATTCCTAGAGCAGGGAGCTGGGCTCTGGCTCCAGCAGGGGCTGGCTGGATGGCCCTGAGGACAGCAACAGCCAAACAGAGCAGCCACTGCCACCCTCCCTCTTCCTGCTGTGTAAAAACTGCCCGAGAAAAGCCTCCTTTAATCGCTCCCCCTGCATTAGACCTTCCAGGGGAAATTAGCACAAATGCAACACCAGTGGCACCAAGGGAACAGACCCTGAATGACTTGGAGGGAGGTTAATTAGTTTGTTAAAATCCTTCTCCCTTTAGTTGCCACCTAAAGCTCCAAAAAGGGTCTCTGCAGAAAATCAATGCTCTTTAGAGGTAAGTTAAAGATCCTCCAAGGAGCATACAGTTGGGAAATAAAGCAGAGAAGAATGTTTCTCCACCATTAGGGTAGAAGATGAATGTTAGATGGGAAAGCGAAATGTTTCCAGGTCTCCATAAAAGTCAGAAGGGAGACAAAGAGCCCATTTCTCCCCCTGTGGTTTACTGTCTTTAATCTCTTTGCCTTAGTGTCCCCACCTACCCTGCAACAGAGATGCTGAAAAGCTTTAACTGGTTTTTGCAGAACTGATTCAGGATCCCAGATCCCGAGTGCCAGATAAGTGCCAGGTGTTGCTGCCTGTCCCTTCGGAGGACAATGCCCTCAGTGCCGGAGCTGCTGGCACGTGAGTGTGCTGGGGCAGGAAGAAAGCCCCACAGCCCCTTGCAGACAGTTGCCCCCTCAGATTAATTTAACAGATGACTGCATTGACCCCAGAGAATTTTGTACAGCTCCCAGCCCACCATAACTGCCCCGAGCATGGTGGCACCAGGAACCTGTCACAGAGCTGGTGTGTGCCCATGGCAAGACGTGGCCCTGCCAGTGCTTCAGCTACTTCCACTGCCACTGTAGGGCTGTGGTGGGATGGCTAAAGCACAATGCTGCAGCTCGGTGACTGCCACAGGCAGCACTTTGGGACTAAAATTTCATTGAATATCTGGTTTAAAGACTAACTTCATTCAGTCTCCACACCAGAGCTCTGTGCTGCCCTGTGAAGGATAGAAGGGCAGACAGTTCCAGCTCCAGAACCAGAACTTCTTTAACCTAAGGACATGATTTCTTTGCTAGACATGATGAGCTGTGTGCCCTGCCTTCTATTCTGTCCACTGATGTTTGTGTTTCAAAAGCCACTACATCATCTGATTCTGCACAGCTGTCTAAAAAAACCCAAAACAGACAACATCCTGTATACCGCTGGGACCTCTTTGTCACAGGCTGTGAACTCATCTGCATCCAGCACCAGGATGGATTGAACAAACTGAAGCAGTATTTTATTGCTGAAGCATAAAACACGGGAATAAACAAGCACCAAAGTGCTACTGATCATTAAAACCAGATGGGAGCCCATTTACTGCCTCCAGCAGCGAGGTGCCACGGCTGCTCCACTGGGGCCCCCTTGAAATAGGAAACCCAGAGCACCATCTGGGAGGTGCTGGATGGCAGTGGCTACAGCAGCCCCTGCAATTCCAGCCTGGAGTTATCTGCTCTGCGCCCCCACCACCACCTCAGGGATGACCAAGGAGTGTCAGAGCTCTGAGTCCTAGCTCCAGGAATGCAATCACCCCTGTAAGGCTGTGCCGACAGGAAAATGCCCTGGGAGGGACAAGCAGCCCGTCCAGGGCCAGTCCCATTGTCCAGGGGGTGGGATGGGGACAATCACAGGCTAAATTCCCACACACAGATCAAGGACTGGCAACATTTCAGTAGCATTTGCTCAGATGCACATCAGAGAACCATCAAGGGTTCTGGTCATTCCTGTGCAATTCAGCTCCCACATGGCGGATTATCCAAGGCAGTCCAGGTCTGACCCTCTTTCTTACCAGCCAGTGCTGTGTGGCTTGGGAAGTGAAGTGCTAAGGTTGGGAGAAGCCAGAGGCTATTTCCTCTCCTTCCTAATTAACACACCCACCACAGATAAGTACCCAACAAGAACACTCCCAGTCTGTCTACTGGAAACTGGCCTCCAGGAACAGCTCATCCTGAGTACCCCCAGCTGCAAGCTGAGCTCAATCCCCTCCCCAGACTGAAGCTTTGCACCTTTGTCTCCAAGTCCCAACCTCCCGTGGCAGGGAGCCCTCTCAGCAGCCAAAACCGGAGCACGGCATGGGGCCAGGGACGGATTCCTGGGCAGCCTGAGAGGAGATGCAAATGGAGCGGGAGACTGCTCGAAAAGCAGAGACAGACAGATGCTTTTACACTTCAAAGGGAACAGGGCCCTGTGAGGCTTTCAGGAATACGCACAAATCGATAGACTCCTTTCAAACACCGAGCACATTTGCTCAAGTGTGAGGCAATTATTCCCTGAGGATGGAGGCAGGACAAGGCCATTAACAGCCATACGGGCAGGACGGGGAACATGCGGTGGCTGCAGGAGGAGCGCCAGCCCAGCCTGGGGGGCAGAACACCGCTCTCCTGGCCGAGCTTTCTCATCCAGGATTTACAAAACGCCCTCGTGTCCCCAGGGGCTCTGTACGGAGCACATTAGTGTCATTCAGCCTATGTCAGTGCAATGCTCAGCACATCCTTTTGGTGAACAGCAGGTTTGATCACATCCCCTCCACTGCTCTAGCTCACTGCCTTTATCCCTGGAGGGCTGACTTTAGCTTACTGAAGCAATTCCCATTTCCCCCTCACCGAATGCTGCTGGGCAGAGCCTGAGTTGCTCTGGGGAGCTCTGTCTCCACTGAGCTCCTTCTAGATGGCAAAGCAGAGCCCAAACCAGATTGTGGGGGAGCAGAGGGCTGGCTGCTCAGCATGGGGACAGACCTCGTGGTGTGACAGGAACCACGCCTGACTCATCGCTGTCTGCTCCGCACCAGCACTTCCACGCAGATCACCCTCAATGCACCATCTCCAGGCAAGGACCTACAGGTACAGAGACCACAGGTGCCCCTGCTTTGCGACCCCACAGATGGGAGCTGGAGTGACAGTGCCAGCACACAGGAAGTCTCTCCTGTGAACAGCTGCTGTTTTACATGTACAGTCATACTTGTACAACGAGAGGCAGAGATACTGAAAGTGAGCAGTGCTTTAAGCCTGGTGCATGACTGATGGGAGGGCCCATCCTGTATCACTGGCTGCCCACTCTGCTTTATGGAGGCACATAATTTACCCTCTTCAGTAAAAATAGAGGAGGAGGAAATAAAAATCTCACCATGTCCCCAAAGAACTGTAGGAGATTAAAATTAAATCTATCCATTACACTCACCAAGCAGGGCGCTGTCTGGGCAGGAACACTGTAGCTGTACACCTGCATGTTCAAAGAAAAGAAATTGAGTATTAGAGAAGTGTCAGAGGCAATCCAGCACCCCACAGCAAAGTGCTTCAGGTCATAAAACAAACTCACACGACTTGGAAAAACAAAAAAGAAATAACACTGAAGTAAGCTGAACAGCAACACTGCTGAGCACAGCTGCAGCACCTCTCCTCAACCCTGCATCAAAGGTTTGCTTCACCCTCGGTTAAAATTTTGTCTGACACTTCTGCTCAGGCCCAGGTTTCAAGAACGCTTCTGGGTTTGTTCTGGGACGTGCGTATTGTGTGCTGTGGGGGAGAAACACCTTTCCTACTCCCTTCACTGTGTCCTGTAAGCCTCTCCCTGTGTTCCTCCTGTTGTAATGTCCAGAAAGCACATTTAGCTCTCACTCACTACAGCTCTGCAAGGCAGGACAGTAAAAAGCAGTTTACCTGGAGGAGCAGGGGGCCAGGCCAGCAGCAGAGGGCTGGGAGCAGAGCCCCGGGGGCAGGACAGGCCTCCCTCACAGCCACCGACACCGCAGCAAGGCCGAGGCTCTGAGAGCAGCTGCGCCCAGAGCCGCTGAGGGACACAGGGCAGCCCACCCCCACCCGGATCCAGACAGGTGCCTCCATTCCCCAGCCGGCCCTGCACACTTTTATCCCTCTCTCTTTGCTCTTGGCACTCAGTGAGTACCTGGAGGCCAGGGGCAGGCAGGTACACGAAGCTGCTCGGTGGGCAGCTCCGGCAGCAGGGGTGAGGCCCGGAGCCGCTCCAGCCGCCCACAGCAGGAGACCAGCACTGCTTGCTGCTCCAGCCAAACGCCGCCTCCCCCTGCATGGATCCCACCCTAGGGCTTGGGAATTAAGTGGATTTTAAGCTCTGCAATAAAAACCCATTTGACTTGAAAGAATGTTGTTATTCCTGGGAGGGGGTTTTCGCTGCTTGCTTGGATCGCCTTAAAGTGAGCCAGTACTTGGGCTGCCCCAGGAAATGCGCATGGCAATCTCCTGGGAGGCTCAAGGAGGACCAGGACAGCCAGCCCATCCCGGCAGCGGGCTCAGCCCACAGCAAGCCAGGAGTCCTGCCCAGCCTGGCTGCCCAGCACCAGGTGTTCCAGGAGCCCCAGCCCAGCATGGAAATGCTGCTCCCCCTACCTCCTCAGGCCTCTCTGCAGACCGGGAGCCTCCTCGGCCCGCTCAGAGCCCCGCGGGCAGGCCCGGCCCGGCCCCACACGCGTGAGGGCTCGGCCCCGCTCCGGGCGCCGGCCCCGGGGCGGAGCTCGGCCAGCGGCACCGTCCCAGAGCTTGGTTCGCACCAGCCCCGCACATCCTTCCCCCTGCAGCGCCTGGAAATTAGAAAAGCTCTTAGTGAAGCCAGCTGAAGTTGTTTCTGCAGAGCCAGCGCAGGTCCAAGTGCAGCGGCCGCAGCCGGCGGGCCGGGCGGGCTCGCCGTGTCCCCGCCGGGCTGGGGCAGAGCTGGGAGCTCGCTGTGCTGCGGGGAAACTGCCGGGCCTGCAGCTGCCTGGGCAAGAACCGCGGCATCGGCAAGAAAGCAGTTTTCTGCCATTCCCATCTGCATTGAAGCAGTGTCAGACAAGGCTTAAGGCTGCAAAAACCAGTAGGAGAAACAAAAAAAAAAAAATCAAGATCTTGATTTTCCCATAGGAAATTTACCTAGATCCCATTTATAGCCCATTTGCCCTCCTCCTTATGTAACTTCTCTGCAGGAGAGGAGCAGAAAACACAGAGAAAATAAACAAATTGCTGCAAAGAATTGGTGCAAGAGCCTGACTCACATCTAGCAGAGTGAGCAGATAACCTGAGGCTCACCGAACACACTGTGGAGAACAATGAATGCTGAAATCAACAGCGTGTCATGCATGTACAAACTGGCCCCAGGTAACATGACTAAAGCACAGCACGTTGTGCTTGAGAAAGATGCACAAACCCTACACTTTTGAGTTTATTTTATTAGTCTTAATGGCCTGACTTCCACACGTCTCATTTCCTTTTATTGAAGCTGTCAGAGGCATTACATTATTTCACATGCGTGCAAAACCAGCATTTCAGTCGAGCTCGTACAGGCTTGAAATGCCTCAGCTGAAGAAAACAAGGCAGTGGGAGCTGCACAGGGAGGGGGCGGGAGCAGAGTCCAGAGCACACCTACAGGCAAAATCTCCCAAGGCTTCCCGAACAAGCCGAGCGCAGCCTCTAATCAGAGAGAAAGGATAGGTACTTCTGCAAGGCGGATGATTCACTGGAGAAGGGCGAGCAGTCCTGTTGCTACAGAAGGTTGATGAGTAATTGATGGCTCGTCCTAGGCACAAAGCCGAGTCTTTTACCCCAGCGCAGAGCCGTCTGCCAAACCAGCTCTACCGACAGGCCCAGGGGGCAGCAGCACCTGCATTGCTACTGCAAAGGTTGGAAACAAACAGCATTGCGCTCGTATTTTCACAGGAATTCCCCAGTGCTGCCCAGCTGTCCTCAGTTACTCATGCTCACTGCAGCTTTTCATCCTCATTAGCGCTCTGTGACAGGGAAACACATCCCAGCTACAAAGATAAAGAAACAGATCCAGCCAGGTAGCCTGTGGGGGATTCATTCTCTCTCTCTCTCTCTCTTGTGGGCATGCTGCTGGCAGCGATCCCATGCACAAAGTACCCCCTCGGGGTCCCTGCACGTGGTGCTCAAGGCACTCACTCACCTCCCCGGCCATTCTGCTCCTCTCATTTCCAAGATGTGAAGGACAGTAGCAAAATTAACTACTAATGGCCAGAGACAGCCTTTTACAGCTGACCTGCCTCCACACAGCTGGCATTTGGACAGCAGGAAATCATGATATTTTGGCATTAACAAAGGCCTGCTCCACATTTTGTTTCCCCAGCCAGATTTCTTTTTAAGAGAGTTGCTCACATCCACATGTGTGTCACGCACAGCAGGTACAAATCACTACTGGCCAGGGTGCCATCAGAGAGGAGGCTCACGGGGCGTTATGTACACGTACTGTGGCAAAGTCTGACCTTTATTTCAATGCTGTACATCCTCAAATCCTGGGAAGCCCAGGAGAAGTACTCAGCTGCTCTGTACATAGCATAATTGTGGTACAAAAGCAGTTTGCAATACACAATTTAAATAAGAAAACAGTCATTGTAGCTGAGCCCACAAATTTACAGGGCTGCTTTTCACAGTAATTTTAACAATAACAACATGGTTCAACATCCCTACGCTATGCAAATGCACAGTGAGGAGCTGGTGCCCCAAAAACCTGGTGCACAGGTTCCTAGTGTCCCTGCACAGGGTCCCGAGGCACAAACTGCACAGGTCTGCTCGGAGATAACATCTTGCTACACACACACACTCACACTCTCACACGTGTGTGCACACAGAAAACCATCTGGCACACAGGCTAAATGACACACCTCAGTGCCTACTGACGGCTGCAGGTCACACAGCAGCTATTAGTGTGACAGGAAAACATTCCCTAAATAACACCTAGGAGCACGTCTATCCTCCCTGAGAAGCAATGAGTCTGTGTCACCAAGTGCCCAGTGCCAGGGCCATCTGCACTTGGGCAAACAGGGAGGGCCTCCCCCTTCTAAGAGGAAGATGAAAAGAATCCCTGATTGCATGGCAATGCACAGGCTGCTCCTGCCCAGGATGGGACCACAGAGGAGGGAGGTGGAACCACTCTGGTAACTAAACATGGACAGATCCCTGCAGACTCCCAAACAGGTGAGATAACTTCACACACTCACAGAGCAGTGCAGGAACCACAGCTATAAATGATAATCTCCAGGGAGTGGCAGGGAGTGGGAGGAGTAAGTTCACAGTGGAAAATTTCCTTTCCCTCTAAAGGAAGAGGCTGGAGTGATACAGAGTACTGCTGTTCATGGCCCTGCTTCTGACAACCTTGGGAAGCCCCAGAGGAGCCCCCACATTCCACGAACCACGTCCCTCCACCTCCACAGAATGAAGAGTGTTTCACTGACCTCGAATCTAGGGCTGGCAGAGGAGGGATGGACACGGGGACAGGAAGACACCATACACAGCCTTGCTGGTATTTCTCCTGCATGGAACAAACTCTCTCCTGCCTGCAGACTCTGCAAACTCTCCCCCTGCTGTGCTCCAGATACACCTTGTTGTGCATTTTACTCTCATCTGCTGCTGGAAGAAAGACAAGACTCTAGCTTTATTTTGACTACACTGACTGAGGAAGCTGCTCAGAGTTCACCAGGATTGCTTGCTTTGCTCGCCTTTGCAGTATTTTCTACAGCTTTTTGGCCACGTGGATGGCTTACTGGAAGTCCTCAGCCCCTATCTCCTTGTACCAAGTCCCAGGAGGAAGGGATGTTGGAAACCGCCAAATGTGAGGTGCCAACACTGACTGCAAGTTCAGCAGCTCTTTAAATTCTGTTCTTGCAGACCTGTGGTTTCCTGCTCCTGCTGGAAAAAAAACCACTGCACAACACATGGAGCCTGATCCACAATGACATGGCTCTGGCAGCCAGCAGTTCAACCACTGCTTGTGAAATATGGTGAGGGCTGTTGTGCAAGGACACAAGGAAGTGAAGGTGTCCCATGCTACTGCTTGCAGCAATACCTCTGCCTAGTGTAGGCAAAGCTTCACAAATCCAACAGTAAATTCAATCTCATTTACAATTTTCTTTCAGTTTTTTCACTGGGAAGGGTCCTCTCCATTCACCAGCAAGCGTAGGGGAACAGAGGGTACTGGCTCCACTCTGCCATGGTGCCATGGGCATGTCCTGGAGTTCCTTGTGTGTTGTACTCCGTGGAGAAGGCCGAGTAGCTCATTGCCCTGTACTGGCTGTGGGAAGGCACCACCCACTGCCCGAGGCCCTGCTCGGTGCCATAGGGACTGTACATGGGCGCCCGGGCCCCGGCTTTCCCCACAGAGTCCAGAGCCATGTTCACCACTCCTGTGTAGTCCTGGGGAGGAGGCAGAGGTGGGGGCAGTGGGGGCAGGTTGGTGAAGCCCTCTGGGAGCTGTTTGGAGTCGTGCTCAGGCACCATGGCGAGATCCAAGGCGTGGCACCTTGCCCGGAAATCGTTCAAGGTCGCAGTGTCACGGCCGGGAAGCTGCTGGCTGTCCCCAGCTTCGTGGAACCTGGGCCCAAGGGCAGAGAGAAGAGCAAGTCAGACCTACCAGAGAGGAAAACCCACAAATATCCTCTGGGGAAAAGCAGGGCAAGCTCTTCCCCTTGCCTATTGCTTCATCTTACTGTTCCTGTGGATTTTAGCCCAGGCCCCACTGTCACACTTACAGGAAAATGAAATGCCAGAGAAGGTGAGTCCAGACTACCTTAGTTCAGGCTAAGTTCTCTTCTGGACTCACACCCAATTTTGCAATGAGGAAGGAGAAACTACTGGAGTCCTCCAATACTTCCTCCAAAGGACAGGCAAGCTCTGTAGTACTCAGAGCTGGCTGGGAGAGCATTTTGGGACAGAGATGAGCATGGCCAGAACCAGTGGGTTTGAACTAGAAGAGAAAGGCTATCTTTGGACCTATGTCCACGCCAATCTCCCATCTCTCAACCACATGTGCTCTCCAACAGAAAGGGATCCTCCCCCTATTCCCAGCTGGCTGTTTTTCTTAGGGAATGCCCAGCAGAAGAAGAGGAATCCCATCAGCTGAAGTGTGGCTTTGGAGCAGAAGGCAGCACTCACCGGTATGTGTGGTAGGATGGTGTTGGCACCTGCTGCTCTCTGGCCAGAGCCTCCCTCTGGTCAGCAGGCACTGGTGAGGCTGCAGGGAAGGCCTGGCTGCTGTTCTGCTCCGAGCCCCAGAAGGGATATCCACTGCTCACCACCACAGGGTTACTCTCTTCCTTCACGTCTACATTCTCATCCTTCTCAAAATCTGACTCAAAGCAGGGAAAAGAAAGAATGGGAAAGAATGAGAAAGGGGAAGAGGGAGGCAAAGGTCACAATGGTCTCTTTGCAGTTGCAGCAATCACAGGGTGGTGGAAGGAAACACAACCACCTCCTGCAGTCCCTCTGCCTTAAGGGAATAGCCCCTTCCAGCTCCTTTCTGCCCAGATACTGCAGTGGTCACTCCTGCCTGCCCTCTCTCCTTAGCTGTGCTACTGCAAGCAGCACCATGAGCTAGAGCAAGGAATGATTTAGCTTAAAAAACTTCCTGAATATCATCCTCTGGGTTTGCTGTGATGAATATTACCACGTTCCTCAGCAGCAGGCTCCTTTTCCTCAGGCAGCTTCCTCTTCTGGCTCTTGGCTGGACTGGGCTTCTGGCATTTGGCTCGTCCTTCCCTGGACAGAAACAAGAGGTGGGGGTAGCTTGGATGCAAGCTTTTTGCCCAGATATATAGGCAGGGATGCTATTAGGAGGAGAAAGAAAATCCATAGCATTTTTAGAGTTCAAGTAAAAAAGATTCAGTTTTGGCCTTTTTTCATCAGGAAATTTTTTTTGAGGAGATTTTTTTTCAGGCATAAAATAAAACAAAATCTCAGATATTTTTGTAACATTTCCTGCTTGGAAAAAAACACCATCTTTTTCCTTCTCTATTGCTAGTCTGGGGTTGCAATTTAAGCTGTTTTTTCCAACTCATCCACTGGCTGCCCTCAGACCAAGCAGAAGATCTCACTGGTATTGGATCCATCTTCCTTCTTGCAGACAAAATCTCCCCCTGGATGAGACACTTTTCCACCCCCAGAAAAAGGAGTCAAGGGAGCCTCCAAATGTCAGAACCAAGCTGATCTCCAAGAGACCAAATGGTCTGCTGTGGACTCCTGTTATCACTGCTATTCACATGTCAGACTCCAGTCTAGCTCCAATGTGCAAGAGAGTGCAGGTCTCAAATTTGTCACACCTCCCACATTTCTGTAGGAATTGTCACCTCCCACTCCCCAAGTCTCTTGAGAAGAGGCTGCACAGAGGGACATCACTCCCAGATACAGGGAAATGCAGTGTGCACAATGCAGCAGGCTCAGCAGAGCTGGCTGGTAGAGTTTTGTTCAAAGACCTTGGGTAAAATTCACAAGTGAACTCCAGCTAGAAACAAACTGAAATGAAAAGACAGTTTACCTTCGAGTGTTCTTCCCATGTTCACGGAAACCTTTAGCAAATGGATTGTTGTCAATCTTGAGCTTTGTAATCTTTAAATGAAAAGAACAAGACTCAGCATCACAGTGACTGTTCCAAGACCTTCACCTTTATCACAAGATATTTATCACAAGAGATAAACTGTGTGTGTGTTTTGGACATGGCCTTGCCACAGCATCTCAGCTCTCCCAGCAACTCCCATCATGGATCCGGAACTGACCCACAGAGAGAAGTGACCCTGCCAGGGTCAGCAGGGATTTAGGTGGGACTCATCTGACTAGAGAAATATACAGGGTGAGGATCTGTATCTGGACCTGCAGCCGTACTTTTTACTGCATTTGGAGTTCTGTGTCACTGACGGTGCACTCAGTACCATCAAAGTGCATGACTCATCACAGAGGAGATGTTTTCCACAGGAACCACAATGTTCCTATTTCTTCCCACTGTTCACCACAGGTGCCCAGGATGAGCAGACAGGAAGGAGCCACCTTCCTGTACAGGAATTTTACAGACAGCATTTCACAGGGTGCCCAGAAGCAGAGCCTGCACAGCGTACCTGCTCGTTCTGGTAGGCAGTGACAGAGGTAAAGACAGTCTCAGGGAAGCTGAACACCTGGAAGATGCTCCAGCGGACACTGAAGAGGTCATCGGCCTGCACGATGTGGAAGCGCGGCTTGTAACGGTGCATGGAGTGCAGGATGATCTGGGACACACAAGGGACAAGGTTTCCATGTGCCACCACTGCAGATCCCTTGTGCAGACACCCAGGACACCCATTGCCAAGCAGGGACTCCTGCTGGGATTGGTGTCTCCAGCAAGCCCCTGCAGTGACAGCACAGACCCGTGCCTTCCCTGGCAGGGAGCTAAGGGGGCACAAGGGCTGAGCTGAGGGAGGAAGAGAGGGCACTTGGATATGTTTTAATTTCTACATCATCTAATTTCTCAAAAATCCTGCTTATTTCCCACAAAGTTCATCTGCAATGAATTCCAAGAGAGCACAGCACAACCTACATGCCCATGTTGATCCAGAGTGTTGTTAGTGAGCTTCAGTTTTTGGAAGGAGACAGGTTCTTTCATCCAGTGGCTGCCAGGAGCTGGGGAATCTGGGTGGACATAGGTGCGACAAGGGAGCTGGGGTTCTGCTTTTCCAGCAACTTCCCACTGATCTTTATTCCACTGTGAAGGGAAAGACAGAAATCTAGAGCTTAAAAAATATGCTTTCAGTACAGAAAAGGCCCAGCAAGTTTGCTTCACTGTCAATTCAGTGCGCTCCTCTGAAGCACAAGTAGCAGACTCTCTCTTACGAGCCATGATCATGTTACCAATCAGCTCCAAGTTTAGGCCTCATTTTTCCTCCCTTTCTCCCTATGGCTGCCAGAAAAGTCTGACATTAATCATGATTAAAACTGTACTGCTTACAATGAAAATTAGGTGCCTTTCCAGCTGCTCCCCAAGCAAAACTGACAAATAACTCCAGAGAGACATAAAATCCATCAATTACTTCTGAACTTTGTCCAAAGAGAATTTATTTATCAGTGTGACAAGTGAAGCATAAAGATTAATCTATTTCAAACAAAGATGAAAGGACAGCATAAATTCTGTTATTTAAAGTACTTACCTTGTACCTGAAGTTATCCATTGGCACAAAATCTACCAGCATGAGGTACTTGGCATACGGGATTAAGCCAGAGACTTTGATTTTGCATTGAGGAAACATTCGTCTGAGGGAGAAATGAAAAATAGAGTATAATGGTTTCTCTGAACAGTGGCTGTTAATGATCAAGCAGCATGTCACATTTACTCACTCCTGTGCAGAGCCCTGTGAGCAGTATTCCTCCAGCCAGCCACTGACCATTTGTCCATCTCATTGATAGACTATTTAGTCCTCTGAGTTTAGATGGGATAGAGACTAAAAGGGCAGCAGCCACTGAGGGCCTGACACTGTTTCAGCTTTTGTTCTTGCAATTCCTCTAACACACCAGTGGGAAACTTGAAAGGAACTATTTGGAGGCTGTACGTAGTTCCTGGCCTGCTGCAGCCCTCACAGCCCTGGAGGATGGATTAAACCTGAGCGTGGGCAGAAGACGTGCTCTCATCTAAGAGCACACCCAGCTTTCTATTCCCATACTCCCTGCCACTACTTTTAACTTCTGACTCTGCAAAAAAGCTTTGACAGCTACCTCCCTACCCAAAGGGATTATTCCAGCTCACAGCAGCTTTGACACAATACTTTACAGCTTCACGATTCCATCTTCTTTCACTGCAAGCTCCACAATACATGACTCATTTATACTTCAGTGGAGTCTGCACACACAGATCTTTAAGAGTCTGGGCCATATTCTTGTCTGCAAACACAGACTCAAACCCAAACATTTACTGCTCAACTGCTGCTGCCTGTGACCCAGGCAAAGGGAGCCCAGGGCACTTCCAGAGCAACCTCAAAGTGACAGGAAGAACACCAGTGTTAAGTGGTGAGATAAGGGTACAGGAGTTTTCTCAGCACATCAGCCCCACAAGTGACCTTTTGCACTTCACAGTTTGGACTTCTATGACACTCTGAAAGTGCAATTCTTCTGCCAGGATCAGGAACATCTGCATAACTGGCTACAAAAGCAGTTTAAGGGCCACCATTCAAAAAATGATCACCCGAGATTTTGCCAACAGCTTGGAGGGGTGTGGTGTGTGTGGTCAGCTGTCCTGTGCCCCTTACCTGCCAGATTTGGTGATGATCATCTCAGTTCCTATCTGGTGAAACTTCATCCAGAGCCCCATGTCCTCGAGGGTGACCACGATGGAGCTCTGCGGGAAGGGCTCCAGGCTGGGGGAAGGAAGAGCCTCACACGGCGCTTTCACGTCTGGAGGGAGAAAAGAGACAGTGACTGCAGACAGACAGGAGGGGAACTGGCCCTGCTCTGGGCAGTCTGTGCCACTACAAACCTCCTAAAAACTGTTCCTTTTCTTCAAAGGATTTCTGTTACTTAGTAGGCTCAGAGGTAGGGAGCCTTTTCCAACAGGTTTGGTTTTAGCTGGTAGGTCCTTTTGTAAGGTGTGTGTGTTGTACCAACTCAGCCTAAATTCCAGTGTTACAAAACCCATGCTGGCAGGTAGCCACAATCCACTGGGCTGGTATGATCAGGGTTACACAAAACACTTTATCAAGAGAATACAGGGAAAGCTGAAAGGACTGGAAAGATTTTAAGTGCACCGGTGGCTAATAGGGCAAAATGACAAGTAGGTGGTAGCAGAGGTGAAAAATGCCTCCCGAAGACAAAGATGAGACAGACAGGAGCCCTAAATGTAAGTGAAGGCAAGAAAAGGAGGTGACAGAGCTAGACTATGGACAGACTATATTCTGAGAAGAGAATGGCTGGTCTGAACTGGAAGTGGAGCTGGGCATCACTGACGAGCCTGTGAGAGGGGCGGAAGGTTCTCTTCAGTAACACAGCATGGCAGTGCTGCAATCTGCCTGCTCCTCCTCTTGGAGGCACAGGGCCAACTGTGGGCCTGGGGAAGAGGAAAGGGAAACCTTTCTGGAGGAACTGCCTCTGGTGTCAATGGCACCAATCACCTCTGCACAGCTATTTGGACTAAAAACCTCCCCAAAACCCCCAGCAGGAGCTCTCAGCAATATTGTAAGGCAGGCAAGATTGCTGCTGCCCCGCTGAAAAGCCCAGCTCCATTTTAGGTCAGAATGTGACCCAGTACAGTTCTGGTGGGCTGAGCTCAGACCCAGCAGGGTTTAAGAACACTGCCCAGAGGAGGGGTGAGGAGCCTGCTCAGCAGGGCAGCACAGGAGCTGGGCTGTCCCCTCTGGGTGGTGCATTAGCAGCCAGGCACAGCTGTTGGTTTAAAGAGCAGATTTTTCTGCCTCTCAGCATGATCAGATCTTATTCAGAGCACAGCAGAAAAAAAGGGAATTTTTACTGTGCTACAGCTTTCCTGAGGAATGCCTTCAAAAGAGTATTCACAAAAAGTAGACAACTATTTTCAGAGAAATTAGCTTTTTTCACAAAGGGACATCTTTCCACCAAAACAACCCAACACAACTCTAAGTGGTTCTTCCCTCAGGATTAAGAAAACATTAAAATGTAATTTTGTCTGTTCGTAGAAGTCTTTAGGCATTTAAAAAAATCCTCTACCCTTTTTTCTGCTTTGATCCAACATTAATGAACTGGCCAAGAAGTGACACCTAGTTTGCTCACCAAGATTAGCCTGTTAACATCTTCTTACGAAAGCTTCCCCCATATCCTCTTGCAAAGACATGAAAGCTGCCATGAGATGATGCATTTGGTAGCTCAGTGCAGCACATGTATCAAAAGGAGTTACAATAAAATTGGGCTGATTTCCCACAGGAGCCATCCAGTCACAAATAAATGCAAACAGGTTTTGATTAGCTAGACAGATGCTCACTCCTTCCCCAAATGAATTTTCGAATTAACATTTCTTTAAGCAAATTCCAATGCCATTAAAGGAGACTACAAGAAGACAGATCTCAGGAGTCTTTAGTGAGGGGAAGATTTCAAATGAAGTCGAGAGGAGCTGAAGTGAAAGGAGTTCAACACTGAATTAAAAATCAAAGGCAGATGTTATAATCTGGTTTTTACCATGAGTCTACAATGCACCTGTAGGAGCACAATGATGCAGGAGACAGGGACAATAAATGCTGCAGCTGAGGTTTGAAAATGCAGTTAATGCCTTTCACCGAGCAGGTTTGTGTGCACAGGCTGAGGCTGAAAGGCAGGACATGATCAGTCTGCATGAGGACTGGAGCCCAGCAATGGTGTGAGCTGGGGAATGGATCCACTCGGCTGCTGGCAGCTTCAGCAGGACCCTGCAGTGATGGGTCTGTTTGAAGGATTCTGTTTGGATTTTTGTTCCCCTCCTAGTTTGTGCCTGTGTAACTGATGGCAGGGCTCATGCACTCACCCTCCCACAAAGATGCCTGAGTGTTGGAACTATGGCACAGAGAGGTTTGGGCAGTGTCCAAGCACTGAGTGGGACTTGTGAGAGCTGTACTTCTATGGTTTCCTCTTCTATGCAACTTGGTTTTCAAAGCATTATTATCTGAAAGAGATTTAAACCTTTTCCAGCAGTTCTAGTTTCACTTTTTAAAAAATATTCCTATTATCTTTGTGTTGGTAACACCATATGTTGCCTGTTCAAAAACATGTTCTTTATGTCCAGATGAGGTTGAAAGGCAGGAAGCTGCTATGGTAAAGGCACTGAAAATTAAGAGATCTTCAGCCTATTCTGTGCTTGATTTCAAGGTCCTTATACCATAGGAGTAGCTTGTGCTACAGTTTCTGTATCTAGAATGAGCAGTAATTATCTTTTTGTCATCTTGAGGACAGAAAGGAAAGAAGGAGAAATGTGAGACAATTTAGTAGTTTTAGGAGGAAGATCTCTGGATAGAAGATGCTGGAGTGCAATTGCCTCACCCAAAGCAGTTCCTCAATTAACTTTCCCTTTCTGAGACAATGTTAAAATGTCAGAAAATTTGTTGCAGCCTTCCCAAAAAATGTGTAGGATAGGATTTGCAATACTGGGAAAACTCCAATAAGGGAAAAAGCTGCACTAAAATCAGTTATTATTACATTTGTTGCTGTTATCTTCCAAGTGAAGCCCAACACTCACAGCTATCCAGCCTCCACCAGGGAGGAACACACATCAACATACAAAGCTTTCTAATAAATTCATCTTGCAAACAAGCAAAAACCCCTCCCATGTTCTCTGATCTTCTCAATGTCAGCAGAAACACGCTGACCCTCTGGAGGGAGCCTCATTTCTCAGACCCAGAGAGTTTTTTGGCAATAACAAAAGTATGATGCTTTACAAATGCAACAGCTTCATCTCTCAGATGCATCCAGTCCTCACCTGGAACATTTCTGCTGTAGGGGGTCATACACACAAGCAACCCAGTAAGAAAATGAGCTGAATACTGCAATATTTGGAATCTTTAACATGAAAAATCCATAATTCAGTCTGCTTTTCTTTTCATTGCCGCTCTTTTGTTTTTCAACTTAAAATTCAAGTGGCAGAAATCAGTATGAATCAGATCAACACAGCAGGGACTGAAAAAACCCACAACAGCAGCAAAGGTGGAAATCATCTAAATCACTGCACGTGTGTTTTGCTCATGAATGAGACAACACCTTGCAGAGGAAGAACAAGGAAGCTGAGACTGCACAGTCACATCTGATGTGCCTCTGATAAACTGGGCCAGCTTTTCTTTCTGATGTAGAGTAAAACCCCAGAGTAAATGAAGAGTTCAGCTTCACTGACAAATACAGCACCTCTTGGCTGGCCCTTAGTGTCCCAAGGCATCGCTGTCCTCATGCCCAATCCAACCATGCTCCACACAGGAGAGATTAACAGCATGCTATGAGATGGACTGAAGGAAAACATAATGAAACCCCAAGGAAATCACAAAAATCCTGTGCTGGGCGTGAACCTGGAAGGAGTCAGCTATGCCTGATTGGG
>JAYDZK010000047.1:2384150-2414620 GCA_034509185.1 Euphonia xanthogaster | reverse complement strand
TGGAAGGAGTCAGCTATGCCTGATTGGGGTTCATGCTTTCAAAGGACACAGGAAACTGGAAAAAAACCCCCAAAACCAGAGAGTTTGTATCAGAACTGTTATTAAAAATATTACAAGTATTTCCAAACTTTCTGTGGCCTTCAACCTGAAGAACCCAGTGCTTTGCAGACAATACACAAACAACACCTCCAGCCTTCAGCTGAAGGGTCACACTGCACAAGGTGATGTGGGTAAGGGAATTTTGGGCACAACTGTGAGCAAACCCTTAAAAAAGATCTTCCAAGGCTCTCAAAAAAACACTCAAATGCACAATTTTTCATCTACTCCCACGAAAAAAAACAGTTTTTAAATCCTCTCCAGCCCCATGCACTCTTCTAAGATGCTGGTAACCCCTTCAGGAGCACTTGCTCCCTTTCTGGCATGAGTCTAGGGTCTTTCCGTGCAGTAGAAAGGGAAGGAGTCCTTCACTTACCTGGTAAAGCTTGCATTTTTCCATGTACTGTGACGTCGAGGAGCTTGCAGGGCCAAGAGAGCCACCAGAGTTCTTACAAGGGGAGCCAAAATAGTCCAGTTCAAAAGCAGGTCTGATTTCCTGAAGCAAGCACAAGCCCTTCCTTCCGAGATCCAGTGTCAAGAGTGAGCGGGGTGAGGATGGGACTCCAAGCACAGCTAGCCAAGGTGAGTTCCTGTTTTATGGAGGCTAATGAGCAGGGAGGAGCTTCCCGCCAGGGTTGTCCCCTTGCGAGCCTTTGATGTCCAAAGGGACAAAGAGAGGAAGGATCTGCAGCAATGGCTGGGGCTAGGGGAAGAAAATCAAAGAGAATTAACATGGCTTTGACATACAGGAAACCCTACAGGGGAAATGCACCTTGATTTACTGCTAACGCACTTTTAAACAAATAGAGACAAGACT
Source organism: Euphonia xanthogaster (assembly GCA_034509185.1). Taxonomy (NCBI): domain Eukaryota; kingdom Metazoa; phylum Chordata; class Aves; order Passeriformes; family Fringillidae; genus Euphonia; species Euphonia xanthogaster. The sequence continues at coordinate 2,413,707 of JAYDZK010000047.1, read as the reverse complement.
GAAAACATCAGTTCAGGACTCGGCTACAAAATATAAAAACAAATCCCTTAAACAGCAAGCAGGGATAATTTCTCTTTGGCTGTTTCATGGGTTTGTGATGATTCTCACCTTCAGCACACAGAATCATTCTACTCTTGATGTCTGGTATCAGAATCAGGATGGCATCCAGCTCCTTCCTTCCCAAGGGGGTGATTAACAGTCTGTGTAAAGTTTGCTCTCCCCACTGGAATGCTGCAGCAACACATCCCTTCAGCCACTGATGCCTTCTCCAACAACATGAATGTCAATAGCAATGAACACATTTGATGGTATAACCTCTCTCATCTGCCCAGTTTCTGCATTCCCAGCCTTGAGCTGCCCTTCCTTTCCAGGAGGATCAGGCCCTGCTCTTCCCCAGGGAAGGCTGAGCAGAAATTGAAGGGCTTGAGCATTTTCCCTTACTTAGTTTATTCTAATAGTGCACTGCATGCACTGCCCTCCCCGCCCTGCATCCTTGCCCCCACACCTGCCCTCCCAGCCCTGCCCCAACTCACTGCTCCCAGCCACAAGGAGCAGCCTGACAAAACAGGCAGCAAGTAACTCCAGCTTAACACCCATCTATAAACACTTCTATATTTGTACATATGTGCACACACTCATATGCAAAGAGAAGCATCATGCAGACCTTAAAAACTGCTGGCAGTTTACTTAACCATGAATTGAGACCAGACAAAAGCCCTGAGCAGAATGGACTCTGCTGAGCAGAAGCCCAGCAGGCAACTCTGCAGCAATCTCTGGTAAAAAGCTGATGTTTCCAGAAAAAAAGGCAGCAGCTCAAACCCAGAAGATTTTATCTAAACTTCATGGATTTTCAAGACTGTCATGGTACCTTGGTTTCCACAAAAGATTATTTTTTGTTGGTGATCAGGCATTTGTAAAGCCATGAAACCAACAGGCAAAAAAACCAGACCTCAGTCGTGCAAGTTAGGGTGCAAGTTACTTTGTTTGGCAAAGACAGGTCTCTTCTGTCATATGGAAGTTTCCACAAAGTGTTCATCACAGTGAGGTTCTAATCAAACCAGGAATCAATAAACATGTATAATTCCTTACCAGAGGATCTACCTTAAAAGTAAATTAAAATTGTTAAGATTATAAGTGTTTGGAATTTAAAAAGAAAAACTGCAGTGAGCTCGACAGAGCTGTGTAGAGCTCAGTTCCTCCAACATCACTATTGACTCTAAAGAGCTTTCTGAGGAAGTTAATTATCATTACCAGAAATCATGACAAGAGAACAATTAAACCATACACAGCAGATTTTGATTCAGAGCACTGACAATAAATCACATTTCATTTTACTAAGATTTTATTACTGTGTATTGATTTTCCTTTTATAGTATTAGTTATAATTTCTTCAAAAAAGAACTATAAACATTTACACAGCCATAGGATACATACAACTGCCCATCCATCTCCCAGCAGCAAGGGAACTGACACACAGGGTGTCTAACTGACCTGTAGAGTCTGAGCTGAGCTTCACAGGACCTCCCAAAAATAAAATGATCAGACAGATTCATGCAGCACATGCTGCAAAATGCTTCTGAAAACTGATATAGAGCATCATGGTGGGACATACATCATCTGCAGCCAGGTCTGAAGTCAGTAACAAAGAGCTGAAAATGCACATGGATTTTAAGCAGAAAGCCCTTGCATAAACTCTGAGCTGTACTTTTTCCCAACCAACTTGTTCATCACCACACAGAAAAATGACATTTGGGTCCATAATAACAATACTCAGGTACGAATCCTTCAACACCACTGATAAGAGAAAAAAGCACCTGTCAGATTTCATGGATTCCTCAAATCAGCACTGGGATGAGGCTGCCATAAGTGGACATGAGCTGACACAATCAAACACAGCTGCCACCTCTCCTTGCACTCCCTCATCTCTCCAGATTTTTTTCCCTTCATTCTTCCCATGGTGAAATTCCTCATGCTCGATCTTTGTGGCAGGCAGGGGCTGGGTACAGACTGCGGGCAGATCACAGCCCAGCTCCCTCCCCCTCCCCAGCAGATTGTGAAGTGTTTATGGCCTGGCTCTTATGGCTCTAGAGGTGCTGAATGGCCTTTTCCCCCCTCGAGTCTCAGCTCCTGATGGGCAGCTACAGACCAACTTTTAGCGGGTTTGGTCCGTAGTTGTGGATTTTATTGCCCAGTTTGTCTCTTCAGCTCACATTTGTAAGCTCCAGAGTAGATTTTTCCCTGGGTAACACTCTGCAGCTCAAAGAACTCCTCTTGTTTTTATTACATCCTTAGTGATTAAAGGGATATTTAAACCTCACAATGTTCCCTGCTGTGAATATAAAAGCCTAGCATCATCTCGGATAGATGTGCTTAGAAAAATAAATTAAAAATTAGCCCTGGTATATGGAACAAATGCTTCTAAGTGGTTAAGAACATCAGACACCTGAATGATTTAAATATGTGGGATGCAATTCCTTGAGAATCCAAGGGATGACACGTGGCTTTGTCCTGTCAGAACAGTTACACAGAGGAGCTTTCCTTGGAAGGAGGATAACAGAGGTGTGCAATAACTGTGAGGTGTGCAATGAGTGCATTAGGCTGAAAATAGTGGATTTTATCTACTTCGACATAAATGACTTAGATTTCTTCTCCTCTCTGACCCTGCAAACATCAATACACTTAACAGGTGCCACTCTTAAAAACAAAAACTTTGCATTTGTGAGGCAAAACTGTTCTTAAATGGCTGCTACTTCACAGCCTGACCTGTGCCTGCCAACCAAACAGATACAAACAACACCATGTAAATTCAACAGAAATATTTATAAATTCTGCTCAGAAAAGTGCTAGGGAGTGTGCAGGAGGAAATCAAAGTCAGGTTTGGGAGCAAGCATTGCTGTGATCACAGATCCGATGGTCATCAATAATGAGGTCACTGCTTCTGCCGCCCTCCAAGACTGCAGTTACTGCTTTAAGCTACTGCCGGGCTCAGGCTTGGTGAGCTGAGCCTGCCTGAGATGGAGAATCGGACTCACCACCAAGGGCCTTCATTTCCAAATAACTGCTGACAGTGCAGAGAGAACCTACCAGACTTGGAGGGTCTGTGCTCTGCAGGACAGGAGTTACAAGTTACAGCAGCAGCCAGGGAGGGCTGGCTTAGATTGTCAGAAACCCGAAGCAAAAATTTGAAATCTAAGTCCATATATGGTCCCCCAGAATGACTTTCTGACTTTTTTGCCTTGTATTTCCTCTCCAAGATGGAACTACTCATTCTCTTCCCTTTGCACCATACTCTGAAGAAGCTGTCCAAAGGAGGAATTGCTGAATTCTGGAATTTTTCACCCGAGTTCCAGATTTTCCCTTAAGAGAAGATCACTCAGCCTTCTGTTTTGAACAGTCATGTTCAGCCATACCCACCAATAAAGATATGGTAATACTAAGGAGGTTCCATTACAGAGGTAATTTCTGGGGTTTTCTGCACTAGGTGTGATTTCAGTTCCTCGCTGAAAATAAAACCACAAATATAACCAGAGGATACATATGTGCAAATAGCATATAGCTGAGCAGGCAAGTGGCAAGGCCTCTTTCTGTGAGCCTGCTGTAAAACAAACTGGCAAAACCACATGTAACTCTTATCACCTCATTATCAAAGCTACTGGGAGCTGCAGGGAGACTGGATGAGGTGAACACCAGAAAAGATTAGAAGAGTTGAAGGAAAGCTTCCATGATTGATGGCCCTGTTCACAAAGAAGAAATGAACATGTCTGCAGGGTGTAAACATACAGATGACAGAAGAATTAATATTCTACAAAGGGATATAATTATCTTCATTAGTTGGGATGAAAATGAGAGAGAAGCAATTTGACTACCCAGGGAAAAGCACTGTGGCTGAGCAAGGGCAGCCTGTTTGCAGAGGAACAGACAAAGTCCTTCCTGTATCAGGCTTTTAATGGCTTTTTGCACACACCAGTGGCACTGCAGAGGGCAATCCTGCCTCCATGTGAGCAGCAAAGAAGGCTCTGATGGATCTGCTCCTCTCTTATTCCTATGATTCCTCAAAGGAATCCAGGGGCCACATGGAAGAACGGATGTTCTGTGCTGGCACATGCCCAGGCTGCTTCCCAGTGGGACAGGACCTGGCTCGCTGCCACACTGTGGTCACAGCACTGCATGTCCTGTGTTTCTGCACACCATAATTCACAACAGGCCAGCTATGGACTCCCGAGGGCAGCGAGGCTGCACCAAACACCACTGCCCTGGGAGAGCACTCTGCTTTGCACTCTAGGGCTTAGGGCAGAATGAGGGGACAGGTGACAGGTTACTGAGCCACTGGTTACATCTGCCACAAAGTGCCTTTGGGTGACAGTGGAGATACTCTAAAGCCACCAGCCACTGTGTCAGAGCTGACAAAAGACTGATCCACTGATGAGAGAAGCATTGTCCCTGCAATTCTGAAGCACAAAGTTTATGAGTTGTTCTCTGGGCTTTCAGAGGGCCCTCAGGAGAGAGAAAAGAACATCAGGTTACACAACCATGCCCACTCTGTGCATTTAACTCCTGCACAGTGGTCATGGTTCACCAGGTCATTTTTGTGTGCTAATAAACTCCTGCCACAGGCAGCTCCTGGCCTTTTCCATCACAACTTTCTTTTCTATCCCTTGATAACCAAGAGCAGGCCAGAAACAGAACATTCCCTGTGCTGAGAAGTCCTTTCCTTTGAGGAATCCAACCTAGGGCTGTTCTTGCAACAAAATGGGATGGACAATGCCTGCCTCTCCTCTGTCTCAGCCCCAATGCTCAGAGTGCCAGATGCAGCTCTGCAAACTGCAGTCCTTTTCACCAGAATTGAAATAGCTCTGGTTGAGGCAGTGGGTATTTCTCATGGATTCTGGAGAGGAATATGCCCATCTTTGTCCAGTAAGGTCAGCCTTGAGACTGACTTCCCACCCTTCAATACCTGGGTTATGGTCTCTGATGAGTAGAAATACAGCAAACCCAACTCATTGTTTAAAGATGGCTTTAACCTTGCAGAGAAGTAAAACTCACATGACAACAGTTATTTAGGAACAGAACTTGTCAGGTTCTGGTTTGGCATTTACTGCCTGAATTTTTTCTTGCCTGAAGATAAATGAAAACATTCCTGCAGAAACACAGGCCTTGTTCATTTTGCACCAGGATCAGAATAAAGGAAACCATCACTGTTACCTGCATGACCAGCTCTGCCTTCTGCAGTGCAGCCATCTTCACTGATTTTGTGCCCCAGGGAGGCCCAAACTGCTTCTGTGCCACATCCTCATTAGCCAGCCCTGTCTTGCAGTAGGTGAGACAGCGCCAACAAATCTGCAGTGGGATTAGCACCGTTAAAAGGTTTTCTAACAAGCCTGGCCTTACAACTTGTTTGCCATCCCCAAAGTTAAAACTGAAGCTGCATCTTATTCAGCAACATACCAAGGACATTCAAGCCTCAGTCTGCTCCTGTTTGCAGAGATAAAAATTATGTTAATGGCTGGAGACAGTGTGGGAGACAGTTATTCCTGAGCAACTCTGCCCAAGCTGAAGGATCCTGGGTTTCCTGACAGCATTCTGCCCCAGCTATTCCAGAAGGTTTCCTTCAGAAATGGAATTAGGCCCTTAAGAAAGCCTAAATGCTCTTTTAATTTAAATGCATTTACCAATCAGAGGTCATCTTAAATAAACCTCAATGTACTTATGCTCCCATTCCACGTTTAGCCAAACACTGTAAGAGATTTTCTTCAGCCAACAAACCAGAATTCAGCAAAAATAAAAGCAGCAGAATCACTCCTCCCCACTCCAACATCATGCTCATCATAGCAGGCAAAATGCTAAATCGACATCAGTGTTTTGGCAGTGAGGAAATATTCTCAAAACAACAGTATCACAGCAGTAATGTCTTCTGCTTTGGAAATGTGTTACCTTGATGTTTATACAGCCACAGGAGCCCATTCAACAATGGCAATGTGTTAATTCCATTGACATTATCGCTCAAATTCAGTCACAGGGGCTGGAGAATTCTTTTTTTTTACATGGCTCTTTCATCTAAAAGAGAATAAAGCAGGACATAATGGATGGTTAGTAACATATTGTTAAATGGTTACAAGACACAGGAAATTTCAGCCAGGGAATGGGAAAAACTGAAAAATCCAAGTAAGTCCTAATTAGAACAGAGCCTTGGTTTTGCTACACTGCACTATGCCAATTTCTCAGCATTCAGAGCTAAGGACTCTCCAAAAAACTGAGCATGTCCTGCTCTTACACGAGCAGACAGTTTTTAGTCCTCTCCAGAACTCTGCTCATGGGAAGCTCTGAGTTATTTGGAGTTATTCACCATCACAAAAACCCAGTAACTTTGTGTTGCTCTCATTTAACTTAATTATGGGAGTGGTTCCTAGTGGATACTCATATTCAATCACTTAAGATTAAAAACCCCAGAGTTTTACCCTAAATTGGGTAGAAGATAAAATTATAAACAATTTTTGACATATAAAAATGACCTAGCTGCAAATTCATGTAGGGGAGGGGGGACAGTTTTGGACAAGTAGCTTCTATTTGATGGAAACAGAAAATGGAAGATAAACTGAAAATCTCACCAGCCAGTGGGAAAGTTTTGAGGCAAAACTGAGTTATTTTGACTTATGATTTAACCAATAAATCAAAGGTGTTACCATGAAATAGATGCAGAAAGTGAATATTGACAAAACTCAGATACAGAACCCAGGAAGGATGAGCCAGCTTCAAGTCCATCTTATTCCAAACCCACCTCCAGCTCTGCTGCTGCTGTTCTGCAAGCCACCAGGATTTCCTTGCTGGAGCAGTATCAGCCACTGGGGGATGATGGGGGAGAAAAGCTAATGTTAAAGAACATTACATTCCTAATAAACACTGCCTCAGGGATCACATGAAGGCAGGTGTCACTGAACAGAACTTCCACCAGTTGCTCTGCAGAGTTCCTCTATATGCCATAGCCACCCTAATTGCAGGGAGAAGTAATTAGGGCTGAATTTTTTACCAGCAGAGATATTTCCACCTTTCCTCAGCCTTTTGCATTTTTCAGTGGTTAACTGTGAACTTTTGAGTTTGCATGAATTAAGGAAGTTAAATCTGTTTATTTTAAAGTAGCTATTTTCCATGGAAATTTTAGTTGTAGAAATACTTTATATCACTGAAGAAACTGTACACATCACAGGCTTGGGGTGACAACCTGAGGCTGCCCTTTGCTGTCTTCACTGAAGTCAAGAGGAGCTGTTTATGTTTTGGTACCTTGTTGAGTCAGGCACATCTTCAAGAGGAAACATTGTCCTCCTCCTCTCTCTCTTCCCAGGGGACACCCTGCACTTGGAAATAATATTTCTGTATTTTCATATTCTTTTCCACATGTGTTGCTAGTACCAGGTAAGAGACACTGTTGTGTCTGTGCCTGAGCTGTAACTGAAACATGGCCACACACCCAGCCTGGCCATTGCCACCCTGGGTACTTCTGAGTTTCACTGGCATTGCACCAAGCTCACCTCATTCAAAACCAGAGTGCAGCAGGAGTGCATTTAAACACAGACTATTTACACTTGGATGGACTCTCAGTTACTGAAGGTGAGCTCCCCAGTTTGAGGGTGACACCTGCAGACAGCAGCTGGGTTTTGCCCAGGGGCTCAGCAGCTGCCAGTGCACGTCCAGGGGCCCGGCCAGGCCAGGCAGCTGCACAGGGACACCTCTGTGCCAAGGAGGGGGCAGTGCAGCACATCCAGCATTCAAACAACTCCCCCCAGGCTTTGCAGCAATCCTGCTCTGCTTTCTCATCTTCCTTACGCTGAGAAAACCAGCTCCATTAACAACTTCCAAGGGAAAGTACAGGCCTGGTAAAATGGGCCACTGTGGGAGGCTCCTGGTGCAGTTCACTGGGATATCCATTTTGAGGCAGGGCAAAGCCTCCCGTGCTTGCAGGCATGCAGCAGGAGATGCACCCGGCTCCTCTGGCTCCTGCAGATCCCCACTGCCTGCCCAGCACACTGAAACAGCAGCTGACAGCTCTGCCTGGCCACCAGCAGCTGCTTCTGGCTGCATCCAAAGGCTTCCTCAGCTTGCAGAGCAACGGGATCACAGAGCAGGAATCCTCCCATTTCTCTTTGCAGAAATACTTCACAATGTGCAGCCCCAAGCTGTTACTACATTCCAAGCAAGCCAAACTGAAAAATCACCTTGTGCCACTGCTGCTTGCTGGGAGGAAACACTCAGCTCTTTGTTTTGCTCTCAGGAAAGCCCATTTACTTATTAAGTGTAGGAAGCACTTCCAGCAGGGTGTCTATTGGGAGAGCCATGGCAGAAGTTATTTGTTGGGACTTGTGCTGCTGACTTGAGGGCACAGCATTGCAAATTGATGTTGTAAGCTCAGAACTTCCACTACGGATTTCTAAAGTTTAATTTTTTTTCTCCTAACCCACTCAAACCTAATGGAGATCTAAATTACAGCCAACACATTCCTAAGTGACAAGTTTCTATATTCAAACTGCTTTCTGACATCCACACAGCATGGTGAGTTCCTTGGTGAGTGTATGTTGGCTCAATTAACAAGTTAAGCAATTCTTTGAGCATCTAGTGCCATCTCTTAAAGGGAAAATTATCACTGCAATCTTACTGAAAGGGTTGCATTTTATATATATCCATGCATTTAGAAGAGAAAATGTGGCTGTTCATACACATTAGGGTGCAATTTAAGGAAATGAAATCTCTGGTGTGACTTAAATTACAAGGAATCAAAGAACACTTCTGAGTATGAAGCTTTTCAGCTCACACAACATCCTTTACTAATTATTACTGAACAGTATGTGTTCAGTGCTATATTAGATCATAGTTCATGCAATGCATATTGCAGATAAAACTCAGTTGCATATTATTCCTTGTGAACAGCCCTCTGTATCTGTCAGACACCTCAGAGGAGCAAAAATGAGAGGAATGTGAAAATAGAAGCAAACTGTGGATACCTGTAACAAATGCAGTAATTCAGCATTCTCACAGGAAGCACTGCTTCTGAAATACCTCTGCCCTGTCACATGGCCTTTCACTTGTAGTTATTATATCACTCAACTAAAATTAAATTAATACCATTCCAGTGTGGTTCTCATATGCTTATACCATATATGAACTTGGTTTATATTCCATTTATGCTGGAATTCACTGTTGTTTGCAAGGTCTCTGAAAGAGATGGGAAAGAAAAAAAAAATAGGCTGAGAAAAAAACTCGAGAGGGGGATATCTGTGTCTAATCTGAGAGCAAAAACTGCTTTTTACCATATATGTTGACTTGGCTTTAGATAGGCAGTTTCCCTCAGGAAGACAATGCACTCAGAGAGACATTGCAGAGTTCCTCCCACTGGGATTATATAATGGCATGTTTTTCTACCAGCTACAGACACAACCATTTAATTGTGCAGATAAATCTTACACGCAGGCAGAAGTGTGATTTCACTTTTCCCCTTGGTAGAAGTGATTTGGTTTCTGATTCTGCAGTCAGTGGCCTCAGCTCCACAGCCCTGCTCCCTTTCCTGAGCTGTCAGATGGCTGCAGGACCTGATCTCACCTTGGGGCTGCTCCACATCACACAGACTGCCTTACAAGATTTTATCCAGGCTTGAACACCACATCCTTCTTCCATCATTCTCAAACACATTTTCATCCCTGATTAGAATTTGACTTGAACAGAACTGCCTCACAGCACTGCTCAGATGCACAAGCTGCATGTTTGTCACTGACTCCTGGGCTCTGTTGTGCTGGCACAAGCCCCACACCACTGCCACGAACCAGGGCTGAACTAATCAGGATTCCCCCTGATAAGGCTGAACACATCATTTGAGCCATCTCACACAAGACTGACTGGCAGGAGATTCCCATGACACCCCAGTGTAACATACTGCACATGATGAAAATGGAAACACCCAGGGGGCTTCTTATGGGGGAACTGAGGAGAAAAAAAGGGAAAAACAGTCATGGGCAGATTTTGTATGAAAAGCAAGTATATGGTGCATCTGTTTTCCTGCCAGTGTCAATGTTAATGGTGACCAAGCAAGCTCTTGTTTTTTGTTGCCATGGCCAGGGACACAATCCTGTGAGCAGCCTGTGAGGTCTCTCATCCCCTCTGCCTGCAACCAGACCATACATTATGCAAAGGACATATGGCCCAGCAGCAGAGAGCCCTTAGAACTCAACGGGGGCAAACCCAGCAACGCACTGTAGTCTCAGGAGTTTCAAGATAGATCTTGGACATCCATTTGGGGTGGGGGTTGGTCCCCCTGCCCTTTTCCCCCTCCCTTCCCTGCTCTGTCCTAGGGCCCCCTCTAGTGCTCCCGGCGCAGGCAGTGACACTCCAGGCGACACGGGGAGCCATGGGCAGGCTGGAGCTGCAGCCACAGCCTGCAGCCACCTGCACAAGGCTGGTGCAGAGGCCAGGGAGCTCAAAGGCAGCTTCGAGGGCTGCACCAGAGCCTCTGGAGCTGGCTAAACAAGCACTTGCTGATGGGGGTCATCATTGCAGATGCAGGAAACAGCAGCAGGAGCAAAAATGTCTGTGCAGGGAGATGCAGCTTCTGATCTCTGCTGAGATTTGCCTGGGGTTCTGTGGGTATTAATGTGAAAGAGCCATTTCAGTGAAGGCAAGTCCTCCTCCAGAAGCCAACAAACCCAGATGCTGGTGTTGTCCTCTGCAATCCTACCTGTTCCACCATGCCCTGCCAGGACACCTGACAGTCCCACAAAGGCACGACTTGGGCCAGCACAGCCTGTGGTACAGCACCCAAAACCCATAAATAACATCACAACTTAGCATTACTGAACCCCTGGTCATTAACTGGAAGGGAAGGATGGTAATTACACTCAGCCTGCAGTGAACCTCCTACCTTCATCTTCCAATGCAAGCACAAAGCCTCCTCATCCCAGCTTCCCATGACTAAGAGGCCACAAAACTGATGTCTGCTGTGCTTTTTTATCTCATTCACCTGCCAGCCAGTCCCCTAAAATATGCAAGCACCTGCAGGAGCAGAAATGAGCTGTGCCCACTGTGTAACTGCACACACAGGCTGCTCCACAGAGGTTTCACCCCCACTGCAATTCCCAGTTCAACACTGGGCTTTCACAGTGCTGTGATCCCACCCTCAATGGCAGGACTCGGTCTGTTCTCACCTGGCCCCTCTGCTTCCTTCAGTCCATTTTGTCTCCTATCAGCTTCAGCTGCTGCTGTGCCTTCCTCATCTTTTCCTGGTCCCTTTCTCCCTGACCATATGGTGTTTATTTTGGCTGCAAAAGACATTAATTTCATTATTCATGAGAAATCTCACTCCAATTAAGGAAAAAAAAAAAACCAAACCAAACCAAGAGACAACAACTGACAAACCCTAGCACATAATAAAATTAAGGAGGCACTTGGTATCTTCCTTGATCTGCTATTTTGGTTGTGGAAGGGAACATTATTAGCTTTTGGAAAAAATGCTACAGCATTTGTCAGACAGTGGGCAGAAGCCACTAATGACAGCTGTGCTGAACAAAATTAATTCTTAGTAAAACACTAGTCCTTGCCTAGAGAGAGAAATCCTCAATGGTCTTAACTACACATGGATATATAATCCCTGTGCCAGGAAGTGAAGCTCCAAACAGCCAAACCCCAATAATAAATATCTTAACAATGCTTTCACCTTAACAGTGGAAGGTACCTGTGTGCAAGTGCCCAGCAGCAGCACAGAAAGGATATCAACTCTCCACAAATTACTCTCCTTAGCCAATTCAAAAGAATTCCTTTTTCCATCTCCTTTGGAACAAAAATGGTTTTGCTATTTGCCTGAAAGTCTTCAGAGTTTGGCTTTTCAGTAGCCAAAAAGGATTTGGTTTTTAATCAATTACTGCCCAGGAAAAAATAAATTAAAGAGAGAGAAAGCCTCACCCCACTTGGTCACAGACCTCACCCTAAAGTTTGCTTTAGGCACCAGACATTCCTGCCCCTATGGCTTCCCAGGGAAAACCCAAACCTGAGCCATTCCAGCACCACACTCCAGCAGCTGCCATTTCTTTGTCTGGCACATCACAAAGGCACCTGGGAACAGAGATTTCAGAAGCAATGGGTACCCAGTAAATCCTGCAGGCAGATGCAGTGTCCACATTTGATCTGTGACTTGGTAAGCTGGATCTTGCCTAGGCTTGAATTTCAAGCTCTTACCACCAGGATAGACCAAAAGAAAGGAATCTGCTCCAAGCCATGGGTAACTGCAGTTTTACTGCAATACTTTTTCCTGCTAATTCCACAAGATGGCCAAGCTCCACAAGGTGCATTCATGACTCAGTGAGTACCTGTGTTTGTGAGGATTTGAAGCTGCTGCTCTGAGCACCTTTAGGGATGGCTCTTCAGACAAACATCCTTATCTCAGTGCATCCAGGGGGACTGTGGCACCTTCACTCCCAAAATGGCTCCTTCCTTGAACTGAAGAACCACATCAGCTGTACTTACAGAGAGGAGGTTTCACACATGGAGAAGAAGAAAGGCTCCTTCAGTGCAGCAGCAACACCCTTGTGGAAGAAGGGCCACAGCTGAGAAACATTTAGTCAACAGCAGAAGGGCAGGATTGGAGGGAGGTGGCCTGTATAGTTCAGTGTCAGTGATTTCTTGAGCTTGACAAAAAGTCCTTGAGCTACTCAAGAGCATAATGGGAATAAAAAAAATAAATTTATTAAAAAAAAAAAAAGGAAAACTAGGGAAGAGGATTCAGTATAGGATAAAACAAGTTGCACAGTTGAGAAGTTTGAAGGTTAAAAGGAGCTTAGAGCAGTCCAGCAAATGCAGCTCTCGTTGCTGGCAGGAACAGTTACACTTACTGTTCTAGCTTTCCCAAAGCAGCAAAATTTTAAATCCTTCTCAAAAAGCAGGACTAGAATTCAAAAGAAAGCTCAAGACCAGCATTTTAGGAAGTCTGGAGGAAAAACCCCAGAAAGCCTAATGCCAAGGAATCCTTAAGAATAATAAAGGAAAACCAACAATTTTCAGTGGTCACATTCAATTAGAAAATCAAATGCTTTATACATCAAAACCAAGCTAAAGTGTGGACCTAAAAATTAAAATGTGATCTTTAAGTTAGCAACACATTTAAGAATACACATTAGCCAAACAGTCTGTGTAGTCCATCCCATTTGGGTGAAAATGCCCTACTGAGAACTCCCCCCTCCCCTTCCAACTTCTCATAGGCAGCTGATTTATTTCATTCTGTGCTTTCTTCTAAAAAACCTAAACATCATTCTTACCTGAAACTTCCTCAGCCCTTTACCTGGCAGTGACTACACAGTATGCTATACACTGCATTTATAATAACCCAGAGCAAATCAGAGTAAACACTGAAAACATTGGACTGAAAACATTTGTTTGCTTTTACCATCATTTGCCTCATCTTTTCTGTATCAATTGCACTCACTTCACCTATCACTTGCAGTAAGTGAAGTTACACAAACAGTTGCTAACACATCCAAAATGGACATGCTCACTTCCCTGTAAACCACATTTTCTCCAAAACAAAACCCCCAGAATTTGAGAACCTTGCAATACAAAGTTTGCTGCAGCTTCTTTTTATCCACAGTCCATTTATCATTCCTATCATTGAGATCAATCACTGTAATAATGGATCAAGTGCAAATTTGTGCAGCCAAATATTCGGTGTGATCCTGTTCCCATGTGGTGTCTTCCCCCTTATGCTGCTCATCAGCTTTCAAAGACACCAAGATGGGTGAAAAAGAATTCACATCTCAGTGGGGAACTGAACCCACTGCAGCAACCTTGGCAACACTGGGTTCAGGGTCACACACACCAAACCCACCCCAAGGGCTCTGGCAGTCCTCTGAAAATAAAGGGGCTCCCATCAAGTCCCCCCAGCCCCTTTTTTGTTACCCAAAAAACAAAAAAAGAGGAGCAGTGGTCTACCAGAACCAGGGCACCTTGTGCCCTCTCAAACAAACAGAGACAACAGTGCATTTCAACTTTATTAGAAAAGAAACCCAAAAGTTTATACAAAGCTCTGCATTTTACAGAAAACCAACCCCCCAAACACAAAGAAATCCGACATTGCAAGCTGTATGCAGTTTCTGTTTTCATGTACAGACATATATATATGTACATACACATATATATGTGTGTGTGGGAGCACGCAGTGTATATATAGTGTGTGACGTCTTTTTTTTGCATGGTTTGCATTCATTATTTTACAAAGTTAACATTCAGTAGAAAAAAAAAAAAAGTATTTTTGTTACCATTATTTTCTCATATAAATAACTGTGAGCAGTCCCTCTGCAGATAGATAAAAAACACCTTTTCGTGTCATTCTGTAAAAAACAGACATTACTGAAATGGTACTGAAACCTTTCAAGTTTTTTGTTTTGTTTTTTTCAATACCATCATAAAAATATCATCTAGCCCCCAATTCAAAATGCTTGTCCAAGGCATTAGAAGAGAAAGGACTGTAAGACAATTCTGGAAAGATCAGTTCTTTAAGCCAACATTCAGGTAGATAAATTTCGCTGGACCTCATACATTGGTGTGAAATGAGCACAAACAGGAGACCACCCTCCCTGTCTGCCTGGAAAAGCTGGTTCTTTTGTCTGTTTGACAGAGTCAAGTCCCATCCAAGCCCCCAGCAGTGTGAAGGAGCTGACAGACCCTCAGCTCACCTTCCTTGCCCTATGACAAAGCCACAGATTTTCTGGATGCAATTAAAATCTCTACCAGCTCAGCAAATTTTTCCTACTCCATTCACCTTAGAAGGAGATGTTGGATTAATCATGGCATGGTTAGACAGACATCAGGTTGCTGAATTACTGGGAGAAAAACTTAGCTAGAGGGGGGAAATACAAGACAACTAAAAGGAGGAAAACACTGAAGGAAAGAGCTACTGGAGCAACTCCCAAGGCTCTGGTGTGGAGAAGCAGGAACAGCAGAGAGATAAGAACTGCAGCTCAAAACATCCTTGGGTTTACTGAAGTTCCTGGTGACAGTGTGATCCAGATTTACCAACTGCCTGGTGAACAACCAATCATTCTTTCTGTCAAGCACCACGATGGGGAGAATGGCCAAGAGTCTGAAGGCAATACAAGTGGCTGTGGTGATAACAAAGGGAATGAAAGTGAAGAACACAATGATGGCAATTAAATGGAGAGTAATGCCAATGAAGATGTTTCAACTTCCAGAGATGCTGGCAACAAGAAGAATGGTTATGTGGTTGGTGTTGATGATGGCCAGAATTCATTCATATGTCCATGTAGTCATCATCTTCATCAGTATCACTTTCCAGTGAGGACTCCTGGCTTGAGGTCTCTAAGATTTCCAAAGCTGGCTGACAAAGGCTCTCCTTCTTTACATTCGCTGCAGACTGAGCAGACAAAATAGCAGACTGATCCCAAAAAGAGAGAGAGAGAATATGTTGCTAAATAGTCAGGATAAACCCATGATCACAGGGACAAAGCCCACTGGCTGCTATTCCTTCACATTCAGTAACTGCCTCGTGCTGATTAAAGATGCCATCCTAATGTAAAACCACATAACATTTACCAGTAGGCTTCCCCACAGTTCAAGTTCTGGCAGCTTCCACTCATCTAAGAACTGCAATGGCTGCACCAGGTCACTCAGCCATTTCTGACATTTTTTTCCAAATCCCTCAGGAAAGGGATAGGGACTAGAATAGCTCTCATTTCACCCACAGCCAGGACTTCACCAGTCCTTTAAGAACTGGCTCCTGCTGGTAAGAGCTAGCACCTCCTTCTACTACTTATCTACCTCTGGTTATGAGCTGGGGACATGAACTGTTGCTTCTTTCATACAAGTATTTTATTGAGGGGAGAATTAAGATAAAAACAATAATCTAAAAAATTACTGTTTCCCTTTTATTACCTTTAATTTTTGCTTGGTCTCTTCTGAAATGCTGCCCTTTGGAGAAAGGAGGGTGGGAGTGGGTGGAGTGACAGTGATCTCAGGTGGAAATTTGGTGACAGATGAAGGTATGAAAAGCTTTGGCATGTTGGGCAGAATGCGAGTTTTTACTCGGGTGCCATCTGTCTTGTTCTGCTGACTTCCCAAAGTCTGTGAACTGGAGCTGAGTTCAGGCTTGGAACTGGAGGCTAAACAGAAAACAGCAAGGAAAAAATATGTTAGGAAGTTATCTAGGATTTCAGATGTCAAAGAAGAGGGAAGAGTTCATTGTTAGATGTAAGGCTGGCTCAAAAGGCCTCTCTTCAAGCCTCGCAATAACCAAAGCTTGGAACCAGAAAAAAGATTGTACAATGCCAACTGGAAACCAACAGTAATTAAGAAATATCTTCCTGGATGTCAGAAACTCAACCTGCCCCAGCACAAGAAATGGCAGTGCAGCACTGGCCATCTACATCTACTGCAAACACCATCTTCCCATTGGGTCAGAGGCAATCATCTCCTGTCTCTCCATCCTGCAGTGCAACAAACAAAGCTCTCCAGCTTTACTCAGGAGTCTCCATTTCCTCCACCACAGCATTGTCTCTTCAATTACTGAGAGAGCAACTCCAACAATTAGAGAAGAATCTATGGTAACACTTGTCAAAATTTCCCCATCACAATTCCTGCCATAATGCTGCCCCCTGGGGTGCCCATGCCACTGGCTCCCACACTGCTGAGCATCATTCCCACATCCCAGTGCCTCAGCCTGGGGCCTCTGCAGTGCAAGCTTTCTCAGAGTGTTTACTGAGTACATCTCACCAGAAGGATCCAGCCCTTCCCCAGGCACTATCACATTACAAAATTATCTCTACACAACAATAACCAGTAGATGACAATGCTGCAATGTTAAAAACTGAGTATTTGTGCCAAGAGATTTCTCACTAATAATGCTGCTTCACATGGAGTCCAAATTATTTTTTAGAAACGATATAAATGGAAAGACCAGAGCCTTTCTCAGTCTGGTAATAATGACAGATGCTCATGTACATTTTTTCAGATCCAGTATTGTCAAATGCATCTCTGGCAGATATTGGGAATGGACATGGCTGCTTCCAGCAAAAGAAAATGCCAATTTCCTAATGCTGGCCTAGAAACAGGCAGCAGCAGAGCAAACTGCTAAGGGATGTAAAATTGAATTGCATGTTCTCAACAGCACACAGGAATGTAAGAGCTGCCACAAGAGATGAGGCATGGCTCTCCATCAAGGGCAGTGACCCTTCTCCATGGGCAGCCACTCTTTCCAGACAGTATCAGACACAGGATAATCTGCTCTCACAAATAAGGAAAAACAAGATACCCCAAATGCTTGCCTGAAATACCAGGTTTTACATTTTTTTCAATTAAAACACCAACTTCTTCTCTTGGGAAGAGGGCAGAGGAGGGATAGAACACACTAACTGCTGTAATGCTGGTTTTTATGTTTGCTTAGACTGAGTCAGTTTTGTGAAAAACCATTTCCTTCAGCTAAATACCCCAATAGTGCAATCCACACTGTTATCATAGTGCCCCATATAAGACTGCAATGAAAAGAAAAATTCTGCTTTAAAGGATGCACAACCCATATTGCATGAAAGCTGGTACTGGAGGTTTTTATTTGGCTTTGCTGCCATGGTATTTAGCATGCAGCAAGCAGAATCCCCACCAAGGGATGGGAGGGCTCCTGCCCAGGGAGCTCAGGCAGTGCCAGGAATGCACCCAAACTCTGCAGTGCTTGACTGCAAGGCAGGCAGAGAAACTGAGGCACGCCAATCCCAGCTGTCCAACCAAGCAGTGCCTACAGACGATGCACAGCTCACCACCCCATTTCAGAATTGCCTGAGGCACAGGAAGCTCCTACCTGGGGTACAAACATGTCCTGAATTTGTGCTGGGCACGGGCTCCACGTGCCAGCACACAGGCTCTGGCGGTGGCGCGACCGTTGCCATTTTCATCTGCTGACAAAGCCGGGACTCCTGCTGCTGGAATCCAAGCCCCTCCAAAGGCACTTCAAGCTCTTCTTCCTCTTTAGTAATGAAATATAATTCACAGATTAAGAGACATCCTGATCTCTCTCCCAAGCCTCAATCCTTCTGCTGTCTAACTAACAGGTAGAAAAATCCTTTTAACCCTTGCTCTGCTTCTAAACCGCAACACGACTGAGTGAAATTAAATATTGGCAAGTTAAGATGGCAAAGGCAACTTTTTCACATTAGTGCCATCAATTCAAACTCCTAAAAAAAGGTAAATGTCATTTAAAAAGCAAAGGAAAAAAAATTTGAGGTTGACATTTTGTCATCTCTGCACATCTGCAGAGAAACACAGAGAGCTGAGCATGAGCTGAGCTTCCTTTGGAGCTGGGAGGGCTGGGAGGAAGAGCTGCCACGTGCAGAGCAAAATCCATCACCCTTAATGAGGGACCAGCTGTGATCAAAGGGGCCCTCTCTGATCTCCAGCCACAGGTACCTGCCACTCTGAGCACAGCTCAGTGCTCAGGAGGGCTCATTGCTGTGAGCATCCACTACCAGGGCCAAATCTATTCCCCATGAAAGCAATACCAAGTGATACTGAACGCCCACTCTTCACTGATACATCCACTGGACCTTATAAATACATCAGCCTAAAATTCCCACCTTCTGCTATTCTAGAGCCTGGCATGTTTGTAGCTCAGAGTCCATGTGTGTGAACAGCCTTGTCATTATGCACCAGCTGTGGCTGCTTTTAAATGAGTGCAGTGTAACACCAGCTCTCTGACACGCTGGGCTGCACCTTGTGCACAGCAGGAGTCATTCTCACTGAACTGCTCAGACCTGCCAGTGCCCTTGTGGGGCAGGGCAGTGACCATTTCAGGGCTATGGACACAAAACAAGCTCTTATTCTCTCTTAAAAATGAAGACATTCCTCAAAAAACAGAGGGCTGCCTAGTCTAATTTGAGTCACCTCCTGCTCCCACAGGCTGAGGCTGCACAGGCAGCTTTCATGGAGCAGCACATGCAGTGGATAGTCACAGTCTCACTTGCTCTAAAATTCTTTGTATGGCAATGCTCTAAATTAATTTGGGATTTTGACCATGCAACGTCTTAAAAAGGAATACATATTTTAACTTTTCTTCATTGGAAAACTGCTCCCACCCCCTCAAGTGTTGAAAACACTTCTCCATCTCTACCAATATAGAGAAGATCTCGGAATTTACCATGGTAATATTCTCCTGTACAAGAGTTCCCCGTGCAGAAACTGCTTCAGAAAACATCACAGCTTAACAGTCTGATCTATGCAGTTTGAAAGATGCAACTTTTAAAAAGAGTTATCATTTCTATGGTTCTTGAAAAACCTGTATGAAAAAAAGCTCAGGAAAGCAGGCTGTTCTCTCATCCACTAATTTTCATAGGCAAAGACAAAGCCCCTCATCTAGACTTGCAGCTGAGAGCTCATATAAGCCTTAGGATAAGTGAGATTGCTTGCAGGGAAGTGTCCAATAGTTGCCAAAAAGGAAAGGTCACCCACAACAGCACAGTTCACAGGCAGCTCCTGCTCTGAGCTGTTCCACTCACTATCCAGCACAAAATGGAACAGCCTAATGCAGATGGATGTGCTCCTCATGCTCAGCACTCTCCTGCACATTTCTCTCTGGATACTTCAAAACACAGCACTGGAAGTAGCAAAATAATACTTGTATCTGTAAATGTATTAATGGACCAAATCAGCTGAGAACAAGGCAGAAGGGAGTGCTTAACTGCAGGAAGCTCGAGTAGGAAAATCCCAAAGCATTGTTTCCCTTCTGAAGAAGCAGAGGACAGCTGAAGGATCCCTGGGTCTTGCCTGCCCTTTCCAGCAGCACACAGGGATTTAACCCCATGCTGCCAAAGGAGCAGCCCCAGGCCAGCACATACACATCCCACCCCATGGATCCCATCCCATGGATCCCACCCCATGGATCCCACCCCATGGATCCCACCCCATGGATCCCACCCCATGGATCCCACCCCATGGATCCCATCCCACCCCATTCCATCCCTCGTGTGACCACAGGCTGCAGTCTGAACCCAGAGCACTCCCACACTGACATGGCTACAACAACATCTGAAGAAAAGCAGGATGAAAACGATGATGAGTTCAGATTACTCCACAACACAGAGAAGTCAACTCATTCTAAACTTACTCCAGCCCTCCAGAATCACCATCTTAAGTGGGGTAAGTACTAACAGAATTCTTTCTTATCCACTTATTAACCCAGAATACAAACCAGAAATTAACTTAGCAGGTACAGAACTATATAGAAACAAACTGCAAGTCCTACAGCCTTAGGATTTGCAGTTTGTTTGTACATAGTTCTGTATGTACAGAACTCAACTCTACTGCTAACTGAGAGCAGTTTTGTATCTACTCTACTACTTAACTACATTAGGGACTTATTAGTTCACAATACAGAGTAAGAGCTCTGATTTGCATTATTATTTAATGACAAAACTCTACTTCTTATGCTGATTACAATATTTGTTTGATTATAAGATATATCATTGCTTAAACTGATTTGCTGTACTTTATTTTAACTAAATTATGGCCCACTGACAAAAGCTCTTTTGAGCAGTCTAATTCTGGGAAGATGCTACTAGACTGGGATCAGTCTGTGCTCTCTCAAGAGCTACCAGCATCATCATACACATCTCCATCTTCCAGAATATATTTTTCAAGTTTTGAAGATGCAGTTCTACAGTGCAGTAAAATTAGAGTTATATTTGAATAAAATATCTGGCAGCGATTTTCAATGCAGAAGTGAATGGAAATGAAAGGGCAGGAGTCCAGCACACTGTGCATTTCTATCACTGCACTTCTGGAAACAATATTTGTTCATATTCTATCAGAATGTGCCTCTCAGTACAACAGGAATCAAGAAGCACTGTTAACCAACCCCTTGCTGTCAGAGATGTTCAATACTGTCACAGAATTCTATTCCCTCACTGGGTCATACACTTCATTCTTTCAGGACCGTGAAATTTTAGGTTTTTTTGTTTAAATAGAAACAATGTCATTCAAGTGACCAAGTTAAAAATAAAGTTAATAAACAAAATATTTCTTCGACTTCTCAAAAATAGCAAGAATTGGTTGTTTTGGTGTACATAATTTATACTTTAATATATTGCATAGATATTTGTTCTTTTTTCATTACAGACAAAAAGGTCAAAACAAGGAAGGACAATCAAGAACATACAGCTGGATCTCCTCATTATTTGTCTAAAACAGGTTTCTGAAGAGAATATTTTAATATTTGTTTTGAGGAAGATGCTGTTAAAGCCCTGAACATAATGTCCTAGTTCTCCTAATAAAAACTTTCCCCAGGGAGGTAAAGACTCCACTAACTCGTGAGCCACAATATTCTGCACAAGTGTGAGAATGCCAGAATATAAGTGCAGCACATTCTGAGGGTGTTCAGAAGCTCAGATTTAATATCTGCTAATAAATCTTTTGGTATTACCCTGTACTTGTACTGCCTTGGCAGCTTTTCAAACATGAGCTCTACAAACCCAGTTTAAAATCAAACCAGTTTCTGAAGCTATAATATGCAAGAGACACTTGTCCCCAGGCTGAGGATGGGGCAGGTGCAGTACTCTGGAGACCCATTTAGCACTCTCACAACACAAGACACAGAAATTAAGCACACAGAGAAAAGCACAGATTTGCAAGGCACGTCACTATTGATACTGAAAAGTTCCTCTCCAATCGAGCTGCATTACAAGAATTTTTTTTTTAGCCTTCCCTTTCCCAACAACTGCCTAAATCCATATCAAACAGTACACGACATAGAAAGAGGGACATCATACCTTTCAACATCTCCCTGCTTTAGTGAGGAAGAAACAATTCAATGCAACAACCTACTCCAGCTTTCCTCTCCAACCTCTTCCCACTTGTTGCCAGGGTAACCAGTGTTTGCAGATGCCTATAGCGGGCGCCTGGGTTCATGACTTCATCACAGTTAATATCCTCTCCCAGCTCCTCACCACAGAATGCACACATGCATTCAGCCACACACTATCAACACGCTGATTACACAACCCTGCAACTGCTCCTGTGCCCACACCGCTCACTCTGCTCTTCTGCTGCCCAGAAAAATCAAAAATAACGCCGGCAAAAATAATCCCTTGGCAATTGGAAGCTGTGGAGAAAGTTTAAAAGCAGCACTGGTGCAAGCAGCAAGCAGCTGCTCTGGTCCCTCTGCACTGAGCATTACTGATTTGATGGCATCGTGCTGTCAGGTATGAGGCACTAACATCAGGGTTATAAAACAGTTTGTGTGGAGTTTGAAAAAATTCTTCAGTCATGCACTAAACCTCTACCATTACAACTGGAAGACAAGCCCAGGAAATGTGACTGGCACCTGGAAAAAACATCTTCCAGTTTCTAACAGAAGCAGTTTGAAGTATTACAGCACAGATATGTTAAAGGCTACAGGCAACACAGAGTCCAAGCACAAAGCACCATTTCAATATAGGAAAGAAGAAGGAGCTGAGCTTTGAACTCCAGGACAAAATATTAACATCATTTCAAAAGAAAATACAAGCAGAAGTGAACAGACAACAGCCTCAAGTGCTTAAATAAAGCACCTGCACCACTGGCCTTGATCCCTCTGCAAAACCCCCTCCCCAGCAGTTCCCTGGGTCAAGACAAAAACCTGGGAACACAGCAGTAGGATGAGCTGCTTTGTACTCCCTTGCCTTCCAGCTGCTTCAGAAGAGTAAGGAGTGAATTCTGTGTGCCTCCAGACTCCAGGAAACACTTCTCTTCCTAGTCCCAGTAACAACTGGTTTACTCTGCACTGCTGGCCATCCACAGCACACACAACTGCTCACAACTCATCTGCTGTACAAGGCAGGGAATATTTTATTTTTTTTGCCCCTGATGGAAACACGTCTGATCCTTTGCTCCCTGACATAGTGG
Source organism: Euphonia xanthogaster (assembly GCA_034509185.1). Lineage (NCBI taxonomy): Eukaryota > Metazoa > Chordata > Aves > Passeriformes > Fringillidae > Euphonia > Euphonia xanthogaster. Next base: position 2,390,808 of record JAYDZK010000047.1, on the reverse strand, counting down.
AGGAAGTATCTTCCCACATTTCCAAGGAATAATACTAATGTGAAAACAATTCACTTTCTCTATTCCATCTGCCCTGCTCTCCAGTGTGCTGGGAATTAATACAGCTTTTTTCCCCACACAGCAGTTGGAAAGCCTGAATTTGAAGGAGCTCAGAGTTTCCTTATGAGCTGTGCTACTAAGTCAGCAGAAAGGCTGCCCTGGAACAGGGGTTGGCTCAGCTGAACAGAGTTAGGATGCAGAAACACAGAAACAACAGAGCCTTTAGCCATGAGGAACCACAGCACAGAGACAGCGAGGCTACCCAGCTCATCCCAGCATGTGGCAGGTACACTTGGTAGCCTTGCTTTCTCTAAATTCATTCCAAATATCCTGCTATTAAATTTATTCCTAAGAAAGCACTGCCAAGTGCCTTTAGTGCATATAGCTGTAGAAAGAAGTATCTGACTTGAAATGCCAAATGCAGGAAATTACATTCAAAGCTGACACACGAAGTCGTATGTTAAAAATTAAGCATTGGAGTAATTTTGGAGGCAAAAAGCTGCAGAACACAAGTTCTACTGGCCCTGAAAGAAAAGAAATTCAAGCAGTCTGGTGAACAGAAGTTTGCAGAGCAACAGCACAGCACAGTGCTATATTTATCACTAGGTCCTGAGCAGGGAGAGTGTACTGCACAAGCAAATGAGACACACCCCAAAACTCTTCCTAATGCTGAGGTCAGCTGCCACAGACCATTAGTGAGACTAACATTTAAAATGGGTGGCTGCTTTGGAAGTGCTTCCTGGAAATAGCCCCTGGCCCATGCTAACTCAGATCCCTCAAACAGCCGTGCTGGGGCCAGGGTGACAGCAGAGACAGCAGAATTCCTGTGTCCAAAACCCCTTCCTGCCCCCACCTGCTGTCCTAGAGGTGCAGAAACCTGGCATGCATGTAGGTAAAGAAAAACCCTCAAAAGTTCAATCCTTTCTCTTTTTTTGTTTTTTTAAACAAAACTTCAATTTAAAAGAGCAAACAATGGGTCTAGATCCAAAAGACAACAATTTGATATTCAACTGCATGAGCAATCAAATGGCTTTATCAAAACACAGCTAATTGATATTTGTTTAATATCTGACTCAGCAAGGGCACATCATCTGGAGAGCATCACAGCAGCACCTGTGGACAGGAACAGACATTTGCAGTCTCCTGCTTCTGGAATTTCTCTGTCAGTTGCCTAACAAAAGCTGCAAGAGCTTCCCCTTACCACCAGGATTTCACCCTCCTCTGCCCTGAGAGCCAGCTAAGCACAAGGGAATTAGCAAAAGCAGCTGGCAGAGAAATCTCTGAAGTGAATGTAATGACACCCCACAATTTTCTAAGTGCTTTGTAAGCAACACAATACCTGTGCAGAGGACTTATAACTACATCTCTCTTCAGTCTGCCTTTGTGCAGGAATACATGTAAATTTTATGCTGCTGCCAGCAATCTGGAACTAGTGAAACTGAGCCAATATTGCAGCCATAAAGCATTGCTACCATGCTCCTTTACAAAAATCTCCCAAAAATGTGTTTCAGTAGAGCAAGACATCCACAGGGCAACGGCTCCCCAGGATCTTCAGGGAGATTTGGAGTGCACAGGGCTAGAGAGGCTCCTGGAGCACAGCCCTACCCTGGGTGCTGAACCCTGGCTTCCAAGCATCACCTCACCTGCCTCTGCTGGCCCCTGCCCTGTTTGTTCTTACTGATCCAACAGAGGTACATAAAAATTATGACAGTTTTTATGTCAAAAGATTTTCTGCACTACACTGGATTGAGTAAATAAAACTTCAGGAATCTGAAGTGTAGATATCAGAAATAGACATTAAGTGTACTGAAAAATTCTTGTGGGATGAGTTTGTTTCGACAGGAGGTAAATCAGCACACCTTCCCAAAGGGAAGAGGAAGAGCCACGACTGGCTGCTACTGTCTGAGCACTGCAAAAAGGAGTTAGGAAGTTATTCACAAACAGGAAACCCCTGCTGACATTCAGCAGGCAAGTTGTTTCCAGAGTGCACCCATTGTGAGAAATAAAGCTTCACAAAAAGCATGGATGAGACAGGGGCAAGTGAGAGTACCAGAGCCAGGGAGGCTGAAGCAGCAAGAGATCAGAGAGGGATGCAGAGCTCACTGGGGGAAGCCTGGCTGGTTCCCACTGATGACTCTTCAGCCACTCACAGGTGGGCAGGAGCTTCCACCCCAGCACTAAAGAAAAGGTTTTAAAGCCTGGGAGAAATCCAGCCTTGGGAACTGAGGAAGAGAGCTGTCAAAAACCAGAACAAGTCAACAAGTCAACACTCTCCTCAAGAAACTGAGGAGAAAGTAGTGAAAGGAAGATGCACACAAGTGCCACAGAGAGCAGAGTGGAAGAACACATGAATTTAAGAGAGAAGTTCCATGCCAGGTAACTGCAGTCTCAGGGTAGCTCACATGAGGCCACAGGCCCTTGGCCTGCCTAACTTTTTTCTGTTTCATCTTTTTTTGAGTCATTTGTTGAGAAAACTCTGTGCTCTACAGCACAATTTTGAATTAACAGAAAAAACAAGGCAAGACACTGACTGCAATTAAGAGGGTTGAATGTTACTACTTACAGTCATTTCAAAAGCACCTGAAAAAGTGAATTGAAATGCATAGTTAAAATAAGCTATGGACAAATACTTTGGTGTAAGAGGAAAAGTTGTCAAAACACTGAACTACAGGCTCCTAAAATCTGTTTGTCTTTGGAAATCCATAACAAGCAAACTCAGGAGCCACGGAGACCAGCATGAGGTTAAGCTCAGCTTCTGATGGCAAAGTACAGGCTCCATGATTTCACCCAGGAACAGGAATTATTTCACCATTATTTCACCCAGGAACAGGAATTATTTCACCATTATTTCCCCCAGGAACAGGAATTATTTCACCATTATTTCCCCCAGGAACAGGAACTATTTCACCATGATTTCACTCAGGAACAGGAATTATTTCACCATGATTTCCCCCAGGAACAGGAATTATTTCACCATTATTTCCCCCAGGAACAGGAATTATTTCACCATGATTTCACCCAGGAACAGGAATTGTGGATGTCCACTGATGTCTGGTATCCAGACAGTGCAAGGAATTGAGGTGGGCCCTTGGGCCATGCACTGTTGTAACACAAGAGATGCTGCCAGTGCAAAATGATGGTTTACATTCTCTGTAGTGATGCCTTAGGAAAACATTCAGTCTCCTCAGTCTCCTGAGAACCTAAAGTCATGCCTCAGTTGCTAAAATAAACCAAGCTGTAGACTTCAGGGAAAAGATGCCCCTTACACCTCAAAGCCCTCCTGTGACTCCAGCACAGGGTGAAATGTCACATTCCAACACGACTGAGTGTTATTGAATTCTCAGGATTTCCCACTTCAAAACCCTCTTTACTTGGAACATTTGCCTTTCAAGGATTCTGCAGCTGCCTGCACACACTAAAACAATTTAACTTCATTGCTCTCTGTGCAATAGTCTGCTCATCTTTCCATGCAACTGTCCTCACTTGTATTTATTTCTAGTGCTTCTGAAGCTCTCCAAGTTCTACAGGCTGAACTAGACCTACACCTCTACTTCCCCTTTTGTGCCCATTTCACAAACACCTGAAATCCCAGCAGGATAGTCCCATGGCTTATGGAGTGCCACTTCCCTGCACAACACAAAGAACTGTCTTCCCTAGGTTTGAGTTTCTAAGTTTACACAGCTTTATCATGACCTTGCTTTCATCTTGAACTGCTTAGGCCTTAAATGGACAAAAAATTTATAGTGGGGAGTCTTCCACTTGGATTTTATATTCCAACTTGGCAAATAGCTGGCTTTAAGCAAAACACAGAACTTTAAATAATTCCAGGTACAAAACCCTTCTCTTGGTATTCAGAACTCAAATGTGAATGCCTTCCTGTTCATTCCTCATAAAAATCATTATTGCAGTAGGGACAGCCAAGAAGAAAATGTCAGGATTTTTCAGCAATTTAGAACCATGTAATACTGGAACAGTGTGACAGGCTGGAGGGAGTTTACCTTAATTGTCCTATTTTAGCTTCCCCAGAGAAATGTTAGGCTGGGCTAGGAAGGCTCAGAGGCCCAAGCACATTTTTACCCAAATGCAGGAAGGTGTTCTGCTGGAACTGCCAGCATCAGCCCTCTGCTGCTGGACTCCACTGGGCTGTGCTCTGCACCATTAGCCAGGCACCAGACAAAGCCTCAGGGAAACAGCTGCATCAGCAATGAGTGGCAGAGCATCAACAGTGCTTGGAAAAACAAATCCTTGTCCTGGGTGAAATCAGGGAAAATGAGAGCAGCTCACACTCTCTGATGTGTAACACTGCCCCATGGATAAGTAGGTACAGGTAGAGGTTATGAGACAAAAAAGCTGGAGACAGTTTACTCTAAACATGGGAGGAGTTTTTACACAAGCAGAACTAGAGGAAGGCAGGTGGAAAAGGGTTGTAACAGAATTATAACTGGTACTTTTTAGAGAAGGTGGATGCAAAGGTAGGAGAACTAAAAAGAAAAGAGGAAGAAAGTAATTGGTGTCTCTCTCAGCTAGAGAAATGACCTGTCAGGTAGGGCTGAGAGCCAGGTACAGCTCATGCATTCAGCACTGAGCTTTGGAGAGAGCCTCTTGATGTTCAGCTTCAGGGGTGGAATTCTGGCAGCTAACCCTTCCATCTCCCTCAGCCAAAGTGATGGATAGAAAACATCAAAGCAGAATGAACAATATCTAACTCTACAACCTTAACAAAGCCCAGAAAGTCAAAAGATTACAATAAACGTTCCAATCACTGCAAGGTGGCCTGGGGAGTTGCAGAGAGGAAAGCACATCAGAGATGCTCCTGAGTTCTGTTTGAAAACCAGAAGAATGCAAGAGTTCTTACCAGCACTGTCATTCCTACACCAAGCTCCTTAGCAAGTCCATAACAGCTCCACAGAGGATTCAGTTTTTCCTCCCCTGTTGTCTAGGCACAAACCCAAATCACTCCCTGCTGAGCAAGCCAGACAAGACATCTTCTGACACCAGGCAGCTCCATTCCTTTGCTTCCCAAGGACAGTAACAGGTGTGATTTACACACAGCCTAAGCCATGCCTTCCTCATCACTCCCCTTTCCTCTTTGCCTTTCCTAAGACAATCTCTCCCTGGAACTGTGAAAAAGGAAAAGGAGACAATACAACAGCTGATAATAGATATTAAATTTCAGTTTTGTTCTGTACTCAGAGATTAGCAAATTGGGCAAACCTATTTCTCCCCAACTTGCTCTTCACTGCTGATGAATTCAGAGTATGTGCATTCAAGCAACAAGGCTGATTACACAAGGAAAGAAATGACATACCAGGAGTAGAAAGACACAAACTTTACCAAGCCACACTTCCAAGCTGAGAAACCATCCTGTCTCACAAATCTGGCCACTAGCTCCACTGTCTCTCCATGCATCATCTCCACAATACCTGCTCTATATGTGGTTCATTCATAGCTTTATCTGGGCTCTCCTGACCTGAGGCATTTTGTGAGTAGTGCTGGGCCAGGTTTGTAAACAGATGGAGGGAGCACAGGCAGCAGCAGATGCTTTTTCAGACAGTGCTGCTGCCAAGGTTGCAATAAAGAGCAGCCTGGGGCAGGTGCTGTGCCACCTTAACATGCACAGTGTCCCACAAATATTGCCAAGCACCTCTCTGGGCACCCAAGGCAAGTCTGAAACTGGCTCTGATCTTACTTCACTCCCCAAAGTGGATCAGTATTGCCCAGCACAGAGATTTTTTTGTCTGCTAACGAGCCAGCCTGCCATGACAGCACTAAAGCAAGTGACAGCATTCTCATTTATTCTTTCCTCATCCAGAAAACTGTATAGGACCAATTACATAATAAACTCATCCACAAATCACACAATCATGCTATAGAATAAATAACATTTGTTTGGCTTCTTCAGTCCTTTCCTGTGCTCTAACCTGGCACATAACCACACCAGGGCCATAAATAACAAATTCCAGCTTTCTGGTCCTGTCAGATGCTGCTTTTCTGCAATGTGAAACATCACAGTGATGATAAGCTAACTTTCTAGGCCATGCAGAGTCTTGTTCATCAGTGTTATGCATCTCCACACTCACATGTGCTGGGCAGTGAGAGCTGCATGGCTAATTATGTTAATCAAGCACTTCTAAGACAGATTTAGGCTGCTCACCAATTTATTTCAATTGTAATCACTTTACCTCAAATCTTTTTAAATGTTAAAAGAAATGGATCCTCAACTCCTTGAAGAAAGCAAAATCATTTTCATTTTAACGCTGCTGGAGACTTCAATTCTCTAAAAGAGGTGCCTATTTTCATGCTGCTATTTCATGGTTTCACACACAAGTTGCATGGAGTGGTCACTCTTTTAATCCATCCCATTATGGGATCATTATAGAGATCCACCCCAGGCCCGTGCCAAAACCCTGGGTAGCCTTTTGAAGGTGGAGTAGCCATGAGAGAAGGGGACAGAATCCCAGGTCAGGCACTACCTCAGCACCTGGAATCTGAGCAGAGGGGGCCAGAAGATGTCCCTGGCTGAGACTTACCAGGAGCAGCATCCCCCCCGCTGGGGGCAGCCTCGGTGCCCTGGCCCCGGGGCCGCTCCGGCTCCCGCTGCGGCTCCGGCGCGGGCGGC
>JAYDZK010000047.1:2371545-2384139 GCA_034509185.1 Euphonia xanthogaster | reverse complement strand
CGAGGACGAGGAGGATGAAGAGGAGGAGGCTGGCTTGGATTTGGAATGCAGGTCGTTCAGTCTCAGGAGGTTTTCAGGAGTCACAGTGTCTGGATTCACCGGGGTGGGATGCAGTGTGGCTGGTGCCACTGGGAAGAAGCTCTCGCGGGTGTCCTTGGGGTGCTTTGGGGTTGTGGGTGCTTCTCCTGTGGCCTGCACAGAAAAGGGGCAGCAGTGAGAAAAAGCTGCAGGGCACTGACTGGGCTACCTGCAAGCAGCACATCTAATGGGCAGAAAACACTCTCCTTAAAGTGAATATAACAGAACAATGACTCAGTAGCTATTCCAAAGAAATCTTTTCTCCTTTATGGATTATTCTTCTGTTCTTTATGGTCTGTTTATCAAACTAGCACTTGAACACTTATTCACATTTACAAAGTTTAATTTAACACATCCCTCACAACATAGCATACTTCCCTGAACTCTGTAATTAAGCATGAGTTACAATCTCCTGTAAACAGAAACATATTTCTTTCATTTAAAAATACATTGACAAGTGCTTGACCTGAAAAAACAGATCTGCACTGCTTTAAGAGACTCTGCAAATTATCACAAGAAATAATTCTTAGTGAATGATGTGAGAAGAAATGGAGAAAATAGAAAAATGCATTTGCTTGTGAAATAAGAGATGAGCAGAACTCCAAATCAAGAATTCCTGACAAGTGCAGAACTGGTAACACTGAGGTCCAGCTGAAGCAGGCTCAGGGAGATCTGCTGCCTGTGCACAGTAAGAGAGGCACCAGGAGCAGTGCTCTTCTCCAAAGCCAGTGCTAAAAATTGAATGCAGTGTCATTTATTACACAGACAGAAGGTAGAAGTGGGACATAAATTCACCAAAGAAGGGAATAAAGTGCCCATAAAATGAATATCTTCTCTGTAACTTTTATCAGCAATCAAATCAAGTATTCTTGCTTGTGAGGCCCCAGAAAGCATTTACTTTACACTCTCCACAGCCTTCATTTAATGGAGATTTATTGGACCATAAAAGATGCAGTCAGATAGAATTCTCAGATGTTTAATTGTTTGCCTCATACCTCTACCAAGAAAAAAGCCCTCATTTTAATCATGGTGATAAGAGTAAGAGTGTCTGAAACAGAAACAGGATTCAGCTGTCAAATGTAAAATCAAATTGGACCCTAATGTCCTAGATGACCAAAGATTTATTACAAAGCCAGAAAAGCCAGTAGAATTTCACTGAGAGAACACAGGAGCTTTCAGGTGGAGAAAATGCATACTTAAAATTCAAAGGTAGAGAGCACACAAGTACATTTAAAAAAAAATAATTGGCAGAATGTATTTTTGAAGTTCCTGAACTTGATTAATCAATCTCTAAAAAGCATACAATTAAAACCTGCCAGATTCTATGTGTACACAAAAAAAAACCCACCCAAAAACAAACCCACAAAAAACCCAGCACCTATATTCACAACAATTCCCACACTGGATCAAAAAAAGGTCTATTCTGCCTCTGAGAGCAGCAAGCTTCTGATCAGTTCCAAAACTAAAGGTCTCAACACACAAATGGGATCCCACAAAGCTGAGGGAAATGAAACTGCAGGAGCAAGCCTTGGGCTGGAAGGGAGATCACTTGAGGAAATGTTTTCAGCTGGGATTTAAAGGGAAAGCCCTTCACACCCATGCACTTCATTACCTTGCATAAGGGGTGATGTAGAACCTGACATTTCTGGGCTGGTATTTCAGCCAGATTTTTTTCTGGAGAAACACAGGAAGGTCCTACTTAGGTCCATAGATGTTAAAAATGGATCTGCACCTCAGATTTCTACAAAAATGCACAGCTATTTGCAGAGCCAGAAAAAGGACATTTGGAAAGTAACTCAGCAGAACTGGATGGTATTCAAATGAAAAATGATTAGAGAGTGCAGCCCCTGGAATAACTGCTGCTGGAAGGGACCTCTGGAGGTCTCCAGCCCAACTTCCCAGTTCCATCAGCTTACTGGGGCCAGCCCAGCCCAACCAGTGCCAAGGAAGGAGAATGAACAGCCTCTCCAGGCCCCTTTCTAGTGCTTCACCACCTTCCCAGTGAACATTTGTTTCCAGTCACTTCATCCAGATTTCTCTTGCTGCAACTTTAAATGGTGCCTCTTGTCTGGTTCCTTCATTTCTGCTAAACACCACAATTCCATAACCTTATCCTCCATGATTCCTCTCCTCACCAGGATGAAGCATCCCAGCTCTTTTTCCAGAGAACTGAAACATTTTATTAAAAAAAATATAAATAAAGCTGAAACAAATGTGATGTTTCTGATTAAGGAAAACCATGACCAAAAATTCTTAAAGTGTAGTCAAAAAGTGAAGCCTTATATAAAAGAAAGCAACACCAAAATTATTGTGTTTATACTTTAAAGGGAATTTTCCAGCTGTGACCTGGTGAAGAGTTGTGTCAGGCTGCTGTAAACAGACAGGTTCTTTTCAACCCAATGAAACAAAGACTTTGGGAGGAAAAACAAACAAACAAAAAAAACCCCAAAAGAACCCCAAAAACAAACACAAACAAAAAAACCACCAAAAAAACACAAACAAAAAAACCAACCAACCAACCAAAAAAATATCTCACACTGATTTTTTTTCCTCCAAAAAGGGGGTGGGAGTGAAAGAAAAAGGAGAAACCTCTCTTTAAAATCACAGCAAAGCACTAAAACCCCATTGTTGGTTGCTGTGCACTCTGCAACTCACAGAGCCTTAAGAGAAGGGATTGAAACCTGCTTTGTGTGGTTTTACTGCACTCAGGAACTGAAGACCATCCAAAAGCTGGAAGCACAAAGCCCACACGTTCTTTCAAAGATTCTGGGTTTAGCACAGGGGCAAGAACCCCAGCACCTCTGATCAGCAGGTGATCTACTCACACCAGGCAGCACAAGGAATGTCACCAATGTCACCAACTCCCCTGCTCAGGACTTCAGGGGCCACATTTCATCATCCTGCAGAGATCCAGCAAAACAGGACCTCCTCACACCCAGCTGAGAAAGAAACACAGAAAAACTCACCACAGCAGCCTTGGGTTCACCAGAAGCCTTCTGTGCATCTCTCTCTGCTGCTAAACCCCCAGTAGGGCACAATAAAGATTGTTTTCCACAGACAGACAGTAGGAAATGGAGAGGCAGTGACAAAGCTTGCCAGTGTTTCATGTGGTTTCTCATCAGAAGATTAGTTTTTGGTTTTTACTCTGCTGTGGTACTCAGCCAAATCTCAGGCAGTTGTGACTCAGAACTTCTCCTTTTCCCCTCTCCAATCCATCTCACCACACTCAGTGCCTCTGCTCCACCATTACAGAGTGCCTTTAGTCACCACGAAGAAATGAATATTTTCTAATTTTAGTGTAACTTACAGAACAAATGAACACAACTGAATTAAGATAAAAACTGATTTATCTGATTTCTTCCTGTCTTTCCCTGTAGTGACAGGTCCCTCTAGTCAAGACTGGACTTCCTTCTAGATTTTTAATAAACATGAGGTACTGAAGGGTATGCAGCACTACTTTTGTATTGACTACTATATCAAAGGGGATAGAAGAAATATTTAGGGCTTATTATTAATATCCAAATGAGGTGTCATGGATGATCCACTGCTTCCATTAAGAGCCCACTATCTTAATTCCCTTTAAAAACCTAGCAAAATCTGTTTTCATTTTGAGGAATGTATAAAGCTGAAATGTAAATGAGGAACTAGGATGGCTGCCTGTGTGAATATTGTGACTATTTCTGACTTAGGTTACAAAATCAGTCTCTTTATTTGTTAGAACCTTGACTATTTCAGCACACTCCTCAAAGAGTTCATTCAGCTTCACAGAGGTGGTGGGCAAACCCTTCCCAAGCTGAAAGCTGATGTAAAAACAAGCAAGGAAAATGCTGGAAATCCAGCACTGGGACAGCCTCTCACCAATAAAATTATCAGCAAAAGTGCAGAATTTTTTCACAGATGTTACTGGAAAAAATAGCTCCCTACATTTTCCCAGAGAGGCACTTCAGCAGCAGCTAAAAGAAATCCAGCATTAAGATAAAACATGAGAAAAAATTTACTTTGTAGTCTGTGAAGTCATAAACCAGAGAACCTGACCAAGGATCTGTTTTTACCATACTTGCTGCTTTTAAAAAACACATTTTGAAAAACAAAGAAATCCTCCAGCAACCTTCCCACTCTGCTTTTGGGAGAGCTCACTGCTCTGTGGCTGGGGGAAAAATTAACAACCAAATGTTCCAGAAAGGGAAAGTGACAGCTTTCCCAACAAAAGTTTCCTGATGAAAGCTGCTGGAACTGCAACTGTTACATAACATTTTCTTGTGATCTCTTTTTTGTTTTTCCAGTTACTCCCATACCTGAGTTTAGCACTCAAGTGGGACTGGAGTCAGAACCACCTCACCCAAGGTGTTTCTTTTTAAAAGGACACCAGCACATCCCCTGTCACACAAACTGCCTGAACAATATGGGGGCCTCATTCCACAGTATTACCACTCCTGCTCAATATTGTGGTTTAATTAAATTATGCCTGTCCATTCTTTTATTTTTCCTCCCCCCAATCTCTCTACAGCAGCATCTGACAGAAATAACAGTTGGAAGTTTTCTTCTAGGTGCATCACAAATACCAGCAATATCCATGATCAGCATTCTGAAGAACCTGGTATTTCCCAAGACCACTTTACATACAGAAAATAACAAAGGTTTACACACATGAGATTGAACTCCAGCCTGATTAAACCCCCCATGAACACAAATGCAAGCAGGGGCTCAATGTCCTGCTCTACCTGGGCAGCCACATTACAGCAACACTTCCATGCACAAAAACATCATTATTGGACCAAGAGAGACCAGGTAGCAGGATGAAAAACACTAATATACAAAGTAAAAGATAAAAAGTGTCTTTTCTTTCCTTCATGTTCACTTAATGATTGCTTTCTGCAGGAGACAGAAGGAGGAGAGCTGTTAATTATATCAAGAATACACCTCCAGGATAGAGTGAGAGGGGGATGCCATGGCAACTGGCAAATGCAACAGTGAGCAAAATGGTCACCCTTTGGTAGGAGACCATGAAAGAGCTCGTCCTTTTGTCCCCCCCCATCCCCACCTCCTCCTTCCCCCTCCTTTCTTGTCATCTTTGCTGCATTAATAAAGCACACAGACAACTCAGGAAAAACAACTTTTTCTGTAAGCAGTCTCTGACGTCTTGATGTGCAGGAAGAAAAGATGAAAATTAGCAGCATGTGGGTGGAACAAAAAAGGGGGAGAAAACACATGAGGTAGAAGATGATTATTTTCTAATTATTTAATATTCTCTGAATCTCCTCCCATTCCCAGCAAAGTGCCTTTACTGAAGGCTTTTAGCTGTTTCCTGAAGAGAGCAGCTCGGTGGTTTGCTGCTTTGTGGGTTTTTTTAATGTGAGAATTTGAGAAGAAAACGCTCTAGACACCCAAGGCAGTTCAAAGAAGTCACTCTCAAGTTTTCTCCTTGAAGAGAAATGCCTGAGAGCCCAAGTCACTGCAGTGCTGACTGCATTCCACAGCAGAAGGGGAAAAATCCATGGGAGTGCCCTCTAGCTTCACTCACAGCAGCAAATGTTCTCCTGCTCCCAGTGAAATATCACATTCCCTGTAAGGTCCCATCACCAGACCCATGCTCCAGAGTCCCTCTGAGCTTCTTGTGTGTGGGTTCAGCACAGCCCTCACTGATCAAACCCACCAACGACCCCAGAAAATTCTTCAGTCTGAAGTTGTGGACTCAGACTGCTGATCACCAGCCCTGGGAAGGGGCAAACACTGGTGGAAGGAGAAAACAAGAGCCCAGTTCCCTGTTCTGGATCTAGAGAAGGGCAGGAAGAGCACTAAACCAGCACCTTTGTATTGCAACACTTCTGCACAGAACAACACCTTTCTATTCCAGCAGCAGCAGAACTTGATGAAATCAGGGATCACCCTGGCAGCCTGCCAGGAGCCTGAAAGGCTCATTTGCATAACCTGATTGTGTTTGTAATAAAAGTCATTGTTTTGATTCTGGAGGTAGCTTCATGAAGCATCACTTTTAATTAGAGCTGCCACTGGAATCTGCTGATGTGTTTTGACTGCAGGTTGAGAGAGGGAAATGGGGAAAGCACCTGGAGTCTGGCAGCAGCCAGGGGGAGATGGTGGCCGTGGTTGTGCTCCTGAGGAAGAGGTGAGTGAAGCAAAAGGTGCAAGGCAGGATTTGGGCAGCCAGAACCAAGCAGGGAGAGCCCAAGGCCTGGCAGATGGAGCAGGAAAGAGCAGTTGAAAATCTCCTTTCTCTCCCTGACGCTTTGGGGATGGAGCTGGTCCCAGAGCAAGGATTTTTTGGCTAAGGCAGCAGTGAGTCTTAAATAACTCAGCAATGCTGAACTAGCCCCTTCTCATGACATTTGGATGATATACTGCACCTTGAAGAGCCAATAGAAATTTCAGCTCCTACAACACTACCAGGGCCTTCTACACAGAGTCCCAGATTCTCAGGGGTCACAACCCACAACCAGGGACTCAGGGGCATTTTGGAACTCTGCCTCTGAACACTCTTGTATTTTTAGAGATGTTAAATCCAACCCTGTGTGCAATGTTGATTTTTACAATGTTTTAAAGTATTTGTTTTATGTAAATTCAGTTCTCAGGATTAGTGATACATTAGATCCCAACACACAAGCACAGAGTTTTAACTGCCTTGACTTTCAGCACTGGTGAAAGGTGTACTTTTGGTATGAAGGAATTTAATATTAAGTCCACAGTAATAAAAATACCTTTTCAGATTGCAGGACAACAGGAGACAGATGGGTTCTTAAGCTAAAGTATCTCCACATGCATTATAGAATATTCTGTGCAATACAAAGCTTCATCCTTAGCTTGTACTGCAAAAACTTTCCCATGTCAATATGTCCTTAACAGCATAAAATGAAGAATTTCCCAAGAGCAATTTCAGGCAGTCAATGGAAAGGCTAATTAGGAATTCTCTAATTATCTAGAATCCTCAGCACTGCCTTCTGCCAACACATCCCCTCCTTGGTCCTCGGGAGCAGATATTAAGTACAATGCTACTTCAAAATCAAACCAGTCTGCCTCAATCTTTCCTCCTCCCTCAACAAGGACTCCATTTCCAGGGACCATTAATTTCATATGAAAATCACAGTTGGCAAGACTAAAAATATAACTCGGAGCAACTGAGATGACTGCATTCAGGATCTCTGCAAATCTTTTAGATAACATTCTCAGACAGAAAAATCAAAGAAAAGAACAAGAAACCTTCAAAATGCTGCTTGCTCACAAGGTCACTTAATCTCCAGGGTAACTTCAGTTACTTAATTGCTAAAGATCCAGCCACCACCACTGGATTTCAGCCCATTTGATGGGTGTGTATCAGAAGTCTTATTCACACTTAAGAGTTTAAAGGGAAAAGGACAAAAACTGGAGGAATTCCTTTTGGCCACACCTTTCCCCACAACCGCATTAATATCAGCACTTAAAAATTCTGCATCCCACTCTGTAAATTGTGAACCAACATGTGCCAGGGTTGATTATTATATCACTAAAAAAATACTAATATTGAATACTGAAAGAAATGCCCCAGCAACATAGAACACAATTTTCTATCAGTTTCTGGAATCTCCCAATGGAAAACAGCCCAATTTCTCCAGCCCTCCAGGAGCACTGGAACTCATCATGGCAAGGTTTTGTACCACTGCCTTCTTCTGCCTTCTGCAAAGCTGGAAGCCAACCTTCCTCAGCCCCTTGCCATGTTTTTAGCTGACTCTGTAGGTGATGTGCCTCTCATAGGCTCAAAACACTCATAAGAACTAGAGAAGATTTCTGCAACCAAAGGGTCACAGCCTTGCCAAGCCATTGCAAAGATGAGATCTGCCCACAGAAGTGTCAGGACCCACTTTGTCCAGCTCCTCTCATGACTGCTCTGTTGTTTCCTGCTTGTGCCTGGAGAGGCAGACAAGGAGGTTTTAACATAGTTGTTAAATATTGAGGTTAGAAACTCTGACTGGTCTGGAAGAAAGCTGAAAAGCCAGAATTTAAGTAATGCCTAATTTTAGTAGCAAGTGAAAACTTTCATAAAGAAACCATATAATCCCTGCAACTTTAAAATACAACAGCCAGCTGAGAAAGACATATATCAAGGTGGATTTTGTGCCCTTTTTTTGTTTTTTTTTTTGAACTGTCAATTTCTTGGGCTAAGTGACTGAAGAACCACAGGCCCTGCAAACCCACTCAAACCATCCAGGAACAAAGCATTTCCCCCTGCTGCAGCAGCTCTGTACATGACATCATTTGCTTACAGAAGGCAAAGACTTGCCAATTTTAAATAAAACAGGATTCAGTCTGCTGAAAACAGACAGATGTCTACAAGAGTGGCTATTCCTGTGTCTCCACACTAATTCACAGTGCTGCAGGAGCAGCTTCACACAGCTTGCAAGATCCTGCTAGAAGCAGAGCAAAATGAGAGTGCAGGATGTAATAACCTCGTTAGCAGGGACTGCTTCCTAAAAGGGAAAGCTTCCAAGTGCAGCATGTGAAGGGGCATGTTTTATTTCAAGTGATTTAACAGGAAATCTTGTTGCTTCCAGTGCTGTTAAATACTAGCTCACCTATGGTGTCTACTCTCGGGATTAGTTTGTGTGCAGGTTTTTCACCATTCTCGTGTTTTGCCACATGCCTGAGTACCTGGTGGCTCTGCTGCAAGAACTGGAACAGCAGTGACATTCCCAGAGCCTTCAAGAAAGCCCAGCAAGGAATTGGGTTGATCAAGGAGAATTTGGTGAGTGTTTTTTAAAAAGGCAAACACATCCAAAAAAGCAACAGTGACATTACTTTTTAAAGAGGATTTCTAGCAAATTCTTTTTATTTTGAAGTCATAAATCACAGTGTGATGATGTCTATTTTTTCCCCAAAATAAACTGAAAAAGGCTTACCATGCTGAGCTAACATTTATTTATTAAAAAATTTAAAACCTGAAATACCAGACTACAAGCAAGCCAACACTTCTACTAAATACCTCTCTTGACATTTCTGCTCATTTCTATAGTTCAATGGAACAATGTTACTGACTTCCTGAGGGGCACAAATTGGAGAAAGCTACTTTCATGAAAACCTAATAAAGAAAAAAACCTGCCTTTCCTCTCACATCCTCTCCTATTACTCTGCCAAGAGATGCACTATACAAAAGCACATTTTAACTGAACAAAAATTATGGAAAACACAAATCTAGTAAATACTTTGGGGCTGCAAAATGAACACCAATAAACATATCCATTCATCCAGTTTTCTTCTTGCCTTTGATTTCACATTAAGAACTGAGAAATAATGATCCATTTAAAGCTCTTACAATTGTTTGCTGGGTAAACCCAGAAACTACAAGCTAAAAGCACACTGAGTAACAGTTTGTTTATAACAGAGTTGAAGAAAATCTGTTCTCTCTGGAGCAGAGTGCAATGCCAGCAAGGCAAGAGCTGATGAGGCTGGAGCCCTTAGGGAGCAGAGAGAAGTAATTACCATCCATGAAATGCTGGGCTAGGACGTGCCCATTAGGGAGACTGTAGCATGCCATAAATATTTCAATTTGAAGATTGTTTGGGCTTTCCCCAAAAGCTTTTGGGCATGAAAACTATCCCTCAAGCCTGCCATAAACCGCAGCACTGACACTGACAAAGGGGCTGATCCTCCTGCTCACGCAGCCCAACTTCTCTCAGATGGAACAGTCCAAGGCAAGCAGGCACTCCGAGGTGCTGCAGACACTCAGCAACAGATTTGCCTCTACAGACTCATAAAAGCAGCACTCAAAACTTCAGAGCTTACCTGTTTCTGTGCTGATGCTCCCATATGCACCTGGCAAAACTTGACTGCCTGTTCAAGTGCTGCTTCTTCATCCACCTGAACACAGAACCACAACTAATGAAGTCATAATTACTTAGCTCATCTATAAATCTAATTAAATTGAGATGAAATGGGGATGTAGAGCATGGAAGCAGCAGTTCTACAGCAAAATGCTGACCTTAAATTATTCAGGAGCACATCCCCAAAGATAAATACTCAGCTCTCTCAATTCAAACTAACATTTAGCTGAACAAACACCATGTAAGTGGTACTACAGCTCTTAACTCATTTCAGAAATTTAGTCTCAAAACATGGAGAGTCCTACTCCCTATCCCCAACAATGGCTTTGTCAGGAGAATGGTTCTTGGGGAGGCGTTTATCTCCCCAGGTTTTAAACAGATCTAGGGCTAGTTTAGCAATTCCTGTTAGAACCTAAAACCATGGCTGAGGCCACACAGAGAAATGACAATTAATCATACAATACCTGTTTAATCAGCATGTATGTTTCAGACATGATCTTCTCAATTTTGCCCAGGTCATAGGCCATAACCTTCTGGCCCTGCTGCCACACTCGATAAGCATCGAGCAGAAGTGTTTTTCCAGACTCCACATCCTCAAGTAATTTCCTCTTCCTGCTTGACCTCTGGACAGGTTCTTCTGGAGGTGCTGCTGGAACTGCTCCTTTAGCTGCCTGCTGCTGGTGTTTTGAGCTGATACTGAGCTCCTCCAAGGAAAGTTCTGGAGTCCTGCTCTCGGGAGCCCTGTCCTTGGAGCTCCTGCCGGGCTGCAGCCGCTCCGGCTCGCTGCGCTTACAGGAAGAATCAATTTTTTCAGGGTCATTGGAAAAGCCATCAAGATCCATAGGCTCAGCTGAACCAGGGCCAGGAAGCTCTTTAATCTCCTTGTCACTCCTGTCCTCTTGCTCCAATATGTCCATAGCACTGGGGATTTGTCCCTGGGTCACTTCCTTCACTCCATTTTCAGTACCATGCACTGCTCCATCTGACAAAACTGCCTTTTTGGGAAGCACATCTTTCCCCTCTTCAGCACTACTTTTATTGGACACGTCTGTTGTCATCCTTCCTGAAGCAAGGCTAGAAGACTTGGAACCCTGATCTTCTGAAACCTTAATAAAAGAAATCATTCTTCTCTGTTATCATTGAAACCAAAAAGCATCTGAGCACAGCTGAATATTGACCAGTACCTTTCATCTCAGCTTCTGCTGAAGAAAATGCATTTATTCTATGTTAATTCTTTTCTGTTCCTCAATATTAATTAATCCAGGCCACAAATCTTACAATTAGAAGTATTTTAGTAAGTGAAAACACCACGGAGAAGTGTCAACAGCTCAGGGTGAACCAAAGCCACAATGTTTATTTTCCCTCACTACTTCAGCCCATGCTAAGGGATCCAACTAAATGAAATCCAAGATATTAACTGCACAAATTTTTCTTCTAACATATTGAAATCAAAACCAAATCTGTTTCTTTTGGCAGCTGCAGATCAAGCTCAAGTTTAAGACTCTTTCCTTTCGTTGTTCTTACACAACCTTCTTGTTAACAGATCAAGAAGCAGGCAAAACCCTGCTGTAGCATTTTACTTTTTGCACCTTTACTTTGGGGGTGTTCCAAAGGTAGAAAACCTCAGTACATCATCATTTCTTTCAAAAATTTATAATGATACAATTCTTACATCCAGATTTATGAACAAACCATTTAATATACAGAGTTCCAGTGTTCTTGACCATGTTTTCATTTAGTTTGTTAAACCCATAGCCTGTTAACTCAGAAAACCCTTAGGAACAAGTTCTTCCTTGAATGTATTTACCAAGTAAAGCTCCAATATCCAGAACCCTTAACCTGGGAACTGATTAGCTTCTGTATCACTTTTAAAAACCAAATCTACATTACAATAATATGTAATAATAAGAGTGGTGCTGTCAAGGACTAGCAGTGCAAAGTGTCTAGGCATGCAGACTGTCCAGGCTCTCTGGGTTTGTCTTGCAAGAGCAATCTTAGTTCATTTTCTTATAGACCCCACCTGAAAATGGAGAGCTTGAACACTACATGTATCCAGCACTATTTGATGTTTAAGGGACAGTCAGACCAAACCTACTGCAATCTTGCAATCCTTACTGCAGACTGTATTTGTTACTGAAATTCAAAACCAAAAAATCAACAACGCTGGAAGAAAATTTTCTGTGTAGTGGCATATAAACAAAAGGTATTGGGAGCAAATGCTCATAAATGAAAAGCCCTTTAATCTCAGGAGACCTAGGGAATGACCAAACACTGCAGAAGCTGATTACTAAATGAGAGCCAGGGAGTGCCCTGCTGCCTCACCTGTGTGAGATCGTTGAGGGTGTCCTCCAGCACCTTCACTGTGAGCACAAAGGCTTGCTGGGCCAGCACCTGGCGGTCGGCATCACGCAGGTACTTCCTGTCCCCAGCAAGAGAGAGAAGTGAAGTTAGCTGCCAAAAGCTCACAGCACTGCAAAAGCAAGAGCCAGCAATGGCTTAGGCTGCAAGAGTCAGCTGGGGTGTGTATTTTATTGGCATCTCTTATGCTGGGGCAGCTCTCTGCTGTGCATGGGGCAGTGCTCTTTATCTCCCCCACACCAATCCTCCCTCCAGGAGATCTCTGCTGTTCATGAGCCATTAATTATTAATTATCTTCTGTCCATGGCCAGGGAGTGTCCCTGCAGGGCTGAGCAAATTCCAGCATCCCATG
>JAYDZK010000047.1:2355520-2371094 GCA_034509185.1 Euphonia xanthogaster | reverse complement strand
AGCTGGCACTGCAGGAGGGCTGAGCCCCCCTGGGATGGGGCTGTGCCCCCACCCTGACCCACAGGGGGCAGGGCCTGTCTGACTCTGGCAGGGTTGTTTTTTTGTTTGTACTATTGCATTTGTATTTTTAATTTTCCTACTAAAGAACTGTTATTCCCATACCTTTGCCTGAGATCCCCTTAATTTCAAAATTATAATAACTCAGAGGGAGGGGGTTTGTATTTTCCATTTCAGGGGAGGCTCCTGCCTTCCTTAACAGACACCTGTCTTTTAAACCAAGACACAGGACATTGAAAGAAAAACAAGAAAAAGCCAACACAACTTTAAAACCTAAGAAACAAACAAAAATCTACAGGTGCATAGTGAAATAAAGCAATATTGGGATTTAACCCTTTAGCTCTGTTTCCCACCACTTCTCCCCTCCCCACATGACACAAATGAAGCAGAAGACAGCTCTGCCTGCAGCCAGAGGGAAGGGGAGAAATGGGAAAACACCAAGCAACCAAACCCAGAGCAAACCAGACAAGCAGATCTACAGTTTTCTTGTATCGAGCCTTCTGTAACCCTCAAATCCCAGCTTTTTATTCAATGCTTTTTTTTGGAAAAGAGTCTTACAGTTACACAAAGCTATGTTGAACTCCCAGGTGATTTTCATGCTCTGGATAAAGCGTGCATGTGAGATTAGGGACATCAGCAAATCCTCTCTCTTTGATCATATCAGTTGCCTTTGAACCCAGGATTTTTAGCCCTAAAAATCCTGGGTTCATGGGTGTGCCACTACCATCCTCCCTAGTCAGTATTACAAAAAAAATACTATTGTATGTGTAAAACATTCACTCTATAGCTTCATTTAATTTACTAGAGCACTGTAATTTCAGTGTATTTGGACACAATGTTATAGTCTGCTTTCAAGCAAAACACTTCCAGCTGTCAATCCCACCTAATCACGTTTAAGGGAAAACTTCATTTCTATTTCAGAATTAGCTGGTTTGAATGAGAGGCCTGGAAATCAAGTAAATCACTCTGAAGGGTACTATTTCAGTCAAAAGGCCAACATTTTAAATACACATATTTCCTCTCTATGATTTTAGGTTAAATTGGTAATTTTGCTCTCTTCTCTGAAAAGCAAACCATAAACATCTGACTGCTCATTAGTTCAGTAATAACTACAACCACCCTATTTTTAAAAATAGGGTTGTTCCAGGCATACACCAGACACACCCAGAATTATCTGTATTTCTAAGTTCCTCTAACAGCTGCACCTCACCATGGCTGGCACTGGCTGATCTAACATGTCAAATTATTTGGTTTTTGAATTCAGTCTAGACTTACAAATAACATTATATTTTTAGTACAGCTGTGGGTTTGCTTAGGACAGAAACTGAAACCTTCTATGGTTCAGTTCTTCTGATATGTTAAAAGTCGAAGTATTTTTGGCTTCAAGTTTGCTGAACAAGTGGTGACATATTCCCAGGCACACTACAGCCCATGCAAATTCACATGCCCTGACACTCAAAAACACACCAAGAAACCTTCAATGCCTCCAACTTACTGCCATCAATCATTCATGTTTCATTTCTTAAACATTTGCCAGAGACCAATTTCAACATTTCCCACAGGACAACCTACTAGAATTTTACCTCAGTGTTTTCCTTGGGTGTTTATTTTGGTCTTCCCATTGATACAGGTCCATATATAGCTCACACTAAGAGCTTCTTTTTTCTTAAATAAGGTTAATGCAATTAAAATTAGATCACCCCTGAACAGGATAAGCTTTTGAAATAGCATCAGCTGCCAAGAGGCACACAGGCATTGTTCAGGCTGTCCAGGATTACAGGAAGGCAGGATGCTTACGCAAGGGCAGCACAGGGTGCCCAAGCCACGCTCTGCTCCTCCAGAGAGCCCCTCCACGTGACACACCACCTCTGCAAGGCTGCTAGGCACCCCCACGGCTGCTCTGAGTCTCTCTGAAAAGTGCAGAGAAACTCCAGGCTGCTTTACAGAATCCTAATCCTGAGAAAAATTAACCATCGCTCCATGTGGGAAATGGATTTGTTGATGGGAAGCTCACACAGTGTTACACATCTGTATGTAAACACTGAGATAAGCATTACACATCTGTAGGTAAACACTGAGATAAAGTGTGTTGACCTATTGTGGCATAGAGATGACATTGCTAAGAGGTGAGATTGAACTTAAACCAAGTTTTCATTAATGTGTGTTGACCTATTGTGGCATAGAGATGACATTGCTAAGAGGTGAGATTGAACTTAAACCAAGTTTTCATTAGTTTTAAAATATGGTTTTGTAAAAAGACTAGATATTTTAGGGAATTAGAATGGTGAAAGATCCATTGTGGTAGAACTACGTAGGGAAAAAATAAAGGTAATTAGTATTAGAGGTAATAATAGTAATAAGAGTAATAGTAGTATTGTGTAGTAAAAGTTAATAAGCTGAAAAACATATAATAGGTATTGTAACTAAGAAATAAGTTAATTTTTGATAAAGTGGCACTGAGTTTTATATCTTTTGTGTCTCACTATTCACTGAGATAGATAATAGAATAAAATCTTTTTAAATGCCTCTCAGTTACCCCATCTCTGTAAAACCCAAGAAAACCAACAATTCCACACTATTCCCAAGGGAACCTGTCTGAAGACTTTTTTCCCTAAACAAAGAACAGCTTTAAATAAAACAGTCATGCAGCGAACAAAACACGTGGGAAAGCTTTACAGAAAATGGCTTCAAATGAAATAAATCTCTCGTACTTTCCCTGATCAGGGGTCCTCTGCAGCATGGATGAGACCTTGAGCAGGGTGCTGTAATCCCTCAGCTGGGAGAGCACGTTGAGCAGCAGCACGATGGAGCGGTTCATATGAGAGGCGAAACTGCCCGGCCGGTCGATCTCATCCACGGGGATGCGCCAGATGCCCTGCAGGAGGAGAGGAACCTTCAAATGGGGATCCAGCAGGAAAAAACACAGCCAGAGGGGGAAAGGAACCCTCAAACGGGGATCCAGCTGGAAAAAACACAGCCAGGGGGGGAAAGGAACCTTCAAACAGGGATCCAGCAGGAAAAAACACAGCCAGGGGGGGAAAGGAACCTTCAAACGGGGATCCAGCAGGAAAAAACACAGCCAGAGGGGGAAAGGAACCTTCAAACGGGGATCCAGCAGGGAAAAACACAGCCAGATTCCCTGCAGAGTGGAAAAGAGGGAAACCTTCCCACAGGGATCCAGCTGAAAAGGACACAGCTGGGAAAATAGGGGGCAGATTTTGCAGCCTGTGGAATTTCCAGAGGGACAGGGGGATGAGGCTCAGATAAAAGCTGAGCTCTCCCAGACAGTGAGAGGTGGATGTGAAGTCAATCGATTCCTGCCAGGAGCCAGGCTCACAGAGGCCACAGCACACCTTCCAAAGATGCTTCTGAACTGTTCCAAGAAAAAGCAAGTAAAGCCCAAATGACACTGTGCATTTTCCTTCAGTGTCAGTGAACACACCTCACTAAGTCAAAGCTCAACTAACCACAAGAAATAAGGAGGAACTTGCAGTAAGTTTTCCTGGCCTGAAAGCTGTTAATATGCAGTCACAGCAAGTTTCTATCCTCAAACAATCTGTTATTAGATGTCTCAGGAACTTGGTTAGAGCCTTGATATCATCAGTGTTCACTGTGGACTACCCAGTCCAATAGGAAGGATTAAGATTCCTCAGCAGAATCCATTTTCCAGTGGCAGATTCAAATACTTGGCCATACATCCTGATCCTTCTAATTAAATTTCTGGGACAAGGGAATCTTTGGGGAGCAAGGCTGGAGGCTGATAGCAAATATAATTTAATTAGGGTTAGTTAGCTCAGATTTTGCCATGTCTAATACATCTAATGAGATTGTTTCCAGGTGTTTATTGTGGATGCTGTCAGCACCCTGGTCAACCACACCTGAAAAAATGACCTGCACATAATACCATGTTTGCATGTTAGGATGGGACTTATGATCATTCACAAAAACTGCTGCTGCATCACTGCACACCCTTCCCTCATGCTTTATTTGTTCTGAAGCTTCTCCTGTAGCAGCTTTCTAAGATGAAAATCCTCTGATCATGTAAACAATTCTGTGACAAGGCAGGAAAGAATAGTCTCATTGATAGGAGTACCTGACTGAAAAAGAGCTTGGCTTTCCAAACCTGTTCAGAGGGCAGGACAGACAAATATTTACTCCTTTATCTTTGTTTAAAGGTCTTGCTTCGATTTGTTTAGCTTTACTTGCAGTGTGATCAAAACTCTTCAGAACTTAATACAAAGTGGAAGCAAAGAAAATGATTACTGCAATCATAAATGACACTTGACCAGAGAGGCAAATCCATAACCCCCTGTGTAAAATGGACCTTTCCCTTGCATGTCTGCAGAAAATCTCTAAGATGTATAGGAACTTAGGAAAAAACAACACAGAAATATCAGAGGTTTAATATCAGTGTTTTTACATGGAAAACAGTGACTTCAGCTGGATATAATGCACAGACTAATCTGCCAGATTTTCTTGCTCTTGCTTTTCCTCATGCTCTTACTCCCTAGTGATCACAATAAAGCTGTTCTTCCTCTTTGCTCCCTGAAGCTTTCTTTCAAGCTCTTTTTTGCAGCTTCCCTTTTCCAGAATGCACCTAAACCAGCCCCACGCCCAAGCCCCAGGCACAGCCACTGCCTCCTGCCATGCCCAGCAATGTCCACAAACACCTGCCCTGGCCTGCTGGCCAAGAGCTCACCTGCTCAGGGAGCTCAGCAGCCCACAGGCACACACAGACCCTGCAGGTGACAGCTCTGGAAACCAGCACCTACTCCTATTTCAACAGGGAGGCTTTTTCTTCCTCCAAACCATACAATGGCTCTCCTTCCAGCCCACAGATGAAACACACATTCTGGAGCTGCTATTTTTTGCTTCTCTGCACGTATGTAAACTGGGTTCCTGCCAAATCCCAAAACAAGTGAATGCCTCATAATGGCACCACATTGCAACAACCTACTTAGCCAATTTAACTACACAAAACAATTTATGGTCAGCTCCAGCACGCTGTAGGAGTGGAACACTGCCAATGTGTAGGTAGGTTCCTGGTCTTTTTCAGCATTAGCTCATCCTTCATTTGAATCAGGAGGATCACTTGGATCAGATACCTTATCTGGAATTAGCTGGAAATAATTTTGCAGCTCCTTCTCATATATCCCATGTATCCATTTTAATGCTAGCCTGGAAATTACAACCATTTAATATTAGACCCATTTTTAATGACAGAATATACAAACTGCATCCAGAAACCCAGGGAAAAGCCCCTCAAGTAGAAACAAAGTTGTAGATTTTGGAGAATGCTGCTGTCCTGCAGGGCACATCAGGAGAGGTTAAATCAAAACTCGCATTAGGGGTGTCAGGTTTCCCACTGCAATTACAAAAGTGGGGCTGATTTTCAAAGTAAAGTCACTAACTTTTCATGTGTTGACTTGCAGCTTCATAAATGCAAAACAGCAACAGATAAGGGTCCAATGTTCCACAGCTGCCTGTTCCACAGGCAGCCTGGAGGCAAAAGCAGAAAGAAACCTGCCACCAGAGCAATCTTTGTTCCATCACTGAGATTGTGTTAAGCAATATGCAAAGCACTGAGGGTAAAGTGAGTTTATCAGAGCTCATTTCATGAGTCATATGAAACTTTTAAGACTGTGATTTCAGTCAGACGCTACAGAATGTCTTGTTTAAACCTCTTCCAAAGAGAAGTTTAATAAAGCCCATCAGGTATTAATTTTTCCTTCTAAATATCAATAAACTTCAGGAAGAATACTTCCAAATTCAGATCACACACTGCAACCTTTTTTAAGAAGCTCAATGTGAGGCTATTATTACTTTTAACAAAGCTTAAGAAATGCACAAATGCAAAGTCTGTAAAGGGGGAGAAGACTAGTTAAACTGAATAATAGTTCCTGAAGTTTTTATATCATCACTTCAAAACTGAGATTTGTTGGCAAAATACCTCTCTTGAAAGTACACTCACAGAAGAGTGCAGATCCTTGTGCCAACAATTCCCAGTTCTTTGGAAGGTTTTGTAGCTGGTAATGGCACTCAGGGTACCTGACAAACCATCTCCAGCTCTGGCCACAGAAAGGATTTTGCATCAATGCCTGCTCGTGTTTGCTGGCCACCACTGCCACTGCTGAAAGGTTCCCCTCCCTGCTGCCACAGCCTGCAGAGCTGTTTACACCAAACCAGAGGAAGGAGTGAGACACTTCCAACAAGTCCAAAATGCCTCTCAGGATCCAAAACATCAGGCTGCTCTCCATGCCTTCCTGGCAAAACAAACAGGCTGCAAGAGTGGGGGCGGGGGAAGCCTGACACACACTGCTAGGAAAAAATAAATCTGGGAGTAGTGAAAACCCTGCAGAGAACTTAATACTGAACATGACATTAAATATAAAACTGAATAATGAAGCCAGGCTGCCATAATCCTGGTGACACTTCTGCAGCTCTTTTTCAGCTTGGCATTGGGGCTGTGCCTCCCCCTGCAGAGCGGCAGGCTCGGGAGGAGGGGGAGCTGTGAGCAGAGCTGCAGCACTCTGGGACTTTCTAGTTCAGGCACTGAAAATAGCAAGGAAGGAAGTGCTTATTATTCCTCCATGCTGCTTACTCCAGAGCTTTAGGGGAGGGGATTCCCTGGGGTTTAGGAATGCCTCTCTGAGGAGGAGAGGCTGACAGATCCCAGCAAAGCCCAAGGCTCCCTGGGGATGGCTGCTGCTGCCACGGCACAGCTCCAGGGTGAGCCATTTTCTAAGCACTGATCAAACTTTACTCTCTCCCTGCTCCATGGAAATGGAGAAATGCAAGTCATGCTTCACATCATCCAATTCACATATAACAAGCAAACACATAAACCCCACACTAATACAAATAAAGACTTCCCATTACCTAATCCCTCTTTTTCATCCTTTTTTTTTTTTCCAAGGGGTCCTGGAAGTTCAAGTTGCACTACATGCAACAAACTGGATTGCAAGTGCCCACACCAAAACCAAACATTTCCTCATTTGTCAGTCTCAGTAACGTCCTGCTAAGAGCCTTTAGTAAAAATAATTTAAATATTATTTTAAGATTGCTAGAAAGCATGTCAAAACTAGCAAAACAACTAACTAAGTGGTCCAGGGAAGGCAATAATTAATCATGTAATAATCTACATGCTATTTCAAAATCATGAAGTTGAACTAAAGCTCCCACTTTCCTCAAGTCCCTGCTTTTATAGAGGGTTAAGCACAACATACTGAAGTATCACCACTTTTACTCATGTCCTGTCCTCTTAGTTACTGATATAATTTTATAGTCTCACCCTGGGTGCCTGCAGAGGAAAGGAATATGCTTCAAGCTGAACAGATTCAACACACAGGGTTTGAGACCTCTCTATTTGAAGTCAGGAAGGTCCAGCACAAGCCACTGACTATCCCCACCCTCCTCTGCCAGCATGGCTTTATTTAGTGCTCCACTCACAACTTCCTGCTACCTCAGAGCACAACCATTAAAACCACTGCCCCCTCCCCCAGCAGCAAATCTCTAAACCACCTTCCCTCATCCAACCTTAACACGCTCCCAGATCTCTTATTATTTTACTCTGTCAGCTGATTTTGACTTTTTCTTCTTTTCTGCAGATATTCTATTATTTTTCTTCCTGATTCCTCACTTCATCCCCACTGCTATTCAGCCTGTAATGGAACAATTCTGCCTCTGAACAGGGCTGCAAGTGGGCACAGAAGTATTAAGAAAGGAAAGCAGAGTATTCAGAGTATTAGAGCTGTTATCTGCAGGGCCTGTGTCATCAGGCAACCCTGGCTCACTGCAACTGAGCTGATTTCAGGAAAATCCTACCAACTCTTCCAGACTATAGTTATTACATAGAACAGTAACAGAATGTATTTAAAAAATATGGTAATATATAAATTACATTTTATCAGCCTGGAAAAGGAACCAGAAATAAAGGGAAAACTGCAGCAACCTCCTTTCAGTAAGTCAAGAACAAGAAGGATTACAATTCCTAGTCTATAAGGCAAATATTGTCATTTTCTTATCTTTTAAATACACACAGACTTGGAAATGAATAAACAGCATGTATGCATTTTGGAAGAACTGTGGAATTCTGTAACTGTATTTTAGCAAGACAGCAGCATGAAAAAATATTGACAAATGGAAGTGCTCCACATGTTCCAATCATCATATGCTGATACAGAAACATAATGGTCAATTTTCACCTCCTATTTCTCTCTTCAACATACAATATATTTGTAGGGTCTTAAATTTTAGACTTCTCAATTTCCAGAACAATAATTTTATAGTTGATTTGACTTTAAATTGGTTTTAACCCTACAAAAAGAACACCCAAGGCACAGCCACTTTGGGAGACTGTGAGCACGAGGCAGGGACATCCCCACAGGAGGCAGGGAAAGGGAATGATTTCCTTGCTGCATAAGCAGTTAAATAAAACCAGAAATGCCTTGTAAAGATGAGTTACAAGTTCAGGTGGAATTAATGAAACAGAAACTGAGGCCCAGAGACGGCCTTTGCAGAGCTCTGGGTTTGGCCCCTTGCCAGGCAGAATCTGGAGGTTTATGTTCACCCAGTCAGGAGGCTTGAGGAGTTTTTACTCTGATGGTTCCCATGTACCATGTGATTTCACAACCATGTCAACAGAAAGTCACATCACTTTTTTTTAAAGGGAAATAGCTAACTAGACTGTAAGAAAAGGAAATAAAGAAACCATTCTACTGCATGGCTATGACAGAAAGACAAAGAAAGAAAGGAAAAGCAACAGACCAGTCTCCTGAAACCTGCTTTGAAGGTGCAATTGTGCTCAAACAATAACCCAGCTGCATTCCCTCTGGAGCTGTGCAGCAGGCAGCAGCCACAGGAAAATGCAGCAAACACAGGAGGTGTGTGCACAGTGCACCCTGCTCTGCACTGCTTCTCCAAGTTAACACCAACCCCGTGCTGGACCTTGCAGCATCTTTCTCCAGGGCACTCCAAGAATTCCCTCTTGTTCAGTCCCTCATTCCTCTAACCTGCCAATCTGGGATGCTAAAGCAAAAGTGGACTGGAAGATAAAGCTGTGGAACACTGACTTTTTTCCCCCCTCTTTTCTGCTGCCAACATTAACAAAGGCTGTTCCCTTTTGGACAGCTGGACAACTTCTCAAGCTGGAAGGTCAGCTACTGATAAAAAGACTTTGGAACTAATTACTCAAGTACATTTATCATCTTTCCTCTACAAGTTGCTCCCTTTTACCAACTGTATCTTAGGGGAGAGAAAAAAAGGGATTGGTTAGGAATTAAATTACCAACAGTTACGTTTCATTCACTGTGTCCTGCAGACAAGGTTGCCAAAGAGATGCAGAAGAGCAGAAGTCATCCAGAGACTTAGTCAGGCTCTTCCATCTACCCAACAGAAAGCACTGAGGAGTTTTTCCTCACCCACGCTGGAATTTCAGATTCTGCCTTTGTTACTTCAGTACCCTTTTTGCAGGTACATTTTGGTTTCATGTCATGTCCCTGTCTGAAAGACTTTAGAATTTTTTCTTTGGGAGGATATCAAGCACAGAAATCCAGAGAACACAGCCTGCTTCTAAATCTTCTAACACACAAATAACTTGATGCAGAAATCTAATGAAAGAATATGAAAACTCTGATGGGAAAATCCTTTACCAGAATCCTTTACCTTTTGAATTTCTTTAGTAATTTTCTGGAGTCAGACGTGAGAAGACTTCTATACCACCAAAATAAATGGAGAGCAGGGCACATCTAGACAGTGACAGGGTTCTGGTTTCACCTAATAGACAGCCTTTCCTTGAATTAAGAGGATTTTCCTGCTAAAAACTTCTCTGTGTATCTGCCACAAGCAGACTGCCTGGCATCAGATGCAAATGGCACTGAAAGGTAATGAAAGAAGCTTGGTACCTCCATGGGCAGGCTTCTGCATCAGCCCCCTGAGGGCATTAGCAAAGTTTTTTTTGACAGCACGTGGCATTAATTTAATCTAACTCCACACATCTGTAATACAGACACACATGTTTAATGGTACCACCCAGAAACATTCTAGAGAGGGGAAAAGGCACTTAGGGGATGTGGCTGACCTGAGCTATTGCAGGCTCCACGTCAGGAGGAGCTGAATGACAAGCTAGAAAAATTACTATTGCCTTTCAGCACAAAGGATGATGGCTAAGTCATAAAAGATGGCAAATGTTAGGGGACATAAGTGACAAGCAGAAACTTTGCAAGGTGGTTGTGGTCTCTGTCAGTGGCAAACCAAGGCTGAGCCCCAGCATTCAGTCTTACTCCCAAAGGAGGTGCTGCAGAAGCAGAGAATTGGGGTTAGCACAGAGCTGGGAGCAGCTGGTGGCTCCCAGAGAAGGGCAAGTTTAAGGATTATGAGATATTTTTAGTTTTCACCCAGACCCCAACACCTCTGTCTGCACAGTGACTGTCCCAGTATCCCCAGCCAGCAGTGCCCAGGCACTGTAACTGGCATTACTGGGGGGAAGGAAGGGTACCTGGGGATCCCAGCTGCAGGAATGTGTCCAGCCCCGAGGTCCTCAGCACAGCCAAGACCTGGACCCACTGCAGGGGGTGCAGAGGAGGCCACAGAGGTGATCAGAGGGCTGGAGCAGCTCTGCTGGGAGCAAAGGCTGAGAGAGCTGGGACTGTTCAGACTCTGGGAAGGCCTTTCAGAACTTAAAGGGGGCCTAAGAAAAATGGGGACACAATTTTAGCAGGGCCTGTCACGACAGGACAAGGAGTAATGGTTTTGAATTAAAGAAGGGCTGATCTAGACAGGATATAATGAAAAACTTCTTACACAATGAGGATGGCAAAACACTGGCACAGACTGCCCAGAGCAGGGGTGGATACACTGGAAACACTCATGGTCAGATTGTACAGGGCTTGGAACATCCTCATCTGGTTGAAGATGTTCCTGTTCCTTGCAGGAGATTTGGACTAGGTGACCTTTAAAGGTCTCTTATAACCCAAACTATTCTGTGATTCTACAATTCTATCATTGTACCTCAGCCTACTTTAAAAAAAATTGAAAATTGCTTCAGAACACAGAACCATCAGCTGTAATTTCTGAGTACCATTTGTAGCACCCAAAAATAGTGAGCATGGCACAGAGCATTGCTGAGGTTATTCTGACAACACTTCTGCCTTAAAGAACTGCTTGGGCACTAGAGCATAACAAAGCCTCCAGCATCCAGTGCAGTATTTACAGCTCCAGAAAGGAAAGGAGCACAAGAACTCTGTAACATTAAGTGCTGTGCTAATTGTTGAGACTCAGCACACTGTTAAGGTAGAATTAACATTCTGAATTAACATGAAGAGCTGTTCAGACATCCCTCAGGCTGTAACACTGCAGTAAGGGTCTCCTGCTTTTACAGGATGTCACTTCTACTGTTTCAGCCTGAAACTCTTCAGGTTTGAAGGATATGAAGGAATGCATTTTCACCTACTTAAACACCAAGTTTTAGATGTAAATTACTGATTATGCAATACATAAAGACTCATTGGTTTTGAGTATTTTAAACTAGGCTGTCAGAGTGCTAAAAAGTTATTTTACCAAAATACTCCAGTTTTTATGCCAACAAAAACTGGTCTTCCATCCTACTTCCCTTGCTTTTCAACAAACAAAATGCTTAACTGCCCACTCCCACCCAACAGCTGACATCCAGCCTCCCTGCACTGACAGCACAGACTTTCAGCTTTTACTCTCCCCTACATAATGAAACACAGAGTAAAATATCAAGATGAGAGCCCATAAAATCCCAGTGTTTGCAAAATATTTCAGCATGACCATAAAATGCTTAGAAAAAGTGACATATGCACCTTTACATTTTACATCTATATCACTGTGTTAGACTCCAAGTCTCAGAAAATATCAAAAGCAACAGGGTTAGAGCAGCAGCTCAGAGGAAAATGCTGTCATTTCAGAAAACAACACTGATCAAGCAGGCAGTGTTCTTTCTTGTCAGTACCAAATCACTAGAACACATGGCATTAAGAGATCCTGCTGAGATCTTCGAGCCTGAAGAAATATAAATCAAAAGGTCCAGAAAATGCTTGCTACTAATTTCCATCACCATTTTTGAAAACAGAAAACCCTCTATAGCAGCATCAGATGACAGCTCATAAAATACAATCAAGTGATGATCCTTAAAACTTGTAGAAAAGACTTCACTTTAATTTTATCTTGATAAAAAATTACATCGTCATAAAAATTACCCAGAAACATCCTCCTTTAAATGCCTGCTGGCTAAAATGCATCCTTCAGACAACACTTCCACCTCAGAGTACTGTGAGTGACCACACAGCCACATCACCTGACTTTGGGGGTCACTTAGGGACTTCTCACAAGAGTACATTTTCCCTCAGTGACCTGTTGGGTAGCTTTTCTCAACTGGCCCTGGTGAATAAAGTAGGTTCAAGGCCACACAAGAGAAGATCAGGTTTGTGCAGAGCACATACTGAAACCTGGTCAGGAAAGGGCCACATCATTGCTCAGAAGTGACAAATCCATACGTGCCAACTGCTCTGGCTGGGTGCTGGCAATTTGCTTTAAAGCTACTATGACCTTACACTCATAGTTTATAAGTTTAGTTTTTAGTTTATAAGCCACAGACTTCAAAACACACATAGGTAGGGGGGTTTTGCAGCTTATTCAACAAGAAATCAAGATTATGAAAGAAGCTAGTAAACCTCACTGAATAAATAGATTGTGAAGTTATTTATAAAAATTAAGAGAGGTCCATACTGGAAGTTAATGAAGAACTGTCAGTACTTTTAACAGCACTAGTATAAACAAACACTACCAACCAAGGTGAAATATAAAATGCAACACATACCAGGAATAGTACTTAAAAAATATACTCAACTGTTTGCTATTGGAAAACACTTCTGCAAAGTGACAAGAATGGCATGTTCTATGACAGGCTGGTATTTT
Source organism: Euphonia xanthogaster (assembly GCA_034509185.1). NCBI lineage: Eukaryota > Metazoa > Chordata > Aves > Passeriformes > Fringillidae > Euphonia > Euphonia xanthogaster. Next base: position 2,358,101 of record JAYDZK010000047.1, on the reverse strand, counting down.
GGTACGTGCACACAATCTGGAAGCACGCAGAAAGACTCGAATCTTTTGTCAATGTTGAGAAGAAAAATAGCAATGGAAAGCAGAAGGGAACAAACATTTAAACTCCTCTAGTGTTCTGACAGAGGTAAAGTGACAGCAGGAGCTAGCAGAAAAGCCTTTCAAACCAGAATTCTGTAAGATCTGACTAGGGTTCCCTGCTCCATTTTCCAAGGGCAGTTCTAGAAAGACTTGTGTTTGTAAACACATGACTTAATTCATATTTGAAGGTCCCAGCTCTGCCTGAGGTTTCCTACTGGCTTAGGAATGATAGAAATACACATCCTGGATTTCAAACAGTCTGTCAGCTGAAGCTGAGGGCAGGAAGCAGCTTATTTGAAACAGGTAGTAAGAAATAAATACCCCATAATAGAGGTTATGAACCAGAAAAAGACATAGGCAGTGGGTAAAGCCATAAAGTAAAGACATACTCCTCTCCAAAAACTACAGCTCTACATGAGTTTGCACATTTCATCCTCAACAATTAAGAGCCTCCAATTAAGCCATTAGGAGCTGACAAGTAATTAATTTCATTATCTCATTTCCCCCCCTACAGCAGCATCCACAGAGCACTTCCCTTCTCCGTCCAGCAAGTGGAGGCCCTGAAGGAATCCTGACGGCTATAAAAGGTAAAAAATCTCTTTCTGCTATGCACCCCACAGCTAATCTCAAGTTATCTTTTCTCCTCTGATACAGGAATTCATGCAACAAAAAAGAATTTCAGTAACTCTGTTTCTCATGTATTTTACCTTTTTTTGTGGGGGAGGACACATATGTGTGCTAACACCTTATGCTGTCTTGCTTTCAGACACTGCCGGGACTTCCTCAGAAAAACAAAAGCAACTCTTTATCCTGTTGTAAGAGTTAGTGGAAATGCCCAATTCAGGTAAACAGCAGCATGCCTAACACCCCAACTAAAGTTGACTGATCTTTGGTAACACCAGAGGAACAAGACATTGCAGGGAAGCAATAATTTAATTATCCCATTTACAGTAACAAAAATCACAGTATACACAGGGGGGCTTCAATGCTCAGCCAGCAGCAATACTACAAGAGCTCAGCCTGACACAAGGCACGGCAGCATCAGCCCAGAAGACAGGGTACAGTGTTTGATTTCAGTGATACTGTGAGACAGAAATTATTTGAGAACAACCAAAGTAATTATTGAGGGGGAGGAGGAGTTAGGAAGGCCTCAACATTTAGAGTATTTCAGACTCCAGTAGAGATGCTAAAAACACACAACAGTGCTCTTACTGAAAACAGTATCTGGGTATTCAAGATGTCAACCTGAACATGCTCCAATAGAAGGGACACAACTTGCAGCTTCCCTGGGTAATAAAAACCTCTACAGCATATGCTTTAATTCTTAGATCTGCTTCGTGCAAAATGCCCCCTGCACACACAAAAATCTGCCATTGCACAAATAAACAGAGGCTGCAGTAAATTAAAAAAACAGAAACGTGGAGCTGCCACAGCCAATGCCGCAAACAGCGTGTGGCACTTGCTTTATGCACAACACCAGAATTTACTGCAATTAAGACATACGTTCTAAAATTATAAACATGTGACCAGACAAAGCTGACTGGTTTTATCAAACTGCTAATTAAATTGGAATCCTCTTATCCTCTCTCTCTCTAGCTGAATGAAGCAGCAACTGTTACAGCACCGTGGCTCATGCAAAACAGACACTGAACAAGAGGCTTTCCTGTTAGGTCACGGCTAAGCGGGGGAATCTCCCGAGCGCGCCCGGCTCTCGCAGCAGCGCAGGGAGCGCACGGCAGAGCGCGGCCGGGCTGCTCTGTGCTCCGCGCCGCTCCGGGCTCCTGCACACCCAGCGAAAAGCCCCTCGCAACATTTAGGGCTGGATTGGGAACGAGGGTGCTAAGTAATTCATCCCACCCAGGGAGCGGAGGAAGGAGAAACCCCAAACAATACAGACCGAATCAAACAAAAATCCCTCACCCTTTCGTCCCCCCTTCCAAACTTCTCTCGACTCCTCCGTTTCCCATCGCCCTCAGGATTTTCCCGTGCAGCAAAGCAGCTCTGTTCAGCCTCTAACCGCAGGCGAACCGAACTAATGAAATAAGTATTGCCCAACCACGACGACAAATGTCATCAGATCTCATCTCCCTCCCTCCAGCTCGGATGAGCCCAGCGGCGCCCGCAGCCCGCCCAGCTCCGGAGAAGGGATTCCCCGCAGGTCACGGCCAGCTGCTCGGGAGGCTCTCAGAGCCCGCGGGCAAGCGGAACGGGAAAGGGCAAAGGCACGGCTCGCCGAGGAACGCCCTCCAGCGCGGGGGAGCCGGCAGCTGCTCGTGCTGCTGCGGGCGCAGAGACCCAACTTCACGCAGCACCGCATCTGTCCCCGCCGGAGCCGCCGGCCTCCCCGCGGAGCACGGCCCGCCCGCCCCGGGCCCCCCGCGTGTGCGTGGGGGAAGTTCCCCGAGCCGCCCCCCGCACTCACCATCACCGAGGCGCGGGCTGGCTCCGCCGGAGTTCCCCGGCGGCCGCGGAGCCGGAGCGCGCCCGCCCCCGCGCGGGCCCC
>JAYDZK010000047.1:2317886-2354667 GCA_034509185.1 Euphonia xanthogaster | reverse complement strand
AGCGGCTCCCCCGCACCGCCGGGCGCTCGCCCCCGCGGGGCCACCCCGCGGCTCCCCCGCACGGCACCGGCACGCGGCCTCGGACACCAGCCCCGGGCTGGCGCTGGCACATCGTCCCCTCCCCGGCTCCTGCGGTACCGGGGGTGCTGCTGGCAGCGCTCTCGCTCCAGCCCTTTGTCGCTTCTTTCCTTACATCCTTCTGCCTTTCTCAAACTGTAAGAGGGGAAAAACAAAAGATCCCCCCTTGTCTTTTCCCCTGGACTTCTCTCTCCCTACTTGTGACGATTACGGTCAATCCCCCATTAAGAGAACCCAAATGTGTGCCAGCCCGCTGCCAACCTCAGCCCATGTAATCCTGCCTCACAAACTCACTGACACATCTTTCTCCATCTCAGCTCAGCACAGCTAAACTCATCCTCTTTTCCCAGCCACTGATCCAGGCTCTGCTCCAGATTACCTTCATCTCAGAGGTTTACACATTTTATCTTTACTTGCTCCTTTCTCTCACTTCTGCAGGCAGGGCAATTGCTTTGACCTCTTCCTTGCCTTTCCAAGCATTGCAGGGACTTGGTTTGGTTTGGTTTTCTCCCTCTGCCACTTACCAGGATTATTCTGAAGTGCTCAAAATCCATCCTGTTTACTAACACCTCAGGTTTAATACCTTGCTTCTCAACCACGACAGTCCCCACTGTAGGTAAAAATCAGGTGCTAACATTATCTTCCTTTCCCATCATTTTAGCCACTTTCCACCCATCTTTTCTTCATGTTCCTATTTTCTTAGCACAGCAGTTCAAGGGTTCTCACACTGAAAGCCCCATACACCTTGCCACTTCCTACTTATTTGCATAAATCATACACACACTTCAATGCTTAACAGCATCTTGAAAAAATAGCTAAAGAATAATTCAGCTACCCTATTTACCTTCTATAAAATTATATTAATCAACAATACCCTGTGTCTCCACACTTAAACTGTAGGAGGGTTTAAGTCTTTTGTTTTAAAGATTTCACTGTGGGCATTGCCACTCTCTAAAATAACCCATGTCTTCACTGCCTCTCACATCTTTCCACCAAAGGCAAGAACAAATTCTATATTGATTAACAACACAGTTTTGACACTACCACTTCAAAAATCCATTAACCTTTACTCTTTTGACTGCACAGCACAGATTTACATTTTAAATACAGAACTGAAATGAATACTTACTTTCTATGTATTCATGCAAATAAGCTTCTTTCTGACCTGCCCTTTTTCATCTGCTCCTTTAGCCACAGTAGAGCTCCTATCTCCTCTACTGCACCGGGGCTTTTTCCTATGTATTGTCATTTTTAATGCAAATTAAGTAGTTGCTGTACCTGCAATTAAATACACTGTTGGTGTTCTCTCATTTGAAATTGTCTATCTTTCAAGTTTAAAAGGATATGTTTTTCACCATGTATTATCTTTGATTCTGTCCAATTCCAAAGGTTTCTTATCAACTTTTTGTCTCTCTGACTGGCATTTTCATTAATCACCATGGTATTTCCCATGTTTGCACTGCAGACTCCTACAGCATACATTAGTCAGTTGTCTGAACCCTCACAAGCAGAAGGAATTTTGCAGTATTTGCATGTGCAGGTGTACATAACTTACAATGCTACTGAGCAGAATAATTCCAAATTGGTTACCTAAGGCAAAAAATACAACTGCTAGATGAAGGGTAGGTGGCATCCCCTGTGCCTGTGGGAACAGCCCCACACCACAGGATCTGCACATTCTGCAAATGGGACATGTTAGAGATGCTCCAAATTCAGGTGGATAAAACCCCCTGGCGCTCACAGAAAGGGACTGAAGCTTTGGAGCTCGTGTCAGAAATGTCCCTGAGTTCTCCTCAGGCACCCATCCCTGTAAGGTGCAGCCCTGTGCAGGCAGGGCTGCTCCAGGCTCCTGCAGAGGGGGGCTGGCACCATCCTGCTGGTGCTCCTGGGTCACACCCAACACCACCGAAAATCCAAGGCCTTTTCACTCAGCACTTTTATACAGAGCACTGTTTGGGACACAATATTTGAGTTTTCTGGCTGGTTATGGGTAAAAGGATACAGTTTTCTTGTTTTATTAGCTGGAGACACTGTGCAAATGAGGGCAGTAGAAACAACTAACATCTACTGCTTTTTAAGTTTAATTTAGGTGATACAGGAACAAAACAATGTGGCTTTATGCACTTTGGCAAGAGAGGATGGATGGGAAAAGGACTGACAGAGCAATTACAGGGAACTTGAAACATGCCCAGAGTCAACAAGATGACCTAACATTTGTCCTTTTAAAAATAAATACTCAGAATGAATAGTTTCAGCTCAGCAAACTATCTCTGAGAAAGGAAAACAATCATCCTAGGTGCAACTGGTAATCCTCAAAGACCATGTCCTATACTTGTCCTTCAATTAGGGGAAAGACCATTAAAACCATTAAAGACCACTAAAACTGACAAGTTTGTACTGCACTCCGTGTTTCCTACTTTGAGCCTCATCTAAATTTTTTTTTTGTTTAAAAACTTTTGGTTTTTCAAATCAGTGACAATCAGGAAAAGCCTGAGGAACACCTCAGCCACAATCAGCTATGGGATATGAGCTCCAGTATGTGTTCTCCAGTGCCACGGTCCTAGGAGCCAGATGGAAATTATTTTACACTTCTGCACTCTGGGATTTCTCCATGAAATGTTCCAGGGTGAATAATGAATGTTCACAAAGATTGCAGGCCTCTCTGCACTGCTGAGATAAGGGTGCCAGCTTTCCTTGCAAACACAGCATATGAGTTTGTTAAGGTCATTTGAAATTCTGTTCCATTTTCAAAGGGTTTTTTTTCAGTTTGAAGGATATGCACTGTAAATCCTAACATGAACTCTATTTCCACTTAGCAGAGGTAGATTTCACCTCTTGTTTTTAAGGAAGTAGGACATTGTTTTCACTTAGAGATGACTTCATTTTCCTTGTAGAGATAAGGGTAATCTGAAGTTTCCAGTTCAGTGCAAGTCCTACAGGAACTAGAAAGTATCATTCCTCCAGCAGCAGTATTTGCCTCCTTTAACTCAAGTATTTTCTTGAGTTATTTCTTGTTTCTTTCTTGCTAGCAGTAAGATAACAATAGGTACCAAATTGAAATATTTGCCTAGAAACCTCTGTCTAATGCAGACTGGCAAATTTTGTGGTCTTGTAAGTATTTTCCAGCAAAACTTCTCTTTTCTGTCAGTGCTAGAACTGAATTTGATATAATTTTATACCTCAAAAACTTACTCAAGAACAGCAATTTCTACAGATAAAGCTATTACTTTGGGAATTTCAGATGGACCATATGCTGTCTGTCTAGAGACAAACAAATATAAAATCATATCAAATGATTTCCCTACACATGACAATCCAACTGTTGCTCTCAAAAGGGCAAATGGAAGAAGAAAGAACAAGTGCAAATGGAAAAATGGGAGAGGAGGATGTCAAAGGGCAGCAATAGGAAGAAATGAAGCTGAAAGGAGACTTGGAACAGAAATCTGCAGTTCATTGTCTTGCTGTCTTCACCTTGCTGCCCACATACTTAGAAGACTTCAGCTTCAGATTCATCTCCTGGTGGGCCTTTCACTCTGTCAGCCCCGGTCTGCTGCTGGAGACAGCTCTCAGACGGAAGTTTGCAGGAAGGAAGACACTTTGCTTTGCTTTGCCTTATTGATTTGAGAACATACAGAGGCAAGAAATCTTACTCTGGCTCAATTATTCACAGAAAGCATGCAGAGACTTGTCAGATTTTGAAGGGAGAGAGGTGACATATTGAGAAGACAGTGACAAAATAACCCAGAAAATGGACCTACATGGGAATGGTTTACCTGCCCTGTCAGCCTGATGCTCAGCCCAAAACCAGCGGCTGTGACTTCCAGCAGTGATTTCAGAGAGACAGCAATACTCACTGACTGCTAATTCACCAAGTGGAGACCCACCCTTCTGCTTAAGATGATTTCTGCCACACTTTGTCAGCAGGGTCACACTGGCTGATTGTCTCAGTGCTGGGCTGAGAACTCCCTGGGCAGGAAATGTGTAAGGCAGTTAAACCCTGTCTGTCTCCTCTGTTCTTCCCTAATTCAAATCCTTTTGCTTTCTAAGTGCCCGGGTGACAAGGGGCACAACTTGGAGTAATCACTTTTATGGCACAGAGTGGATATTTCTGCATGTCAGCAAGGGCATGAAATTCCAGAACTGACTGTTCTGGAATTTCACATCAAGACACTGATGCTCTCCAAAGCAATCAACGCTGGGATTTTTGGTAAAATTCTTCACTTGAAATTCTGTAACACAACCTAGCAATGCTGAGAGCCCAAGTCTGTTTCCTGACCAAAACTCCCTCCAGCTGGAACACACTCACTGCTGTTAATTTAAATTTCAGGCAGTTTCTAATACTTTTATAGCTTAGTGTTCTGTTTACAAACTATATAGAGTATTGCTTATTTGCTCATGCCATTTAAATATTGAAAAGAAGGTTTTAAAAAAAATTAGCAAAAGCCTAAGCTTCCAAAATCTCTTTGTTTGAAATAAGCTTAACTTTCAGAAAATGTCTGTGTACATAGTTGCATGTTTTATTTGAAACACCAGAAAATGTGAAGTATTATTTTTGTTGGTCCTAAAAGTAATGTTCACTTTAGTATAAATAATTCAGAAAAATACTTTTGCTTTCTTATAAATTGGAAAAAAAATTACAATGAAAATACCCTGACCTGAAACCTGCTGGGAAGTAAAATAATTTCAGTAAGACCTTCAGTACAGAGCTGTCAGTCTAAGGGCAAACAAAGCCATATGTTTTTCTTTCAAGCCTGTTGAAAAAACTACAGTGCTACAGGCAAGAAAACAGCACCTTTATGTGTCACTAAATACAATTTTTAAGGATTAAGTTTATCCCATTGTCAGTATTTCAGCTTACAAAGTATTTGGAATGTGCATTTCATTTCAACACTTTCACTCCCTTCACCAGTATTTTCCCTTATGCTACCAAGAAAATACCTTTGAAATCACTGCACTGCATTCACCTCAGAAATCCCATCTTCATGACACAACAACACAGGCCTGCAAGCCCTCCTTCTCTTTAAAATCTGATTTAGGATTCTATTTCAGCTTTTTTTCGACGCTGAATCTGCCATGAGCTGTGACACACATGGATTACAAACATAAAATATGCTCTCTACACTAAGCAGATCAGCCACGACAGAAGGCAGTGCTGAAGTGTGGCTGAGTTTGGGATGGCTGCACCCAAACTTCTCCATGGATGAGCTACATGGACATAAAAGCCTGGCCTATCTCCAGGTTTGTCCAGATTTTTGGAAATGCTTTAGTCACTTCAGTATCACTGGAATAACTGGAGCTTGGTGATTCTGAAATGCTGTAGTTGATAGCTGTACTATTAATTAAGAAAAAAATGAGCAACAAACCCCAACACATACTTTTAAACCTGTAGTGTAGTCTGTCAGGAGGAATAAACCAGGTATATGGGAACAGAAATAATTTTAGCTGCTACACCAAGCTCATGAAATGATCTCACACATCTGAATACTTAAGAAAATGCCATTGCATTAATGAGTCCCACTAGTTTCAGTCTGCTAAAAAGGAGATCATAGTCTAAGTGCTAATTCACTTTGAATATACACACAGGGAGCAGCTGAAGAGATAAAGATTTAAATAGAAAATGACCTGCTAGGAGTTTCCAGTTCTGATTTTTACTGTGTCAGCAAACCAAATAGCCAGCAAAATTCATAATTCATTCTGAGTAACTGTTAGAAGTACTTCAAGTGAAAAGCTTGTGGTGGCTTTTTTTCTGATTTTCCTTCCTCTAACCTATAGAAAAATTAAACAACTTCAAAAAAGCCAAATCTGTGAAACTTTATTGACAGGAGGTGAGTAAGCAAACTGGAGGAGATGGAGTGGAGGCAACTGAAATGAACAAAGGCCATAAAGCTCCTGGAAAAAAGCCATTTGTCACTCCAGCTCTTACAGAAATTCCCTTGTCGGATCAGAGTAATACATCTGAGTGTGCAGAGGGGCATGCTGAAACACTGACCACTATGGGCTTCATTACTTTCACTCACCCACTCAATCCTATTTTGCTTTAATTCCTTTCAGGAGGCTGAGAAAGTCACCTTGTCTAAGTGGTCACCCCTGCTGTTTCCACAGCAGCCACCACGCAAACTCCAGAAGTGTTCACATTATGCCAGGAAATTCTACCTCCTCCACAGGAGCCAAAGAGTCTGCAACAATAACACACTATACAATATTCAACATTTCACTCCTCTAACTTCAGGAATTTTGCCAAAAAGATGGAGCACTATTACTCAGAGAACTCCCACTTCAATGTCCACATTGCAGCTTCACACAGTGACATTGCAAACTGGTCAGCCTACACAGCAACAAAGATGCTCCTACCTACCATCATCTGCCATCTTCTCCATCCTAACCTTTTTAACTTGGCCAATTACATCTTGCTTTAGCCATTAAGAGAAAAATATTTATCTATAAATGCTGCTTGCCTGCACAGGTACACACAGGCTTGCATCAAGCTGCTCTCATCCCACATTCTTCTGTTTTCATTTTTGCACTAAGGCAGTGTTTATCCATGACAAATACTTACATCCTTTTCCAGGGAACTGAAATTCCTGGAATATTTCTCATCAAATATGCTTCTTTAATAAAATAAAGCTAATTTCACTATTAATGCTCTTCTTTCTACAAGGATGGAAGTTATTATAAATGACAATAATTCCAGGTAAATTAAAACCCTCACTGGTGCAGGAGGAAATTCTCACAGGGTTCCAGAAAGGCAGGATGAGCAGCTTGATGGAAGTGGTTTTGTGTTCCCTTACTGCCATTTGGGGTCTTTCAGAGTGAGATTGGTACTTTTACCAAGACAAGACAGAGGAATGAAAAAAATCTGCCATGCCAGAACAGACAAGAGCTGAGCAAGATACACAGGCTGATATCTGCCCCAAAAGCAGTCGTGGAAATATCTGCAAAATTGAATGTACAGAAGAGGAAATTGCCTTGGTTAACATCAGAGAATCCTCTGAACATACAACTGGAGGAAACAGCTCATCAAAAAGCTCTGCTCACCCTGGCCTAGCACACACAGCTCCACCTAAGGAGGAAGCGTTGAAGAAAGAAGACTCCTGAGTGTGCCTTGATTCTGGCTCCATGTTCATTACATCAACATTCCTCAGAGTGATGCCACCAGTTTCAGAACAAAGGAAGGGGGTATTTAAAGACAAAAGGTACAACTGCACCACCTCAGACACATGGACATGACTGGCCTGCTCAACACTCCTGTGTGAACTCCACACATGGATATTAACAGGAATTGTGTCAAAGCTTTCAGAGAGAGACTGCAGGAATTTGTAGGAGAAAGGAAAGCTAATGGCAGCTAATAAAGATTCAATTTTATGTCTTAGATTTTCTTCAATGATTCCAGATTTAGTCTTTTCTGGGTTTGTTTGCTTTCTTTTGTTTATGCTGCAGTCTACACTCATCTAACTGTTCTTGCCATTTATTTCCACGATAAAACTGGGAGAAATAACTCACAGTAAGAGCCTGCAAAAACTAATCTGATAAATAGACATATAATACACAAAGAATATAAAAACATGTATTTTCAAGACCTTTCATGGATCACCACCTTTAAAACTCTGTTCTCCTACTGTATTTAAAAATTTTAAGTTACTTTAAAAATCTAATTTAATTTTTTTTAAGAGGAAAGAAGCCAATCCAAGTGTAAAAGGAATCCCATTAAGTGCCTAAAGGTAGCTCTCCCAGCCATATCTGATACACAGCTAGCAGATGGAAAAATCAAAGAATGGATTTATTCATCACACATGTGTAAAAGGACACTGATCACACAGTATTCCAGCAAGCCTCCACCTTTCAAACACTGTTTAGAGCTGGTGGAATGGTTGCTGTTAGACTTTTAAGATCCAGGTTTAAAACAAAGTGCTTTATGTCCTCTAACACTACAATCTCCATGACAATCTCTCTTCCACAAAGCAATAGCTCCATTTATTTCAGGGTCATTTGCTCCCTGGCTTACCTTTGCCTAGAAATTCATCTACTCAACACAAGAAGAAACTTTTCCTAGGGAAACAGAATGGGGGGAAAAAAAAATAGCTGTTTAATATCCACTGGCACAAATGACAGTTCCAAAGCCCATGCTGTATCTCCAGGGATTTAGATTTATTGGCATCTTTACTAGCTGGGCCTTGGAAGCCTGCAGAGCTGGCCAGGAAGAGCAGTGTGTATACACTGAGACAGAAAACTCCGTGAACGACGGACATTTTTCACTGATGAGTTCTGTTTTTCCAAGAGGATGGAGTGAGGAACTGTAAATAACATGTTGGGCAGAGGTTGAAAAAGTTATCTAGCTTTTTATAGGCAACTTTAAGACTTCATTGCTTGCTGGGTTTCTGGGCTCAAGCCAATCACTATGAAAGTTGCACTTGCACAGTTAACTCCTTGCTTACCTTTGGTCCCAGGGCTGTCCTGAGGCTGCACAAGAGTGAGCACACATGAGAGCAAGTGACAGAGAATGAGAGGTGCAACTCCTCTAAAAGCATTCTTTGAACTAAAATGTTTGAAAATCAGTGGGCAGGGGATGGATGAATAGAATGAAATTAACTTCACAGATGGAATAACAAGGGACAAAGATGGAAAATGGCTTTTTACTGACCAAAAAACAACTATCAAGGGTAAAGTCAGAAGAGAAATAATTTCATTTTTACTCTGACTGTAGGGACAACTTGTATCATACTTTCCTGCTTCCCCTTTCCCCAGTGGAAGCCATTTACCAAGCTAGATGAGAAAAACAATGGACATAAAACAATCACATTAATGATTACTTGAATAAAATATGTGGATTTTTGAAAAACTACTTTTTTTCCACATAGAAACAGTCATCCTCAGTAAATTCAACAGAGTCACAATCACTAATCTTTCAAACATTCAGTTTCAAAAAATTAACTTTCAATCATGAGAAAAGGGCTGGGCTATCACCTTATTATGCATTTTAATGAATCAGCTTGCCCAAAATTTAAGTACTCATTAAAAACAAACAAAAAAACCAACACCTCCAGTTTCCACATTCAATGCAAAAATAATCCTGGAAATAAGAATTATATGCAACCAATGCAAATATGCTTTCCTGAGTCTGCAGGCAGGTATGACAATGATTTTTTTCAGGAGGAGCTCCTTTATCCTGTGGTTCAAGGAACATTCAAGGATGAGTGCTGGAAGCATCACACCTGTAACATTATTTTGTTCTGCAGAAGATTCAGTGAAGGGCAATAGAGAAAATTAGCAAAGACCAAAAAGGAAGAAAACCAAGGAAAAGAGAATGGGAAAGCAGTGATTTTTTTTGCATTTTTCAGTCTTCCAAAGTTTAGCTTGTACTGTAACTAGAAAACATCTGCCATTTATCCAGCTGACTGTATTTACAAGTTAAGGCATATGATCATAGAATCATTTGGCTCAGGAGGGACTCCTGGAGGGTTTTTCATTTATTCCCAGCAGTTTTCCACACAAATATGTCTTCACCACACCAGAAATGGTTTCCTCACCCAGATGAGGAACAATAGGTCTCTAATGTCATTATTGGGGAACGTGGGGAAAGCTATGAAATCCTTGTTAACATTCCTGGGGCAGCAGGCCAGGCAGGCAGCGTGGCAGCTGCAGCCCACGCGAGGCAGAGCCCAAGGTCTGTGCTGTGTGTGCCCCAGGAGAGGCTCAGCTCCCCCAGCCCCTGTGCAGCAGCAGCAGCACTGCAGGAGCCTGTGAGCACAGCCCAGCCCTGCTGCCAGCAGCAGCAGCTCCCAAGGTGCCACATCCCTGCACGGAGCAGCCTGCTCTCCCTAGCACAGGGAGAAAAGCTGCAGCACAGAGATGTCTCCTGAACCTCTGAACACTTCCCAGGTGGTGGGAGCTGGCAGGAGGAGCTGCACTACTGAACAGCCCTTGCACAAAGCTGAGCACTGGGCCTGCTCCTGCCCAGGGAAAACCCTGACATGTCATGGCTACAACATGGCCATGTCCTGGAGAGATTAAGGACAATTCTATCTCCTAAAGAAGTTACAAATTTAACCATCTCCTAACCAGATGTCCCTATCCCTAGGGACCCTACCCAGCCTAAGCACAAAAAAGAAAAATAAGTAGTAGGAAAAAAAAAAAATAGACTATTATTATATGTTGTCATTGTGATGTTGTTACTGTTTTGTTTAGTGCAACTTCACAGTGTCAATGGTGGAGGTCTCCTTTTCCAGACACTTGTTTTTGCATATTACATGGCACAAAGTCTCATAACTTGCTTCAAGCATTATCTAGCTGCTGGAATCAAAGTGGGTTTTGGTTTTGTTTTTTTTATAATGATTCCTTTAAGGTTTCTGTTCCCTTGTGGCTGCATAAAAATGGCATCCAAAACCCTCAGAAGTAAGAACAGCAAAATGGAATAACTAAACCCTTGTGATTTCTGGGATGTCTCTTGGGATTTCTTTCCTTTTTTTTTTTTTTTTTTTTTTTTTGAGTTGGCAACCCCTTGTACTCATTTTCAAATAAAGTATTAGAAGCACTAAAAAGGCCAACATTTTTCAGAACCAATCATGATCAAACTAGAACATAATCATTCATTTTCTCAGAGCCTCCATACACGATTAAACTGCCCCTCTCACCATGCTGAGGGCACAATCTCAACTCAATGGATGCACAATAAGTTTCTTCAAGATTTTTCCACTTCCCTCCAGTCTGATTTAAATGGCAGTAGTTTGGTTGGAAGGCTCATGTTCCCATAGCAGATGTCTAGGTGCTGGAAGCACATTTGCCAACCAAAAAGAGACACATCAACTATGAACAGGAGGAGAGTAACTCAGATCTCTCACCAGCCAAGGACAGGAAGGAAAGCAGAGTGGTGAGATTGCTACAAAAGTGGTTTTAGTCTGCTGTTCCTCCAGTCTCAACTTTTTGAGTACATGGCAGGAAATACTGAACCTTTCAGTGAGGTTGCCTCAAGCAGCCTCGAAGAGCTGCCCCTTGGCACTGTGTGCTGCTTGGGGGCTCTTCAAGCCAACACTGGCAGCAAACTCAGACTGGGCAGAACACACACCTAAAATAGGTTCAGAACACTGCTAATGGATCTCCTTCTTCCCCTGGATGATAGCCAGCTGTCTCTAACAGAGACATTAAATTCTGTAACAAATCTTTCATTTTAATCAAAGGCATGAGAATCATTAATGCTGAGGTTACACTTCAGGAAATGGGAGAGAACCAAACAAACAGCTGGACTGGATCAAAAGAAAATCCCATAAATTCACTCGATGCCATATTTTTGACAGTGACCAGTAATGCATATCTGTGGGAATGTATAAAACCAATTGAGGCATGAAATGAAATCTCCTTGATAGAACTGCCCAACTTCCAGGAGAGCTGAGGCTCATGGCCTGTTTGTCCCCTATACTGGGGACTTCATAAGAGCCTTCTTTTCTGCATCTCAAATTCACCTGCATGGCTCTGGTCACACAGAACCCCAAAAGAGCACCCTGCTCTCCTTCTCAGAACCAAGTTTGCTCTTAAGACAGGCAGATATAAGTCTCAGCCTGGAACACAACTAAGGGAAGAAGCTGCCACACAGAGAGTACCAGAGAAAGCTCCCACTGGGTAACACCATGCAGTGTAACAAGAACTTCAGAAACTTGCAGCACCAGCTTTAGGCTGCAACTACTCAGTGCCCAGAGCTTGCCCTTCTGCTCAGCAGAGTCTCCTGCCAGTGCCCAGTCACACTTGGCATGAACAAAGACAAAATAAAGGGAACTTGCTGCTGTCTGCAGCTCCAGGCACTCAGTGGATGCCCCCACCTTGCTTTGGCCCTGCTTGCCCAGACCACAGAATGAAGGGCTTTACACACACAGCAGAGAATGAACACACTGCATTGCTTCTGGAATTAACAAGAGAACAATTATCCCTAACAGCCTGCAGCAAGACTTCACCCACACCAGTGTCAACACCGTAGTATTTGGTGTGCATGCACAGCTTTTGTCTGGGGGGAAGTTCCCAAAGATGGACATGAAGATCTTCATTACAACAGAAGATGTGCCAGAAAAACACAAACAGTGTATATGGAACCATATGGAGAACTTGCTGGTACATGGAGCTCAACCACCAAAGTGCTTCTTCCACAGCCTGATCAATGCCCATCATCTGTGCACAAAGTTTAACTTTGTTTTATTAACAGTACCACAGAATCTGGATATATAAGAAAGTGCCCTACTTTATAAAGCAATAGATTGGGATTTTTTTTCTCCTGCTGAAATTATTTCTAATTTAGTTACTATAGAAACCATCCTGCAGCCATCCTAAAAAAAAAAATCTCTGTATATATTTACACTCACACTGAGAAGAAGAAGAGGATAAAAGCTGGAATGTACCTGTACACGGAAGAGACAAATGGCCAAACCACCAGATGGGACAGTAATTTATAGGAACACAGCTGAAACTCTTAAAATCTAAGAGCAATATTCATTCCCCTGATTGCCACCACTAACAAAGCCATGAACAAGCAAAAGCCTCTGCTTCCAGAAAAGCAGGGCCTTTGCTGCTCAGGAAACAAATAGGTACAATAATGCAGTAACACTATTTTTTCTTAGAACTGAAGAAGTGAAGTTCTGAGCATCCTGACATTATTCTAATATGTCAAATGAGGAGAAGTCAGGGCTAACTGAACATGCCTTTTTTGCTCATTTAAGTTGCAGATGAGTGACAGCTAACAAATTATACAACAGCCCATGACACACAGATCCAGACCAGCAGTTCTGCAGTAAAATTTAACAAGAGACAGCTTTACCTAGGTTTATTTCTTTTCATACAGTGCTGTCATAAACATTTCATAAATAATTCCACTAGGAGTATGCATGATTTATAAAATGTCTGGGAGGAGCTGCTAGCGTTCTCTCTTGCACTCTGTTGTTTGTACTTGTAAAATTGAGTCAGCTGTAATTTCAACAACACTAAATCTCCTCTACAAGAGATTAAAAACACCAATGCTACTTGCTGCAGAAGAAAAAGGTATTCCAGTAGTAAAGTATCTACAGAAAGCCACTGAGACATTAATTTAACTATTTTGTATCATGAAGGATGAAGAGTTCTCAAAACAGAAAACCAAAGGCATTTAATGGAAGCAAATTAACACTTTGGGTAAAAGTTTCTATTGGAAAGAACCCTAGGGGACATTAATGGCTTAGAAAATTTTAAGGTTGGCCATTTAATTTCTAAGATTAGATGAGACTAGTTTTGTAGAGTGCTAGAATTTGTGTTTTATCACCAAGTCTGTATGTGAAGACAGGAGCTGGGACAGTGGGCTGCAGCACCATCTGCACAGGGGATGACACAGCAGAGCTCTGACCCAGATGGTGCAGCTCAGCCTCTCCCCACTGCCTGCCTGGGAGCCTTGCATGGGAACAGAATAGCTGTGGCTTAACCCAGGCAAGGTCAATCCAGAGCCGAGAGGTTTCTTCCCAAGTTGTTCACAGATTTAGGTTTGTCCAATTCTGGAATGTCAGCTGACACCACCAGCTTTTTGTCATGGGCACTTGTGGCCCTTTCCCTCTCAGATCTGGATTTTCTCACTGTGCTATGTCTGTGTCATCTGTTCTGGATTAATGCCACATGCTTCACACAGTGTTACTTGAAGAGGATTTTGAAAATATTGCTGGGTAGAAAATGAGACCACCAAAATATGTCATCATGCTAAACTCGTGCCTGTTGCCAGGAAGACAAACCTGCATGCATGCAGAGTAAGCCAAGATGGCCCCACAGCTGAGACACTGGAGTTCATTCCCAAACCAAAACTCTGGAAGCCTGGAGACAGTGATCCACATGGAGGACTCCAGACTAACACTGCCTCTGTATGTTCTCAGTTCAAACTGAGAGTATCATTTACAAATACCTCCTATCTTTTCTACCACTATTCCAATATACTGCACTGGGCCAGCATATACCTTTTGTTGAAGGTTGTCTATTTTTTCATAGTGTATCTAATTTCTGATTAAAGAAATCAATAATGGGAATTAAGTTTTTGTTGATTTACAAAGTAACATTATTATACTGCTATCAAGTATCTATGCTAGTACTTTGCATCCTTCAGAGTATAAAAATATCAGTATGCAGAGTAAGAAATAATTACTTCCTGAAATAATGCTAGAAAATTCCACCTAGGAATATAGTGGAATCTCTTTAAATTAAAGTAGCTAGCATTAGCATTCAAAAACTAGACATGATTTAGGTCAACCACTGCTCTCTCTTAATGTAGTAATTCACATTTTCAAGTAGAAACACTCCCTTATACACACCTCTCAGTTGCCTACTGCTCATCTTCCCCATACATGAACACAGAATACTTCTGACACTTAACCCTGCAGGATGAACAAGTCAGCCTTGATCATGCAAAGCTCACACTTGGCTAGAAGCATGTTGAATAATTCCATTAATTTCCACAAGAATACTTTGCACTATGTGACTCTGGGTCCAAGCATTCAGCAGTGTCAGGGGCTAATCACAGCAGGATTTCTGCAGGGAAAACTGGCAGCCAGGGCAGGGAAAGCAGCACAAAGCTGTGCAGCCATCAGTGAGGTGCCACTGCTTTCTCTGCCCCATCAGCTGTGCCCTGGGTCCAGCTGGGATGGAGTTAATGCACTGGTTTGGATTCAGTGGGAGAATAATGTTGATAACACTCTGATGTTGTAGCTGTTGCTAAGCAGTGCTTACTCTAAAGCAGTTTCCCAGGCTCTGCCAGTGAGGAAGTGCACAAGGAGCTGGGAGGGAGCAGGGCCAGGAAAGCTGACTGGAACTGGCCAGAGGGTGGAAGAGAGCTATGTACAGAAACCAGTACAGAAACTGGGGGGGCTGGTGGCTGTGGGGAACTGCTACATCAGCAGCAGGTACTGAGCAGCTGGATAGAGCACCACTTGCTTTTCTTGGGATTTATTCCTCTCTATTTCATTACTATTATTATAGTATTTTTTTATTCAGTTTTTTAACTGATCTTCATCCACAGGCTTTACCTTTTCTGTGATTCCCCTCCCCATGCCATGGAGGGTGTGGGAGGGGAATGATCAGATGGGTGCATGGTATTTAGCTGCTGGCTGACAGCACTTGTTAATCAAAACTTCTCTCCAGAAAGATGCAATGATATAGAAACCCTTTTGGTAGACTGATCCACGAATCAATGTTGAACCCTGTCAATATTCCTTAGCTGTTTAACCCATCTGAGGGATTATAATCAGAGATGAGCACTTACCTTCTACTTAAAGGATTGCAGAGAGGTGCTAATTAACACAACATACAGCAAAAATGAAGACAGGTGTTAACAGATAGAAAGCTGAAATAAATGTCACAATTCCAATATTAAAACAGAAGCACTGGATGGGAAAGCAGAGACACCAAATTTTGTCACTGCCATCACAAGCAACCACATAACAGATCTGGACTGTACTCAGCCCAGAATGACAGGCAGAGCATCTCCAGGCTCCCACTGCACAGCAGAACTGCTAAAGAACTCTATCACAAAAGAACAAAAGGCAAAACCCCTGGGACACAGCACAGGGACAGCCAAAGACACCAGAGCCAGCAGCAGTGTGTGAGTGGCAATGCCAGAGGGAGCTGGGGGATAAACACCCATGGGAGTCCCAGGAGCATCCTGGGTCCATGTCAGTGAGAGGCACAGGCACCCTGGGGAGGTGACCTCAGACACAGGGACAGGCCCTGTGACAGTGCTGCTGCCTCTCTCTGGGGCTGGGAGGCTCCTTCTGCTGAGCCCTGCCACAGAGAGCAGAGCACAAGAAAGCTCCTTCCAACTCAGCAGACTTCTTAGGGCAAATAGCAAACTTTTCATCATGAGAACTGCAGGTTGAGTTGAGAAACAATAAACAAGAGGATAATTAAGATGAACAAAATTAGAATTTTTAAAGAGGGCTCAGCCATCAAGTATATGATAAATGATGCATAACTGAAAAAATGTTGGTGCTTCTCTCCCCATGTTTTCAAGCTCACCAGAAATAACCCTTCAAGAGAGATATTCACCCAGTAAATATCTCTGTAATTCTCCTTTGCTTTACTTGCTTATGGCTTGTTTAACGTGCCTGTGTGGAATTTCACATCCCCATCCCTTTGCAGACCTTTCCAATGAGAAACAGGTGTCTCAGGGCTGGCTGAGAACACAAGTGCACTGTGTTTATCAGCTGTGTAAACTTACATTGAAGAAGTTGGTCTTGTTCCTCTCACAGAAGAGGCCCTGTGCAGGCATGTGCTTCAGCTGCTGCCAGGGCACCCCGCTGCCCAGCAGCACATCCCGGGCCCACTGCAGGTTCTGTGGACAACAACAGCCAGGTCAGATGGAGGCAGGGGTGTCACTGCCATACTTTCTGAAAAATCCTCTTTGCCCAAGATTTTCTCCTGTGAGGCTGAGAAGCCTCAGAGAAAAATGAAACCAGTAATTATCTGATTGCTGCTCCCATGTTTGCTGCTTTGGAATGTGGTTTGGACATTGTTTACCAACTGGTGAATGTTGGATTGGTTCCATGTGAATTGTTTTACCTTAATGGCCAATCACAGCCACCTGTGTCAGGACTCTGGAAGGAGTCAGGAGTTTTCATTCTCATTCTTGTAGCCTTCTGTCTGTATCCTTTCTCTATTCTTTAGTATAGTTTGAGTATAGCATTATTTATTATTTATTAATATTATCCTAAAATAATAAATGAGCCTTCTCAGAACATGGACTCAGATTCATCATTTCCTCCTTTGTCCTGGGGACCCAGCAAATACCACATAGGGGATGCAAAAGCCACCACAGGTAAAAGTACAAAACAAAGTACATTTTTATTTATTAACCTGCAGTGTCTATCTTTTCTCGTTTTTGTCATACTTGCTGTTCCATTCTCCCCACACACTCTCTGGAAGCACTCCCAGCTCTTCCCTTGGGCCAAGCACCTGCAGGGAATGAGCTGCCAGAGCTGAGGCCTCGACCCTCAGGCTCAAACTGCAGCTTTCTTTCAGTGGGGAGGTGAATTCAGAGCTTTTGGCCCCACCCAGCCATTGCCCTCCATGGAAGTTCACTTCACCTCCCTGGAAATTCCACAACTGTCATCAAACTCGGATAAGAGTGCTCAGTGAATTAACAAGAAATTATCCCTAGGGGACCAAATGATAGATGACAACCAAAAATTGATAAAAGCACTATCCCTCTAAAATTTCAATGCATGAAGCTCTCTTTTGTAGCTGAGAACTAGGGACAGCTGTTGGCTCCAGGCAGAATGTTACCAGCAGATGGGACAATTATTAATTGTGAGATTTCACTGATGGAAGCTTTGCTTTACTTCATTTTTTATTTCAGGGTTCAAAAGTGGCATTTGAGTTGCATTTGACCAGCTTTTGTACAGAAAACTTCACAAGTGAGGACACGAAAGAAAGAGGAAGATGTTTGGTTCATAGAGACAAGTAAGAATGTTGCACTCTGGCTTGTGTTCTGTGGTCTGGAAATACACTTCTGTGAGTCAGAAATGTGATTATATCATGTCCATCCAAGAAGCATATTCCAGCTGTAATATCCTTTCTTTTGTGTACAGGTTTGTGTGTTGGGCTGGGGGGTTATTAGAAAAGTTCTTCTCCTGTGTTCCAGAGTATTTTTATTTATAAGACCCTGGTGAAACAGTAAAAGCTCTGCTCAATCATCAGTGCCTTTGTGCTAATGACAGTAATCATGCAGAAATCTCCAGTGTCTCACCAGAACTGCAGCATCCCCTCTAGCAAAATGCTGATTATGGATCCATGTGCAGGAGAGCTGAACACTGGCAGTAATAACCAGATATTTATGGGTGTCAAAAATCCCTCATTCCAAGAGCTCACAGAGGTACTCACACAGGGCATTCATGACTACAGTGCAGCATAATCAATGGGATTTAGCTTTGTTTTGCTATGGAACAAAGACATATTCACTCACAAACATCACAAGGTACTTTCTGGCTGGTCATGGATATCAGTAAATTTAATTATTATCACTGAGTGTCAAATTTAATTAAGACTGAAGAAAGCAGAAGGTGTAAACTCAGCTGCATACTAACTTTCTTCTACATAACTTCTTTTGTAATATGTATTTCTGTAATCCTGTTAACCTAATCCTGAAAAATGCTTGGAAATACATACAGAAGAAAATACAACACAAGAGAAGCTACAAAAATCTGGTCTTCCATGAAAGCTATCTTGTTTTGAATAAAATCAGAATCCAACAAAAATAAGCCTATTGGATCATCCAAGATGCAGGCAGAGAAAATGCTTTATTTTGTGCTAATCATAGTCATCAGAAGTGTCAGTTAATTCCAAGTGTGAAAATGAAGTAAGACTTGCCTAATGTGTGGTAATCTGAATCTTAGAGTTAAAACCATCACATAAAAATTCAAGGAAAACAAAATCCTTAAGAAAGTTACCATCCCACCACAAAGCTTAAATCTAAAATCCCATCTCAAGAAATGTTAGCTTGAAAATAAATACACGGATGTATTTATAAGAAGAAATATATGGATGTATTCTGAAATGGAAACTGTACAAGGAGAAGGTGAAGAGAGCATTAATTGTGTCATTAATTGTAGCATCATGCTCTGGTGCTGGGATGTGCTGTGCCCATTGCACTGACCATCCACAGGCATGTGTTTGGGACACATAATTCACAGGCTTTTATTGAACAAGATGATGGCAGCAACCCAGCTAGGAGGAGAAAAGATCATTCAGACAAATGGGGCAATTACACGGTAACTTCACCCAATCAAAGCTAATAGGAATAAAAGGCACAGGTACAGATTTTCCACTACCCTTCTCCTTAAATCAGCATGATCACTTATTCCCAGTAAATATGCCTGAGCAGGTCTCAGCTCATTAGATTTCACAGAGTCTGCTCTGCTTGGTTTTCAGCTGATGAAGTTATTAGGAGTGGGTGAAGGGATCCAGGACACAGCAAAAAGGATTTATTCTTCTTGGCACACTGCTTGCCAGCCTCAAATGCTGGATTTGGCTGTCTGACTCAGGGCAATTATGAAATACTCTTTCCAGTTCAGCTGTTGCCTCCCACATCTTTATCACCCCAAGATTCAAAGACAAGATGACTGACAGGGTACAGAAACTTGCAAAAAAGCTGAAGTAGAAAAGGAAAATCTCTTGGGGTCAAACCAAGTGGAACTGAGTCACCTGGGATGGACAGCCCTTAACTCAATGGTCTCAGAAACACCTTTCCTAAACTGGAAACTCCACAAAGTGTTTCTGGGAGGTGAACAAAACACTCCACTACACTTTAATCCTTCCCTCTGATTTCATTTACAGTCCTTTAGAAGGCTTTGTCTCAAAAACCTCCTCCTTCTCCTCCATCAAACAAAAGCAAAATAAAAAGACTACTGATTTGAAGGGTGGCCTTTTAAATGAACTGTTATTATCCAACTGTTTCTACTTGAAGTGGTTTCAGATTATGTCTGTTCTCCAAGTACATATTAAGCCTACAAACATATAATCTTGTAATTTTTACATGCATGCATTATGCCTGGTTTGACCAACCTGTCACATCACTGACCTCATGTCACACCCAACATTTATCTCCCCATTAAGGGCTCTGCTAATAACAGACATTACAGAATATTTAAACTTAAAAACTCACACAGTCTTTGTGAGCAGATTCTTCCAGCATTTACAGAGCACCTTTTATTTTGAGATTTAAAAAAAAGGCATCTAAGTAAATATTTTTCTTTCCTGACAACCTGCTGGTTACAGATTATCAGACCAGTTCCAAATACTGATCCATAGGGACCATAAGGTGAGTACTTGTCACAAAGTTACACTGACAAACAGCGTCTTGCCAAGCCCTAACTTTTCCTTCCAAACTGTGCCAACATTCATTTTTGGAGGGAAAAGTCACAAAGGATGAAGACTTTACTTCAAGACAATATTAATAGGACATTGAAACTACTGCCCAAACTGGCAATGAAGCAGCTTCTGAAAATTCATCCCTATTTCCCTGCACATTTACTCCAACTAAAGACAGCTATGGATAAATTTATTCTGATAACAGACTAAAACAAAGAAAAATAGACTCCAAATATTAAGCTGGATTTTGCAGAGGAAAAAAAAACCAAACAGAACATGTAGCCAAACAAAATGTTCACAGAGTTTGAAAAGATGTTTAAAAAAGCACTCAACTATCTTCACTAATCTCACAACAGCAAAACCAGGAAAGCTGTGAAATGGGAGAAAACAGATTGCATATGGAAAACTTGTTTTTCTGAGCACTGTGGAGACCTGCCAATCCTCTCCTCTTCCCAGCCAACCATGAATTTTGGCCATCAGTCTAAATTCTTCATGCAAATTCCTGGCGTTGGAATGCAAATGCTGAATTTTCCAAGATGGTTATACACATTTAAAAATTAATCTCAGTTTTCTAAAATTTACCACTCTGCCCCTCAACAACACAACCTGATGTAATTTATCTCATTTTTTAAATCAGCCTTACCATGAGAAAATGGAAGCATAATTCTTCCTGCAGTTACTGCTGACAATGATCCATTTTGTGTTTTAATTTTCTAAAGACACAGTAATGTGCCTTTAAAACAGTAATTAAAACACAGCCATTGGACATTGCTCTACAAAAGAACCTGAATGAGTCACTGAAGAAAGAACAAGTAAAACCCAAGTGAAAAGATGTAGTGCACATATAGCAATGAGAAGATTGTTCTTGGGTTTTGCCATATCAAGTGGCTGTTCATTATGCATTCTGCAGAAGTAAGAGAAAGGACAGTCACACCCAAAAATGCTCAGTGAAGCCAGCCTGGTAACTGCTAGGCTCAAACAGGCAGGATTCAGTTTTTCTGAGTTATAAGAGGAAACATATTTAGACAACAATGTGTATTTCACATGGAAATCCATCACTGAGTTGATATTTGTATAAGGAGGGAGATGTAAAAAGCAAAAGAGAAAGCTTCATCAGGGAAAAATAATGGAAGAAAATATTTTGCAAGTAGTTCCTCAGGCAATGCCATGCTATTTGAACCAATAAATTGAAAACAGGCAGCTTTTTTGGTTGAATGTTGATACAAAATCATGTCAGCAACAGTAATGACAGATTGCAGGAATCTATGGCTCCTATTCATGATTAGCTCCATGGAAAAATTAACAACTGTTACATACAAACAGCGTAAGAATGTTTTCAAAACAAGCTCTCCATAAAAAAGGGTGATATTTTTCTGGATAATCACTCTACAGACAAATGGAGTATTCATCACCTTCCAGGAGGCTGGCAAGACCTGCCTGTGCTCACTTTGCAGTGACCCTGGTGATCTTTGCTGCTCAGGTCAGGGGTACAGTTTGTTTCCCCTCCCTGCTGCTCACCCAGGCTTCAGTGCTGGTGGGGAAGAAAACTCAGGAAGCCATGCAAAGCAGCATATGATCTGATACAAGACTTCCAAGGGTAAAATCTGTGAATTCAGACCTTGATTATGACAAACAGTAAAATACCTCAGATCATTTCCATGTACTGTTCCTACACATTTTGCCAACAAAGACCCAGGATACCCAGAAAGTTTATCTGTGTCACATGATGTGTTTACACAATATTGATTAATTTCTGCTTCCAAGTCACTTTTCAGTCCACTTATTCAGTAAAATAAATAATTGCTGTCATTTTCATGAGAACATCTTAATTTATGTGACACATCTAGGATGTAATTCTCTGCTGAATGACAGAAAATTACTTAGTTCAGTAATAAAAAAAGAAATTTTCTCCTTAACTGACCTCACACACGAGTCAGACAATCGAGGAGCTGAAGACTTCCCCAAGTGTAGCTTCACTCCAAGCTGCACTGAACAAGCTGTGTTTTAGCACTGAGACTTCTGCACCAGTGCCAGTGGCAGCACAGCTGGTCTGCTGGGGTGTTGGACAGTGCCCTTTTCCTGACCCAGAGATGGGGCAACTGAGAGGTGTTTTAAAAACTTTTATTCCATTTTCAGCCTCGTGGGAAGGGTGAGACCATGCAGATGTTCTAATTCACACCATCACAATCAGAAGCTGGCTGTTTTCTAAGGATGATACACCGTGTTTCTTGGCCTGTCAGCTTTAGCTGCACCATGCTGTAGATGCCTTAAAGACAATAATCTAAAATCACCCCTCATGGGTCCCCTACAATGCATCTTTCAGAGCTCTACTTCTCCAAAGTATCCAGTCTTATCTGTGAGGCCATCCTTTGAAACCTCTTTCTAGTTCAATTTCTCTCTCAACAAGAGCTGAGACAGAAAGCTGACAGAGTTGACAGAGTCTGTCCTGTTCCATGGCATTCCTAACTCAGCATTTCTTATCTCGAGCTTTGCATACAGACCCACACTGAGAACTCCCTCCAGACCCAGCCCCCCTGGGGCTCAGAGCTCACCTTGTGTGTTTTGCTGTAGGTGTAGAGGTAGGCCAGCCTGTAGAGGCTCTTGTAGTGCTGGGGGAAGCGGCTGAGGCACAGGCAGAAGGAGGAGATGCACTGCTCCGTCAGGAACTTGCGCTGCTCCTCCAGGTCTGCAGGGAGACCCTGGGGAAACTCACAGGCATCCTCCCCACAAGGCTCAGCCTTCTTCTTGCAGTCCCACTGAGAGCCTGGGGGCACAGCAGCTCTGAGGGCACTGCCAGAAGCACACTGAGGATCCACCAGCAGCTTCTGGGCACTAGGCTCAGTAGCATCGTAAGATACTGAGATCTCCAGGAGCTCCTCTGACTTCCCTGCAGCTGGAACAGCAAGAGGAAAGTGACAGTGAAATTGCCATTTCCAAATGGCAAATGACATATAGAAAACGACAAAAATTCTGTAAAGGTAATCCTTTTCTTCATTAAAGCATATAGAGAAATATCAGAAAAAAATTGACTATTTGTGATGTTTATTGAACAAGTAATCTGCAACTCATTGACAGAGCCACACAGTGGTGTCTCAGTTGTCTTCATTTGGGTTTTATCCTGGTATCTCCACTGTCCTCAACTGGGTTTTATCCTGGTATCTCCACTGTCTTCATCTGGGTTTTATCCTGGTATCTCCACTGTCCTCATCTGGGTTTTATCCTGGTATCTCCACTGTCCTCAACTGGGTTTTATCCTGATATCTCCATTGTCCTCATCTGGGTTTTATCCTGATATCTCCATTGCCCTTATCTGGGTTTTATCCTGATATCTCCATTGTCCTCATCTGGGTTTTAGCCTGATATCTCCATTGTCCTCATCTAGGTTTTATCCTGATATCTCCATTGTCCTCATCTGGGTTTTATCCTGATATCTCCATTGTCCTCATCTGGGTTTTAGCCTGGTATCTCCACTGTCTTCATCTGGGTTTTACCCTGAACAATAGTATGAATTCAGCACACCTTACACAATGCAGGGTTTTACATTCTCTTGGAAGATTGAGGAGGAGGGGGGAAAAAAGCCAAAATAAAAGAGTAAATTCAGGAACATTTTATTGCAAAGAAAAGAAGAAAGAAAATTAATGCCACCCTCCCAAGTGAAATGCATTATTCTTAACAATCTGCCTAGAACAAAATCCCAGAACACAAAATGGTCTCAGACAGAAGGATCAGCAGCAGCTCACCTGCTCTTCTGCATAATGTAGGACCCACAGTTCCATGTCAACACTTTTGTGATTAACTTGGCAACTTATAATTCAATTGACCCACCTTTTGCTGAAGGATACCAAATCTTACTTCAGAAATCATCTTGTTACAGTGCCAGCTTCCACATTTCCTGTTAGCTAACCAAGCTGCTGGAAGCACACATGCTACATGCAGATTAATTTCTTTAACTTTGATCTTTAGTCATGGAAGTTTATCATGTCTTTGTCTTTGATAGGATAAAGAGCCTCCTACATTAGATCTTATCTCCCAGCAGAGAGTGTAGATATACACTAAAATGTGCTTCATCCTCAAATACAAAGCTGTTCCATAACTTTTTCTCTCATAAGGCTGAATTTTTGAGTCAAACATGTTTTATAGAACACACATTTTTCAAAATGTGCTTGCCTAATATCCAAAATCATTTTACTGTACAGGTAGCTTTATGGGAAACAACATCTGTGCTAATAAACACCAGTAATTTAAGAATGCATTTGATAGTTTTTCTGACAGACAAATGATGGCAATAACACAGCTCACTGCAAGCCTGAAAAAGAGCCATGATTTTAGTCTAGTAGCCAAAAGACTACTGGATTTAGTGACTATGGAGTAGCATTCCACAAAACTAGGAACTGGCATTTATTTCAGCATGTTAATGCAAGCACCACCACAGGCTTCCCTAGCTTAGACAAAACTGAAGTTAAATAATTTTAAAAACAAGAAACCAAGGTAATCCAAGTCTGCAAACAAAGAGATAACTGCTTGGCCCTTGTTCCTAGTGAGATCAGGGAAGTGATTCAGGACTCTTCACATAGCATGATCTCTGGATCTCTGGAACTGGGAAAGTTTGAGCTGGCAAAGAAGACTTAACATCCCACAAAAAGCCACAGCCTGGAAAGGTGGACAAAAATGTACACACTGGTTTTGTTTGTCTTTCCCTGTTGCAGTCCAGCCTCTTTATCTACTGCCACATCCAACTGTACAAACATCAGACAAAGGGAAATTCCAGCTAATGGATTTTGAAACCATTTTTCCAGTGGAATATAGAACACTTAGTACCCTTATATATGGAAAAACCTGGTAGAGAGCAATTCTAGTTCTCCACTGGAATGAAGTATACAATGGAATAAAGCAACTCAATTCTACTACTTAAGCTCCTCTCTGTACTGGATATTAAGCTGCTACTGGGGCAGAACAAAAAGGGCATTTATTCCTGGGAAGAGTAAAAAAGTCTTGTTTGAGACTATATTCAAATAACTACTCTTTAAATTATTTAAAAATATGAAACACTGAAGAAAAAGCAAATAATAACCTAAAAGAAGGCAAGCCAGTCAAAGGGCCAGCAGACAGCAGTTTAGTTTTTCTTTCTAAGATTTAACAGATAGAACAAATTGGGCTGGTGGCTGCATAAGTGAGGCACAGTTCCAAATTTAAGCTACACACATACAGGCAGCAATGATACCTCGTTAAAATCCTTAGGCACACTGCAGCATATTCCAGTGCATCTGCAAGCCAGGAGGAACATTTTAATGAGGCTATTGCAGCTGACATGATCTGTTAAATCAGGCATACCCTTTTCCTCTGCAGATCCCAGGGTCTCTTTGCTGAGCACCAGTGCATCAGCACAGGTAGCAGAAATCCTCTTCTCTGAGTAAGTCTTCTTCAGGCTGTCCTGAGAACTGGCAGGCTCATTGAACATATCCTGTGTGGAACTGGAGTCAGACAGCACTGCTCCAGTGCTATCCTGACTCCTCTCTGCAAAAGAGATAAAGAAGGAATGCACCACTTCATACTCCTCAGGCTGTAATTTGTCACTTGGTAACAGCAAAGCAAAACTCTGCAAACTCTCACAACTGCCACACAGGATCCCTAAGCACCACCAAGAAAAGGTGTTTCATTCTCACCACATTTCTTCCTGGAATATAATCCTGGAATTGGATTCAAACCCAGTAAAGCTCAACTTTCAAGAGCAGTTAGACTGGGGACAATATTTCAGGCAGTGTGGCCCTGTAAGACCTCCCAGGTTTACTGGACCATTTGCCTTGAAAAGCACCCAGTATAATTTTGAACACGACACCATAAAAGTTCAATTGACAAGAGAAAACCATGAAGAACAATACTGGTAAAAATTACTCATGAAGGAAAGAAAAATCAGTAAAATTCGAGGGCAAAGACTTACAGGAGTGATCTCTGATGCCAACTATCCTGCAGGTGTAAGAGGCTACTCAACAAACACTCTGAAAGGTGATTTGATATGGCAAATTAACAACACATCAAAGAACAGGCCTAACACAGACAGGGCAACTGGACTTCAAGGCAGCCACAGAAGAAAAGGAGAAGTGACTTTACCTTGACAGAGTGGAGCAGTGGCTGCTGGCTACAGTGCAGTCACAACTAAGCTGTCAATCTGCACAGGATCAGGCACTGTGACTTTATCAGGGGGGATAAAACACACCTCAGAACAGGCAAGTGAAAACCTCCCACTCAGGTCTGAAACCTGCCAGATATAAGCCAAGTTCTTCACATCAAGGTTTATCAGAGGCAACCCTGCATGACTAAAGAACACAGCTGAGTGTCTCTGACAGAAGGAGGCCTGCACGTTCCCACTGAGATGGGAAACTGGCATTCTTCCATATTGTGCCAACATAATTCAGTGTTCAATATAAAATTCCAATACAGGCAATTCCCTTTAAATGTGGAGTCCACAAGAATTATTTCCAATTTCTTCTTAAGATACTGGTTCTTGATTCTGTGACCTAGTTAAAGGTGTCCCTGCTCATTGCAGGGGTGTGGGACTCGATGATCTTTAAAGGTCCACTCCAACCCAAACCATGTTATGATTCTATACAGAAATGGCATAACTAGAAGGGGGTTACATCCATTGTCTAGGCAGTTCCACTGCATTCTGATTCATTAATTTTATTGATAAGATCAAGAATGAAACACAACAAAGCAAAAGCCCTTGCTCTGAGATGAGCGGATAATTTAATTAAATTTCTTCTGTTCCATCTGAATTGCACTTGTTCAGGAGAGAGCTAAGGGCCTCCTATGCATTTATTTTATCAAGATAAATCCCCCTGCAAACCTTCAGCTTGCAGATCAGGTTCTGCTTATTAGGATTCCAATGAATTTAAACCAAATTTGATGCACTCTGTAGGTTTTTCACTACCACACAAAGAAAACCTTCCCTTTCAGTGAGCAGATCTTAATAAAACTCTGTCTTGGAAAAGAATGGGGGAACAGTATTTGCTTCCTAATTGGAAGCTATATAAGCTGGTTAATGATGACAAGTTTTATACAGAAAGAATATAATTACAAAGAATGGGAAGAGAAGGATTCTGAAGAGAGGTCAGTCAAGCTTTAAATGACTCATTTATAAAGCTTTAATAACTTTCTGTGGTACAAATCAATACTATTGAACTCCCAGTTGACATCAGGAAAATCATTTATAGCAGCTCCCTTGGTATTTTTTTAAAAGAAGTTTCTGTATCTGTGACAAAGAGGCTGAATTACTCATCTAGGGAAAAAAAAAACTTGCAAATTTCCAGATGTTGCCACAAGCCTGCAGGTCAGTTCTGATGTGTGGGTTTTGACAGATGAAGCATTAGAATGTAAATCAAGAAATGCCAGAGCAATATGCCTGGGTGAGACCAGCTCACTGGGAAATCACAAGAGTTTTCCATCATGCAAAGACAGACAATGATTCAACACATTACATTTCAAAGGTATCCCTGAGCTTTTCCTTATGGGAACAAATGTAAACACCTCCTTACAATTAGCTAGCTAATTTAATTTGAAATTTCTGCTTAAATGAGTGTGGGTCTAGGTAGGGATGTTTATTCTCCTTTTCTTTCAATACATTAACCCTGGTTAAAAAAAAGATATTAACACTGGGCTCCTTAATCACTGGAAACCAGAGGAAGGTGACTATTGAGACAACTTTCTATTATACTGGATATTCCTTGAATGCAGCAGATACTTTCAAACTAAGTGAGCCAGATGGAAAACCCTGGAGCATTCCAGAAATTAGCAGCAGCCACCAATTATTAGTATTAATTTCTCAGAAATCACAGAGGATGGGTGAAGTCCCAGGGAATGTAAAACAAAGTGTAGTACTTATCTTTCCAAAGGATGAAAGGTCAAAGCTGGGAGCCAGCCTGCCTTCATCTTCCACAGAATTATTTGAGCATAAATAAATAAATAAATAAATCTTTCTGTAAGCATTTAAAAGGTAACAGGATCAGGAGTAGAAAATGTGTGAGTGGATGCCAGCACACACATTCACCTGTGAATTTGTGATGAATTTGTGATTCTCAAACCAGAACTGGCCAAAATGTCAGGCTACTCTAAACACACCTCAGCAAAGCAGCACTCCTGAATGTGTAATCAGTAACTTCACAGAAAAAACATCTAAGAGTCTTCCTGTTCTACTGAGCACTAATGAAAATTAAACTTAATTACGGTGTCTGTATTTGGGACCCACATTTTAAAAAAGACACTGAAATAGGGAAAAATTAATTCAGAGGAGAGGATGAAAATGAGAGATTAATGAGATGACATATGAAAATTACCAGGAGAATTGGACTTATCTTAAAAAAGATGAGGGAGAATTTCCAAATACATATGATTAACCAAAATAAAAATACAATAATTGCTGTTCATATTCATTAGGTACAGTGTAAAAAGCAATAGGTTTTAATTGCAGCAAGAAAATTGACTTTTTTTTGCCTTCATCTCTATCTTAACTGCTACATACAGCTAGAAAATAGCACAGTGAAGCAACCTACAGAGTCACTGTGGGCTTTCAAAGGCAGGCAGACAAAGAGCCAGCATTTGTTAGGTCACCCAGGATATTCCTTAATATAATAAAAAGCTCTGACAATATCTAAATACTGCAGTATGCAGTGCAGAACTTCTGGCAAGTGCACCAATTCACATCCTGACTCTGGTTTTCTAAAAAGAAAAAGAAATGGCATCTTTTGTATACGTGGAAGTGCTATTCCTTTCTAGCCTAGCTGCCAAGTACAGCTTTTTAAAATAAATATAAATATGCTAGATGGACACCCAGCAGATATTTTACATTTGTTGTGCTCAGAAGCTGTTCCTCTCTCTGGTAAGAGCTGAGTGCAGTTGAGACAGTCATTAGTGCCACTTAACCTGTGTGCCAAGGACTGCAGTGTGTGAGGCACAGAATGAATCCCAAATTCCCAACTGCTCTCAACACCTGCCCTTCTGAATGACACAAATCCATGGAGAACATCAGCACTTCTAATAATTCCTGCCATAATTAGAGACAAATTAATGCAACCCAGTGTGATTTAAGAGTTAAAAAATGTATTTTATATATATATTTATATTTCAATTTAAAAATATTTTATATTTTTATATTTTGTTCACCTATTTTCTTAGTTTCCCCACCCAGCAATAGCAATAAGGCAAGCTTTTCCAAAAAGCTGGGGTGGTCCCTTGTTGTAAGGGATTGGTAAATCAAGGACTAAATATTCTTTTGAGATCCCTCCCTGTAAAGTTTCCTATTACTTCAAAAGCTAAGATAAAAATACAGCTGGGTATTAATGTCCCAAAATTATTATCTGCAGCAGAAATGAAGAGCCTAGGGAGAAAGTTCTACTAAATTGTGCATAGGTAACTGCAACTATATTCCTAGGAAAGATATGATCTGATAGTAGATGTTTCTCCTTGGTATTAGTATATTTTGTTTCATTACTTCATTTGCATTATTTCTAAGTTTTAGGAAGATTTCAAACAACCTGATGAGCTGAAATCTCAATTTGATGTAAAGTTAGATATTACACGTTTATCTCTAAAAATTACAGAAAATGGCACTTGAATGCAAGTTTTTTTTTTTTACCTCATTTCTCATAATGTCCTCAATTTGTGACATTTCATTTCAAATCTAAGTCAGATTACATCCCCTACTTTGTCAACAGGTGAAAAAGAGCAGCTTTGGACAGGAGATTTAAAAAGGTCAAAAGGAGAATCTTGTTAAGTTTCAAAGATATTAGTAAAAAAATACTAATTATTATCAGAAAGATGTAATTGGGAAGAAAGAACTTGTATATTCATCTGTACTGCCAAGACCTTTATTGCATCACACAGGTCCTGTCAGTCACATGGATGATTAAATCACTGCCATTACTGAACCACATCTGTCACAGATGTTAGAAAAAACATCTGAACTCTGTTTGCCTTAATTCCATGCTTAAGAGCACTTGAACATTAATCTTATCCTAAATGAAACAGGTTGGCTGGCTTGACTTCAAAAATCCCTGTTCCCACTTATTGCCCCACAAGCAGCCACAGCAGCAGCATGTCACTGTCACTGTCACTGTCACTGCTCCCTGAGCTTGGGGCACAGCCCCTGCAGGCCAGCCCACCACCAGGACAGGGCTGTGCCAAACCCTGGAGAGCACAAAGGGCTGTTTCATTTGAAAATGCAGCAGGAAACAGGGCTCAGAACTGCAGCAGGGACTGCCCGTGCCAGCACCCTCACACAGGAGCCCTGTGCACCACCCATGAGCTTTGGTACCCAAAGTGAGCCCCAGCACTGGGACAGGGACCAGGAGGGTGATGGGTCACAGTGAGTGACCCAACTGAGCCCCCAGCACTGGGACAGGGACCAGGAGGGTGATGTGTCACAGTGAGTGACCCAACTGAGCTCCAGCACTGGGACAGGGACAAGGACAGTGATGGGTCACAGTGTCAGTGACCCAACTGAGCCCCCCCAGCACTGGGACAGGGACCAGGACAGTGATGGGTCACAGTGTCAGTGACCCAACTGAGCCCCAGCACTGGGACAGGGACAAGGACAGTGATGGGTCACAGTGTCAGTGACCCAACTGAGCCCCAGCACTGGGACAGGGACCAGGACAGTGATGGGTCACAGTGAGAGTGACCCAGCTGAGCGCCCCCAGCACTGGGACAGGGACCAGGAGGGTGATGAGTCACAGTGTCAGTGACCTGGAGCAGCTCAGACAATGCCAATGGCAGAGCTCTCCCTGCCAAGCATGATGACCAGGTACAGACACAGAATTCATGCTCAGGGGGGCTGAAGCACAGCTCCATGGTGCCAATGGCAATGAGGTGTTCTGCCTTGGACAATTATTCACTATGCAGCTCAGTAATCCTCTTTTGAAACTTTCTGGAAGTGAAAAGGAAGATGGAGAAGACCTCTGAAACATCTGCATACAGGACTAAGTAAAAGGCTCAGAAAGCCAAGAGGGTACAACTCACTTCTCAATGATATCTTTGTCTGTCTTCAACATCTGAAGGAAAATCTACTGCATCCAGTTACTGTAAGAAGGTGTCTGAATCATGATAAACAATCAGTTACCAGTCAAGAAGTCAGAAATGAGTGGCCCAGAAAGCTTTTCTCCAGAGCTCTGTACATATGCTAACTCAATTTGCAGAAAAGAAACATCCTGCTGCACAGTGCAGAGCTTATGAATAAGCAACTATATATAACTGAAAAAAAATAAAATCTTGTCTCATGCAATAAAGGTGGGCTGGTCACAGGCTGTGAAGGTACAAACTCTCTTTGTCCTGCCTGGCATCATCTCTCCCCTCTCCACTTGAAGCTATGAGCATTTTTCTTCGCTGGGCTGCAGTCAGAAACATGATGTATCACAGAACTCTCATTCTGCAAACAGACTCCACCCAAAACGAGGACAACATTTAGCTCTGCATCAAAAGGCACTTGCACATTATTAAAAAACAAAAGAATTGCAAAGATTTGCATGGGAGTAGGTTAATTTGAGGACAGCAATTTAAAGGGAGTTCTCTTTTAACATGAGTCAAAGATGAGAGTCTGTGTTTTGTCTGGCTGTACCCAACACAGAATGTGTTTCCATAACTTCCAGTCCTATATTGCTGTTCTGCCTTCAGGAGCAGAGCACCAGGGAATCTCACCCATGTCCCATCTATTTGGACAAATGCTTTTTACATCATCTCACACTACATCTCAGTGTGACACTTGTACTAATCAGAGAGAGGTTAAACTGGGGAAAGGCAAAACTGGAGCACACTGCAATGACCTGGGTGTGATTCATTATTCATGGAGTCCAGTGTGCAGCCCCCATGGACACCCAGCCCCACGTGCCAGAACAGCACATGCACTGCAGACCCACAGATGACATTTCTAACTGCTGAAGAGAGACAATTTTAAGGGCAAGATGTTAATGCTCCAAAATGCAAAGTGGACGTTCTTTTTATGCACAGAAACATCCACTCCATCCCAGAAGCTGATTTAGCTTAGCATGAGTGACAACCTGGTGCAAGAAGTTGCTCAGAGATCACCTTTGTCTCATCAGGACGTTGAGAACCCCCATTTACAAAAACTGTGCATCTTCATCACATTTGCAGAATTACAGACCAACAAACTATGGGCTGAGACTTCTCCCACAGCACGAAGCAAGGAGCCTTTCCTGTGAGTTTATCATGCAGGTTCTGCCAATTACTAAAAGCAAGCCGTGACAGGTAAAAGCAGGAAGAGAATGCCTGGGGAACAGAGATTTGTGTAAAGGTTAGAGGCAGCACGGGCAATATTGGTTGCAAAAGCAATCAGGCAAAGACAAACACAAAAAAGGACAATTAAGTCTAACTACACACGACACACTACATGACACGGATGAAGACTTCAACAATACAACATTTTCACACTGCAATAGCCATGGATACATCATCTGCATACCACCACAGGAAGATGGAATTGAGTATCAACACAACAAAGGCATATTACAGTAAAAAAGACCTCCTAAACAATCTCCCAGTCTGCTTTTTGGGAAACAAATACCTTATTCACATTTTTTAAATTTTATTTTACTGCTTTTTCTGCTTTCTGAACTAACTCTATTGCTTTTCCTGAAACTGGTTTTTACTGACCACAAACATCCAGCCTGTACAGAGGAGGACACAGAGCATATCTGGTTTGCTATGTAACCTTTTAGCAGTGTAAACACAGTAACAGCACAGGTAATGAAAGTCTGAGTAGCTGGCAAGTTCCTGGGTTTTCCTGCTTCCTATTTTGCTCTCAGAAAATAAGAGCCTGAACCTATGCTTCAGACTACAAATGCAAGTTTTCATTTTGGAGAGTTATAAAATAGCAAAGGCAGGGGTGATGACAGGAAAGACAGGATTAACAGAAGGAAAGAAAAGATGTTGCCAAATGGAAGGACAAGGAAAGAGAAAGGAAGCTGCCCATTTTACACACATGACAGCAGCAAGTCAGCCAGCAAGTAACAGCTGCCACTCAGCAATACTTTTGTCTCCTTGAAGGAGGCATGTGCTAGCAGCTGCCACGAGGAAAAAGAAGTTTAGTTATTTTACAAGCTGTATTTACTGGTTCCTTTCTCCTGTTTTCATTAAATACATGACTTAAAACTACTATCACCAGCACTCACTGGATCTGGAGCCTTTCAATGCTCTCAACTTTAACACTGATTTCTGCAGATCCCAGTCATCATCTTCCACCAGCAAAACATCCTCAAGAGCTACAGAGCTACACTGACACATTTAAATAGAATGTATTCCAAGTGAGTCTGCCCTCACAGCTTCACCTGTTTACAGACAAATGCTTGAAGATCAGAACCCCAGGATTTTCAAGAAAAGATGTTTGGCTGTACAGCAGCTCTCTCCAGCTTGTAATGAGATCATTCACTGCTCTAGAAGGCACCAAACTAACAACCCCACCAAAACCCAAACCCACAAAACCCATAAAATTAATAGAATAAGTAGAGTTCAGAAGGAACTGCAAGTGTTCCTCTAGTCCATTCCTTTTTCATCAGGATAAATTATATCTCCATCATGCCTGGCAGACAGCTGCATTGCCACTTTTTAATGACTTCCAGGGCTAAAATATTGCAGCGTTACACAAAACCAGAATTTCCTAAGACTACTCTAACACAGTTTTCTAATGTTCAGAGTGAAAATGCAATCGAAGTGCAATATCATCTGGTCTGTCTTCCATGAACACAGATATCCTGGGCTTTTGCCTCTAACTCTTTGTACAGCTTCCAACACTATCTAGGTTCCTCTGCTGTCATGTCTCCCCTGAGTCCTCTCCTCTGCAGACAAACCATCCCAATTCCTTCTCTCTTTCCTCACAGGTCATGTTTTCTCAAAGCACAGAACACAGAAATGGTCAAAAAAGGTCTCTGAGGTCAGTAAAGATCTCAAAGAGCATCTTGCTTGTGGCAATATATGAAAAGTGTGTAAAACTGTACAACAACCTTACTTTACTTATGCCATCTATGATCAACAATATCAATGCAAGAGTAAATAAGAGCATTGTCAAGCCTCAGAAAGAATAAATACCTAGGCTGAATTTTGGTCAATTTATTTGTTCCTGAACAACAATATAGACTGCTTCATTTCTGTCAGAATGGTTAAAAAATAATCTAAAGAGTAGTGAAATGATGAGTATTTTCTTGCTATTTTTAGGAATGGTACAATGGAAATGCTGGTGCCAGCTTTCTTCAGTGATGTGATTATGTGTAAGATGTCAAGAGCATTTTACTTCAAAAGTCTGTATTTTAATACAAGTAAAATGCAAATGCATGCAGAAGAGCACAGTATATGTAATAATATAAAAGTGGAAGACTTCTGAGCCTGTTAGCTCAGCCTGTCAGCTCTTCCATCTGTAACAGCCCCAAGGCAAATATTTCAGTTTCCTGGGGCTCTTCAATATGCTGGATCCAGGGTTTAGTTGTGCCAGCAACTCACAAAACATTATGAATGATGCAGTACTCTGCAATTCTCCTTGCCACGGTTACACACAGCCTTCCTGAAGATCACCCAAACTCTGCCTCTTCCAGCAGCTGGCATTTGGAATTGCTTTGACAGCACAAAGCTCAGTCCCAGCTAGGCTCAGCTTGCAGATCCAGGCACTGCTCCCCCAGCCCTGGCAGAGGCAGATGTTGCTGCCCTGGCACCTTCAGGCTTGGCTCAGCAGCTGCCTGTGCTCCCACTGGGCTGAGGCTGCTGCAGCCAGGATGCCTCACTGCACAGGAGGCACCAGCCACACACACTGGGCATTTATCTAGCTCATGGCTCTCCTGGGAGCCCAGGACACTCCTCAGGACCAAACAGATGCAGTCCTAGGCAGAAATGCTCCCCACAGGGAATATTACTTGAGAAATATTTAAATATTTGCTCCCTTCTATGCTGTTGTGTCAAAAGACATCAAAAAGCCAATAAAAGAGCCTGATCACTACATAACCCATGGACACCTCCACACTACAAATGATCTCAAAACAGTCTAATGAATTACTCCCAAGTGAAATGCAAGCAGTAACAAAACAAACATTTCTCTGTTCAATATAATGAGAGAAATAAAAGAGCTTCTGTCGGTTGCACCAAGAATTGTTGAGGAAAAGAAATAAATTCACCCTGAAAAAATATCAGGCATACGAACATTTGTTCCAAAACTGTGTCCACAAAGTTATTTACAATTTCCACTCTTCAGAAAATGACAATGGGAAGCAGCCCACCCTCCAGAAATAAATTCATACCAAGCAGAGCATTTCTGTGGGGCCTGGCACATCCTACCAACACCAAGCTAAACACTGTAGGTATTTTACTCCTTGAGTGCTGATACTCATAGGTCCAGATGGATAAACAAATGGCTGGAAGAGTAGAATCAGAATCAAATTCCTAGCCAAATAATAAACTCAGGTTACTTAAATTGTAACTTAATTTCTATTATATATGCAATTGCAAAATCTTCATTAACACTAAGACACCACCCCCCTTCTTACATTTATAAGCCAATTATTTATTCTACCACTTTATATTCTACAAAGATGAGCTGCTAACCAGTCATTGTAAATGATAAAGAAAAATTAAAAGATGAAATCTACTGGACTGTCATGCAAATCACTTCGTGCTGAATCACAATATATTCAAAACAGTTGCCACCTGCCTCCTTCAAGAAATTGTAATACAGGCTTGGGTTGCCTTTTTACCAATTTGTCTTGTTTGAACCAGTTTGAATTTGCACCATTCAATTCACACAGGCCAAAACAGTGTCCAGTCTTCTACAGACTGAACCCACATCTCACCTAAAGAGCTCTGAAGAAGGAAAATCACTGAGAATTCAGGGAGCTCATACTCCCCTACCAACACTACAGTTTGGACTAAGTGACAGGTACCAGCGGTGGCAGGTGACAACTTTGAGTTTCGTATTTCAAGCTCTGACTGTACATTGATTCCATTTAAGGCACTGAATATATAAAACAATAATGAGCTTCAATATTGCCCGTGATACCACAGACCCCTCACCCTCCTTGAGCAGTCGGCTGGAACTGCTCAAGCCCCCCATGCAGAGCTCAGAGCTCCTCCCTGCTGCAGAACTGAGAACAGGACTGTACCGTCCGGCGCTGCCTGCTGACGGGGGTTTTTACATTTGACGTAATCGTGGTCAACTGGAGTGGCTGTGTAAGGTGGGGATGTCAGACCTGGACCCGAGGAGGAGGGGAGGGAAGTCCCAGGGCCTGGCACCGTTCCAGCTGAGGAGTGAGAGTCTTCATCTACCAAGCAAGGCTTTTCTCTGGGAGGGCGACAAGAAAGGACAAGTGTTACTGTGACAGCTCAGGAAAAATCCCTTTGCCAGGATGCTCCCTCCTGGGAAGCTCCAGCCTCTCCCTGCTTTGCTGCTTTGGAATGTGATTTAGAGAATTGTTTATTCCAGTATGTGAATTGGTTTTCCTTAATGACTAATCCTAGTCTGGCTGTGTTGGAGAGTCACAGGTAGACTAGGATTAGTCATTAAGGAAAACCAAAACCTGTGACAACCTGGTCAGTCACAGGTTTTTATTATTTATTCTTTTCTAGCTTTCTGCCTGTATCCTTTTTCTATAATTTAGTATAGTTTTAGTATAGCATTTCTATAATATAATATAACTATAATATAATGTAAATATAATATAATGCAAATATAAAATAATGTAAATATAATGTAAATACAACATAATATACTATACTATAATATACTATAATACAACATAATATACTATACTATACTATAATATAAATATAATATAATATAATATAAATATAAAATAATATACTATAATATAAATATAAT
>JAYDZK010000047.1:2275575-2310232 GCA_034509185.1 Euphonia xanthogaster | reverse complement strand
ACAGCTGGCACTGCAGGAGGGCTGAGCCCCCCTGGGATGGGGCTGTGCCCCCACCCTGACCCACAGGGGCCAGGGCCGGCTCTCACTCTGGCAGAGGTTTTTTGTACTACTGTATTTTCTTAGTTTTACTTTTATTTTTCCCTACTGAAGAACTGCAATTCCTACCCCCCTATCTTTGCCTGAGAGCCTCAAATTTCAAAATTATAATAATTCAGAGGGAGGAGGTTTGCATTTTCCATTTCAAGGGAGGCTCCTGCCTTCCTTAGCAGACACCTGCCTTTTCAGACCAAGACATGGAGACAAGACTGAATTCCTTCACTTCTGTATTCCTGGGTAAATCCATCTTGGAAACGGTGCCATCCACTTATCGATGCTCAGGGAATTTTGGGCAGCTCTACTCACCATGGCAGTTTTGAGGTGCAGGGTGTCGTGGAGCACAGAGCCCGTCTCCCAGTTCTTGATTTTCACGAAGCGGGGGCACTTGGAAGGGCTCCCGTTGGGGGCGTTCTTGGTCGGGGACTGGCGCCCGGATGGCGGCGGCTGGAAAAGAGGGAATGCCAGGCACAAGGTCAGAACTCATCAGCAAAATACAGGAAAAGGTCCCTGTCAGAACTCAGGGCATCCCTCTGGCTGCCCTGGATGGCTCGAGCCCCTGCCAGGGGGCTCAGAGACCTTGGCACAGAGCCCAAGACACCTGTGCCTTTGATTTTAACCCTTGGAAAAAATTACCAACTTTATTTAAGGAATTACAAGCCATGAAAGTTTAAGTAGAATGATAGCTTGTTACGAGACCAAAAAGTAGAATTTTGAGTTTTTAGAATGGGGGTTCAGAAGCCAAGATGGAGGGATTCGGCTGTGCCTTGCCCTTCTTCTTCTTCTTGTCCTCCATCTTCTGGGTGATGGTGGCACTTTTGGATTGGTTTAGAGTAGAAACTGACTGTCTAACATAGGTGATAGGTACTGGAAAAATGTTGTAAATAATGTACAATGTATAATGTAGTTTTTATTATGAAAAGATAACACCACCTCTGGGGTGGTCAGTGTGCCTCGGACCACCTTGTTAGACAGACCTCAGCAGGTCAGGAAAAGAATGTTATAGATAACAAAGAATAAACAACTTTTAAAACCACAGCCGAAGAATCCTGACTCCTTCTTCGATCTTGGAGCTGGGGAAAAGAGACTTTCTAACACCTCGGGGTCATCTTGACCACAGAAACCCCAAGAGGCCCCAGCAGCACAGCGCTGTGTATGGCTGGATGGCTGTGTGTAAATTCTGGGGGTGACACAGCCAGACAAGGTGTGTTATCCCAGTATTTGGCGTTACTTGGGATCCTACAATGGAGCCACCAACTCACAATGGAATTAAGAAGTTGTGTCTGGTTATGGGACAGCCAAACCTGTGGGAAATGAGTTAAAAACAGAGGTGGAAGTGACTTGGAGAAGGTTGTGTTCAAGTTTCCCGGAGGAAGACTCTCCTCCAAAATCTCTGGGATGTTTCTTCCCAAGGAGCATCAGCTGCTCATGTTCTGCAGGTGCCAAGCTCTGCCTGGAAGAATGAAGAGCTCAGCATCAATCTGAGCAAGCCAAAGGCCCAGCTCCTCTGATACCAGTGCTGGAAACCTTGTAGGAATGAGGATGGATGAATTATCCAAGTGGAAGGGCTGCTGAATTATGAGTAGTTGGATTTCTCCAGCCTCAGCTCCCTGATACTGCCTTGGCATGGGCTCATCCAGCTCTCCTTGAGTTCTGTGTCAGCACAGGGAGAGCCTCAGCCAGCACAGAGCCTGTGAGGAGCTGATTTGGTTACAGGTGCTCCTTTTTGCACATTTTCACAGACAAACCCACAATTTTTCTGCTGTGGCCCTTACTCACCCCAAGCACTTAAAGCTTCAAGAGCCATCAGTGTCTGCCAGTGGGGACAGGGGAGCCTGCAGTGGCTCTGGGCAGCAGAGCTCTGTCTCCCAGGAATCAGATCTTACACAGGGATGTAATTCCATCGCTGGAACCGCGCTGCTGCTGCTGCGGCTCTCCAGGGGATGTCTGAGAGCATCCTGGCCAAAGCTGCTGGTGTTTGGCACCACTTCAAGGCTCTGCACAGCAGCTCTGGGCTGGGACTGGGTCTGTCCCTTCCTACAACAATCCTGGGGCTTGTGTCCCTTCTGAATTAATCTGGTTTTCTTGGAGCTGGCACTGCCTTCAGCAGAGTGTCACCTCCTTTCTGGGGCTCCTGGGCTCCTGTCAGCCCTGCAGCAGCAGCAGCAGCAGCACAAATTTAAAGAAGCAAAGAATCAGCACTGGGTGGGAGAAGCTCCTGGCTCAGGAGGGAAAGCAGCAGGAGCCACAGGGATGACAGAGCAGCTGAGGCTGCAGGTCTGACTGGTTCCCACTTCACCAGAGGATTGCTCTGCTGCTCCAAAGCTCTGGGGAATCAATCCTGGCTGACTCCAAGGCCGAGGCCTGGGCTGAGCAGTTGCATTTGCTGGCACTGCTGGCCAAACTTTTTGCTCAGTTCTTGTTTCTACAATAAGTCCAGACTATTTTCCCCTTGGAAAACAGGGATTTCAAGCAGCCTGAGGCTGGTGGTGTAATGCCACACTCTGAAAACATATTCTGGGAGCAAGGGACAGAGGCTGGAAGGGAAGGCAGAGATTTACAGCCTGGATCCTCAGCAGGACCTTCTTTAGCCCTTGCAGTTTCCAAAAGCTGCTCCCTGCACCCCTCAGGCTGTGCTGCCGTGGATCTCTGACATTCCCCATGTCACAAATTCCATGATTTTCCCAAGGAGTGTGTCCAAGTCTGCCCCTTGAAGCCAAATGTCCACACACCACATCTCAGCCTCCCCTTTGCACGCTGCAGAAACCAAATAAAAAACCTCATGCAGAGCTCAAACCCAGCAGTAAATAAGAATCTCTCCAATGTAGTCCTGCAAAACCACTATTTTTAAACTATTTTTTTTCAATTTTGAGGAGTCCAGCCTGAATCATGGCAGTGGCAGCTCCTGGTCCTTTTTTCCCCCTGCTTGTTTTACTCTTCCAAGAGATTTGAATCATTCTTTAGTCACCAACAGCTTCCTGTGCTCCCTGACCCACCCCAAGGACCAAAGGGGACAATCTGCCACCTTCCCTCTGCGCCTGATTGCTCAGAGCAGCTCCCTGAGATGGGCAAAATGTGCTGAAAACAGCTCAGAAATGCAACCAAAACCAATCCTCACCTGCAGCTCCACCTGCCAGACAGAAACCGAGAGCACCAGGCAGGGAGTGTTGATTGCACCCAGCACTTTTTAATGGGAGTTTTGATCTCCTGACAAGGTATGCTGCTAAAATACTTCTCGCTGGAGCAGGTAGGGCCCCAAAACGTGCTGGGAATGCGGATGTAGCAATGTCCCCATCCTCGGGTCAAGTGGGGGGATGCAAGACTCAAAAATCTGGCCAAATCTGAGCCTTCCGAGCTGCAGTCTCTGCCCCTTCCCTGCCCTGGGCCAGCACAGCTCCTGGGGACAGGGGACACTGCCACCACGGGAGGACAAAGGGGCAGAACTGCAGTGAGGGTTGCTGCTTACCTGCCTGCAGTGCTCTGCCTCAAACCCCCCAGGAAGCTTCTCCCATTCCCCATTTGTGTTTTCCCTGCAGGAGCTGGGAAAGCTGGAGTCCTGGAATCACCGAGTCATTAAGGTCAGGAAAGGACTCCGAGGTGGTTGATCCCAACCTCCGAGTGAGCACCAAGCTGCCAGCTAGAGCAGAGCACTGACTGTCATTCCTTGGACACTCCCAGGGATTAATGGGACCCCATGAATCTGCTCCAGTGTCCCAGCTTGCAAGGCAAGATGTATTCTATTTGCCGTCTGCTAGAGGTGTGGCACTTATCTTCTGTTAATTGGGCAGTTTTCTTATCTCTTCCACACCCAGTCCTCCCTCCAGGGAGACACCTGCTGATAACAGGCTATGGAACGTCCCTGCATGGCTGATAAGAACTACAGCATCCCACTGGGAGATGTGAGCCCAGAGGGAGGAGCCAAGCATTCCTGCCTGGATATAATCTGAGACCTTGGGACACCAGAACAGCCTTTCCACTGGATTTCCCAGAGGAACAGCTGCCTCTTCCCCTGGATCTTCAGAGGAAGACTGCACCTTTCTACAGGATCCCTGCTCCAGCAGAGCCACCCCTGGCACTGCAGGAGGGCTGCAGCCACAATTCCCATGGGACTG
Source organism: Euphonia xanthogaster (assembly GCA_034509185.1). NCBI lineage: Eukaryota > Metazoa > Chordata > Aves > Passeriformes > Fringillidae > Euphonia > Euphonia xanthogaster. Next base: position 2,306,027 of record JAYDZK010000047.1, on the reverse strand, counting down.
CTGCCAGCCCCTGACCCACAGGGTGTCAGGCTGTGTTCTGGCTCTGGCAGTGTTGGTTTAGTTCACTGCATTGTTTATTTTATATTTTATTCTTTTCCCTAATAAAGAACTGTTATTCCTGCTCCCATATTTTTGCCTGAGAGCCCCTTAATTTAAAATTTATAACAATTCAGAGGGAGGGGGTTTACATGTTTCCATTTCAGGGGAGGCTCCCGCCTTCCTTAGCAGACGCTTGTCTTTTCAAACCAAGACAAAAACCTAATTTTAAATATTTAAAATTGTATACTCTGTTAGATCCCACCTGCTTCACCACTTCAGGGGGAAGTTCTGTCTTCCACTGCTTGAGCTGTCGGGACGCAAAGGAATGCAGGGCATAGGAAATGGTGCCGTACTCGATCCACAGGGAGAGGTTGGAGCTGTCGATCTCCAGGGCCCGTTTGAAGCAGTTCAGGACAGGGGTGGAGTGCTTCCAGATGGGGCCATCACTCTTCAGCTCGTTGGAGTTCAGCTTGTCCTGGATGCGGCTCGCTCGAGCCAGAGCCATCCCAGCCCAGGAGTCAAACCTGTGCAGGCAGGAACAGAACCCATTGTTGGAAAAGATGAAAGTTTGACAAGAAAGTTTCACAGATATGTATGCTTGGCAAAAAGCTCTCTGAATGTAGAACCTGAGAATGGAACAGAGGTGGAAGCACGTTTTGATACAGAAGAACAACAGATGTCTAAATTGAGAATTGCTGAGCCAGTCCTTGGTGGACAACTAAGAAAGCAAAGGTTAAGTCGAGCTGGAAGGGGGTTTTATGACTAGAGCAAAGGATATGTTGACCACAAACAAAAAGATGCTTTTACCAAGCAGAAATAGGTCTTAGGAAAAGCAGAAGATACCACAGGCAAACAAACATGCCAATGTGGCAAGTAGAAAAAAGGTCTAAGAATTTTCCACTGCAAGAAAACTAAAAACAACTTTAAGCTTAAACTGTAACAAACTAACTCAGGTGACTGGACAGTAATGACCATAATGTGGTAATGACAGTAGTTATGATAGGCTGCAGGTAGTAGTAAAGGCATTGTAAATGATGCTGATGTGGTGCTATGTATTAAGATGCTCAGCAAAGAAAAATATACCATGCATTGTAACCAGAACTAAAGGGGCTTCAGGCTTGCCCAGAGCTGTAGCTGGCAGCTGTAGGTGTGGCTCTGTTACCCAAAACTGCTGTAAAACTTCTTTCAATGAACAGCATTTTGAAGAGCTGCCTGGAGTCCCATGTCTCTCATCTCAGGCTCTTAAACCCATGAACAAACTCCCCCCTGAATATTACACTACACACAGACAAGATTTGTCTTCTTGTATCTACAACTTTTTCCTCTTTCCATCACACAAAACAGATTTCTGCACTTCCCTCTCTCCTCAGAGTGGAACACAAGCTGTACAGCCTAAATCACACTGATTTTCTTAAAGTGGTTTCCTAACAAAGCACTGCCCCCAGGAACTGTCACACATGGAAAACAGATGAAAATTCCAGGTTTATTTGCCATGCAAAACCAGCATATCTATGCTTCTAATGGCAGCTCTCCCACTGTTTTTTTCTCAGTAATCACATAGCCCTATCAAAATGTTGTCACCCTGCAGGCCAGCAGACACTGTGACACCTTGTGCTGTTGGACTCAACTGTGAATAATCATCACTTCCCAGCATAAAAATCATAAAGCCAAAATTCTATTCAAGTAGGAAAATCCTGACAACACAGTCTGAAGGGTGGTTTCCATAGGCCACAACCTCACTTTAACACCAAGCTTCCTCTGCTCTGGGCTGTTTCAATTTTACCATGACTTTAACACCAAGGCAACCATAATGTTCTCATATTTTTGCCTGCAATTTCTTCTGATTCCAACTGAAAATCCATTTCTAGGCCAAGTGACCTCAATAATCAGATTCCTGAGGGGAAGGGAACAGGAACTGTAGTGCAGACAGGTACCAACCATTTTGACTGGGGCAAAAATACTATGCTACCACATAAGGCATCTTCTGGGCAAAAAAATGCCACACACTAAAGCAAAAATGCATTCCATTCAATTATTTTTGATTTTAAGTTTTAGAACATCAAAACTGCAGGAAAAATGGGTAGGGGGTGATAATGGTAATTCCTTTATCTGCCTTTAAACCAAAGTTTTAGCCATTTGCTAGTCACAAGTCCCAGACTAGAAGATGCAATAACATTAAACTACAGCTATTTCCTCTGAAGATTTCACATCTAAAATTGCTCTGTGCCTTCACCTTCCCTTTTGCCTCCGTTACGTGACTGGATTTAGAAACAATTTTCTTGTCTCAAATCTATCAAATTAGGGTTTTTGTCACTGACCCTGATCTATCAACTTCAAGGAGAATTAAAATGATAACACCTAATATGCAAGCTCTATATTTCATCAGTAAATTTAAAGGTTATTCAGTTTAATTTAGAAGACTGATATTCAGAACATGCTTTAGTTTTAAGATGAGAGAGCTTAATCTTGATGGTATTTCAGTGAGTTGTAAATTATCAAGAAATAAGGTGGTTTTGTTTAAATATCACTTAAACACTTCACTTGCATTCTTTGTGTAGTTCTCTAGCAGCAAAATCAACACTTTTAGGAAGAGGTCAGCCTAAGCAATTAATGCACTAAAAGATGCCATTTGTGCTATAGCTACCTATCAAATGAGGACATTTTTCACTCCTTATCATGCATGAACATGCCAAAGCAAAGAACAAAAGGTACAAACAGTTCATTCTTCACAGTTATTCTTCATTTCAATTTAGCTTCCCCCCTCCCTTTCATTTTTTGGTTTGAATTTCAAAGCAATCAAATATTTAACCCTACGATTTGGGTTTTGTTTTCACTGTTGGGTTGTTTTAGAGATGCCCTTAATTATACAATGGACATGTGATAATGGATTGCAGGTGGGAGTTTTGGCTGTTTGGGATTTTTTTTTTTCATTCCTGAAACCAGCTGTCTGCTTTTTAGTGCTGAAAGAAGTGAGAAGAATGAAGGACATGCAGCAGGATTCCAAAATACTGACCTGTTTGGACAAATACAAATGTCATGCATGTAAAATTTAATGGCCTTGGACTGTTCTTTGTTCTTGAAATGATAATCTGCCAGGAGATAATACAGCTCAGTCACCACTGGTGGAGAATAGTCTGCACCCTCGGGGAGAGATGGTGCCTGAAAATCAAAAGGGCAAAGGCTCATATTAAATGAGCACTTGGTTCTTCCTTGTAGAGGAAGCAGACTTTCCATCACACAATATGAAGATTTTGAATATGAAGACATTGAAAGCATTTCAGAGATAGAACACTTGCAAACACTAAGGAACATCTCATCCTGACAATATTTTACCATACAAAGACTAAAAGCTTTGGTGGGATCATTCTTATTTTATTTAAATGCAATTACCCAAGAAAACCCAAAATTATGGAATAAATCATCCCACTAATAACCTCAAAGTCAACATAAAAACTGCAACACCAATTTTTACTCCCTTCAATTTAACTTTTTTAAAAGAACAATTAATTATACCTTGCTGCATGTTCCTTCAATATAGGCAGACACAGCCTCCAGGCTCAGCATAGGCTTGTCAGTTCGAGGAACAATCGTGGCAGTTTTCTTCAGAAGGTTGGCCAGATCAGCAGACACAGTACTGGTTTTGTAACTATCAAATTCTGGAAGAGTTTTAGGCTTAAAATACTCAAACATGAACAAAGCATCTTCCCATGTCAGATCAACCTAAAGAGGGAGGAAGATGAGAGGAGGAAAAAATACTTCAAATTCTAGAATTCAAGTGTACTAATGATGGTTTTCTACAGCCTTTCTAGTTCAGAGGAGTGCACACATTACTCTAGCAGGAACCAAATGAAACATCCCCAGAACAGAGCTAACAGTGCTGTTGATTTATGCTGCTCACAAATACAATTAATTTACAATTAATTTACAATTAATTTACACTGCTCACTGATTTAACAGACAAAGACAGTGCTGCAACTTAGTGCAGATCACTCAAGTCAAACTAAAGTAAAAATCATTCTGCTGGCTTAGAAGGCTTGCTCAAAAAGTTGTTTATAAGCAAGGATCAATTGTAAACATTCAGAGTGACACGGAGATCATGGGTAAGATAAGGAGCAGAACTCTGCCCCTTCCATTTCAGAGCCAAGTAAGAGTTAATGAAATGGGACCCAGACAAAATTCTGAGCCCCAAAACTCTTTGAACTCTCTACAGAAAGTTACTTCAGAATTTTCTCTTCACTTTTCTTTCTTGAAAGCAGTAAAAATACCCAAAATCTTCGACAGCTCTCTTCTGCTAGACTAAGTTTTTTCTCCTTTTATTGCTCACTTTACCCTTACAGTAAATTTTGCTCTGCATTGAAATGCAAGGAAGTTGCAGAGGGTAATCTCCTTATACTTCCCTTTTTCTTATTTATCCCCTTTCTCTCATTAGCTTCATTCTCTAAGGTGTACATATAACATACAAAATTTCCAATATTCAATGAATAGGAATGTAAGAATATTTGTTATTTTAAAAGGTTTGTTCAACAGAGACAGACAATCATCTTGCTTGTAAGAAAATGGTTTTGATTGATAATTCTATGATCACTTGCATTTGGTAAGTGCAAAATAGTCTGCGTTTCTTGAACAAAACCAGTGATGTTTCTCAAGGCAGGACATTGTACTGCTGCCCTGTATTTTTCTCTTCCTCCCTTAATATTACAACCCTCTTCCAGAGGCACTCTGGAGTTGCCCTTCTCCCAAATTCAACTGAATTTCACATTTCTCATAAACAGCTACCAGGTATTTACCATTAGAGATGTCAAAATAAGTGGTAACATAATGTACTTGCAAACTTTTAAGTGGGACATTTTTCACTTTCATAAACTGCAAGGCTGGCTGCTAAAACTTTCTTCTCTCAAGCTGACTTTTCCTCTCTAAATTTTCCTCAACCTTGAACTTCTTCTCAGCTGAAAATAGGAAAATGATAGCTTAATAAAATCAATTTATCAATACTTTCAGGATGGATAAGACTGCTATGGATAAGACTAGCATTTAAAATAATCTACTTCTTATATTTATAATTTTTAACAATATTAAGATTCTTATTTTAGTCTCTAGAATGTGTAAAATACATAAAATTTACAAGGAAATAAAAGTAGTCTTTCTCCAAAATATATCAAAGTGCATTAGAACAAAACAAGAATGCACCTTTCATGAGTTCAGGATATTCCACTGACATTGGATAACACATAACTTACCTGCTGTACTGAATGTTCTTCTAGGTACCTTGCTTTGCTTTTTTTGCTAGGGAAACCATATAAACAATAAAAACATTGCTCCAAGGCTGTTTCCAGCTCCTCTTTGTAAGGATGAGTGTCTTCAGAAGTGGAAGCTGCAAGTTCTTTCTGTAGTACCTGAACCTACAAGCCAAGTACCAAGGACAAGGTCACCTGCTGATCACAGGGAGCTGCCCAGCTGGCTGAAGGCAGGTGATGAAAACAACTTTAAGGCATTTTAAGGGATTTTTCCATGGATTTTTCCCCAATAACAACCCAATATTACTCATGTATTTCTGTAAACTGGTCTCACACAAGTCATTCCCATGGCACTGCAGCAGTGTTGAAGTGCTTTTATTTTTCTTAATTCACAAACACTTCTCTTTAATCAGTGAGGTTAAAGACCAGCTTCATGCTTCAGACTTAAAATCACTCAAAGTTCTCCCCTACACATCAAGCTGCTTCTGTGAATATAACTGTGAACTACAGTTCCTGAATGCTGTCAATAAGGAAAAGGTACAGAAGAATTTCTGCCCTAACTCACAACCAGCAATTTCCTCTGCATGAAAAAAGCAGGATGGAGAGGACTTGGCAGCAAAAGAAGGAGAGAGAGAGTTAATGAAAATCTGGCTAAAAGGACTATAGAATGGAACAGTATGAACAGTATCACACAGATGGCTACACACCAAGGAAAGTGGCTGGACTGAGCCCAAATTACTAAACACTGTAGCAAGTTGCTATCTTTACCTTCAACACTACAAGAGAAAGCACCCATCAGTAGAGTATTTTGGAAGATGCTGATAGTTTAAGACATTCATTATAAAAACTGCAGCTGAATGCCAAAAGAAGAAAGGTAACTCTTTGAAAATTCTCACTAAGCTTCCACAAAAAACAAACCAGAAAGGAACACATTCCAAGAAGACACTTCAAGGTCAATAAAAATATGCTCACCAAGAATAACCTGTGTAGGGGTATTCTGGATATTTATTTCATAACCAAAACAAGACCCACATAACCATTGAGGTTTAAGATTCAATTTCAATGTGTTCCACTATAGAATTTCAATTTAAAAAAGAAATGTTTATTTGTGACCATTTCTCATTTATCAACATCTAGGATTGCAAACTGAATTATTTATGCATGATCCTACAAGAAGCTTCTCATCATGATGGGCTTTTCTTGTCAATACAAACACTGCATGACAAGGCAAAAATCTGACTTTCTACATGTAAGAAGCTCATTTATAAGAGCTGGAATTAAATAGAAGAGGCTGATTCTCTTCTGATTAAAATATCTATGCTAAGATCAAGGTACTGTTTATTCAGAGGCAAACCCCTGAAAAAGAAAAGCAGACAATTCTTAGAAAGCATTTCAATGACATCTGGAGTCACAGCAGACTCATTCATACTGAGTCCCAGCAGACACCTTATTGCCAGCACTCTCCCTGTATCAATTTGTGAGCAACATTTGAAATTTACAGAAAGGGTAGCTGAATAAGCTGAAGAAAAACACTGAGCATCAGAGGATACTGTAACAAAAGCCTTATATTCCTACTGCTACAAACAAAAGCACATCTAACAGCAGTAACAGAATTCTCACTTGAACAGCATTCAAAACAATCTCCTTTGTTATTATTCAACTTTCAAGTTCTTGGCAGAAATCCAGAATTGTTCCTAATAATTCAGACTATTGTTAAAGGCCTTAATTAATATTAACACCTTCTCTTGCACAGCACATTCACCCACAAGCAATATAAGGTCCTCGAGCAGACAGTTCACCTACAGAAGGTGACCATTTAACACTAATCTATGAAACACACTGTTCACAGGCTTGAAGCTTCCTTTCCCTTCAAATAACTCATCCCATTTTACCTTTGTCTTTCCCTATCCTTCCAACACCCTCTTGTCTCTGAAAACTCAATTCTTGTTTTTAATAACACTATAACATAGTTTAAGAAGCTGGCAATTCTGTCAGTGAAAATGGAACATTGTGTTGAAAGTAGCTGATGACATTTGCAAAGATCTCACTGCAAATACTCTGCCAGCTCTCAGACACCTGGACTTTGCCCAGGTTCCCAGCCCATACTCTGCCACTCCCCAGGCTGTGGGTACAGCACATTCTTCAGGCACAATTCAGACTCATCACTTCAGGGCACAGCATCTGCGGGCAGGCTCGAGCCTGGGATCAGCCCATCTATTTCCATGAAGCACAGGATCTGAGCTAATAAACCCTCTGCAGTCCCTGCAGGGGCAGCTCAGGTGCATCAGCATTATGCTCCTAACACCAGGGAGGCTGAGGAGAGCAGGACAGTGATAATCTGATAGCTCTAGCCTGAATCAGCCTCAGTTCAAACACTGCTCATTCACTGCAGCCCTGCCAGGGTGAGTGACTCCTGCAGAACCCCTCAGGCTCTCTGTGCCATCCTTCCCAGCTGTCTAAATTACTGTCCTGGACATGCCACTGCTCAAATGCAGAGGTAGATGGGGTCTGGCACTGAGCTGTGGCTAATAAGCTCCAGGGAGTGCTGAGAAGGGAAATTAGGAGATTCCTGAGTAGCTCTATGCAGAACTAATCATGATTTTCTCTTGGCTGAAGGTAATAAACCTCAGTGAAGTCAAGCTGAATCTGCAAAGTGCCACTGAAATGTGCCTGCAGAGCACAGCCCAGTGGATGCCATGGCATCACATTATCTGGGATTTGCCAGCAGCCAGGCTGCCCAGGCTGTCAGTGCTCTGCCCAGGGAAACATTGGATTTCTGAGCTAAGAGAAAATGAGCAACCAAATAGAAACACTCTACTTAACCAAGGGAAATTTCTTTTCTGGTGTAACAATGAGACCTCAAGGAATCATCTTAAAAAGGTCAACCATGAATGGGTAAGTCCTTTCATCTAATAATGCTACAGTATTAGTGCCCAGACACCCATTCCTGGAGCACATGAGATGTAACACACCCACCTGAACAACAGAGCAAAGAACAGCCTTAAGACACAGGGAAATGGAGGGCAAAGCAGCTCTTCATTCTCATCACTGTTCAAGAGATTAATTGTCTATGTGTGTTTTAAATAATATTTAGTTAATAACATGAAAACAATAGAATTGCTATTTTTTTTTCAGACTGTGGTATAAAATCAAGGTAGGTACAATCAAAAAAGGCAAATTTGTCAACTGCAGAACAATTAAATGCATCACAGCTTCAGAGCAAATCCAGGTAACACCACAGGATGTGGGAGCAATCAGAAGCATTCCAGTTGTGTAACTGTGGATAGATGATGGCTGCAAATCTTTCCTCTTGTGATTCAGAAGAAACAAACAACCAAACTGTTCCAAACTGAATTTTCTTGGCTGAAAGTTTAAATATGTTCTTTTTACATGATAAACAGTATTTATGTACACTGAATGTGCAAACCCTACCTAACACTTGACAAATTCAATTCTGTGAAGTGAGCAACTTATTTAGCACCACTGAGACAAGATGAATATGGAATCCCACTGTGTTATTTTAGCAGCAATTTAAAGATTAACACAACAGGTTTTTTTAGCTCCTGAATGATGTACAGTACTATCCAACTGCTTGGTTATTCCTACTTCCCTTTCAAATCCCATGAACAAAATAAAATACAAGTGGAAGAAGCAAAACAATGGAGAAAAAAGAGAATAAAACAATTTTTCTTCTCAGTGAGGCAAGTCCAGAGAACAATGGGGAGTATGACAGAAGCAGACCAATAGAAAAGGATCTGGAATAACAAGCCTTTGCTATTCAGATTAAACTGACTGGAACTTTCATATGTTTGTCTGGGAGAAGTCAGAAAGTGATTTAAAAGTGTATATTTAATATGAAGATAAGGCAATAAACAATCTAACTTTGAACTTTGTCTCCTGCTTTGGGATGTGGCTTGGCCAGATGGTTTTCAGAGATCAATCAGAATCAATCTCAGTTATTCCACAATGCCAATACTTACATAGAACTTGAGCAGAGCACCATCTGAGTTGCAACACCAGGATCTTCTTCCCAAATACTCATGAGCTGTGTTCAACAGCATAAGTGAAGAAGGCAACATAGGGGTATCAGGACTCACTGGAAGAAAGAAATTGGTGAATATTAAAGCAGCACAGAACTGAGTTAAATTTGAGTCAATGCTTCAACTGGTAACAGCTTCCTCTCTTCCTCCACTGGTGGAAAGTGGTGCTTGCATAGCCCTCTACTCCCTTCAGCCAGCAAGGTAAGGCAACAAACAAGCATTTTATTACTTATATTCCTGAGCTGGATGGTAAAGAGCTCAGGTCCAACATATAAAAGTGAAGAAATAATCCACCTTCTTCTCCCTGGTTCTGCTGCTGCTGGCAGCAAAGGGATCGAAAAGCATCTTCCTCATGCTGGATGATCCTGTGCAGGATAATCCATGGAAGCACTGAGGACACATAGGGCTCTTTTGGCTCTTCCTGGACAGCCATGCTGCAGTCTATGATCTAATAAAGAAACAGACATTATACAGACAAAGTGATGTAAACACAGGTCGGGTGTGAATCCTTCCCAAACAACCCAAAGGTGGCAACACTTTTTACCCCAAGGAAATAATCTAAAGTTGAGCCTCAGCTTCTCACAAGTGGCTGTAAAAATGCTAGAGGGAAATCAATCAGTAGGGGAAGGGTAGTAGATTATTTGCCCTACTCTGACATTCCTCTTGCATCCCCATTTTCCACCTAAATGTGTCTCTGCTAATAAGCTAAATGAGCAATTCATAGCAATTCAAGCAAACACACAGCATCAATTCTTAGCATTACAAGGCCTCATTATTGTACAAGACATTTCCCTACAACCCAGATGAAGAGGAACTTACAAAAATTCCTGAATTCCAGAACAGGCCTTACAACAACTGTTAAAGACCAACTAGAACCATTACAGATGCTATATAAATGATGTGCCTGAACACTCTGTTCTCCAGAATTCCATCACATTCCATAAAACATACAACTTTACACAATAAGAGTATGATTTTGTAAGTAGTGAAGGGTCCTTGGCTTTTACAGAAGTAAATGGAGGTTTGAGAATTGCAAGCACATTGAATTTTGACATTAACTAGACCTGCTTCTTAACAGAACTGCCATTTGTAAGTTTGCCATTTGTTACCTGGACTGAAAATGCTGGTTCAATTTTGAGGTTTGAAAGCACCTTCTGTAAAAGGCTAAAATTAGCTGTATTCATAATTCTAGAAGCAGCTCACATTTCACTTTTCCCCTGCCCTGTTCAGATCACCCTCTCTGTTTTTACTAGAAAAACACTTACTTTGGCCAGCACTTGCAAGCAATTCTGCCATGTAAGGCTTATGGGACCTGGCCCTCCAGCCTGAAGCACATACAGGCAAGATCAGAGCCAGAGCTCACAAGCTACACCCAGGCAGCTCCATCAATCTTCACATGGCCACCATTTCAAACAGCCTAAAACTCCAGTGTTGGGTTATCTTACCACCACATTCTGACTGTTTTAGGCAGCTTGGTAGTGGATCTAGCTGCTGGTAGTGGATCTAGCACAGGTGTGTGCTCAGTGCAGCTCTATCACACTGCAGACTAGGAGAATGCTCACACAATATGCTAATACCCAGCTTCCCAAAAATGTCACCAAAGCCATCACTGGGAGCGGGTGGGAGTTCACCCAGCAGCTGCAGCATGCCCTGAACCCTGCAGCACACAGCACATCTCCCTGGAGCCAGGCCATGGCTTACCTGGATCAGGTTGTTTGTCAAGCGAACCAGGCTTGGTGTGACAGAGGAGTCTTTCAGGATGCTGTTAACTGAGGATAATGAAGTATCTATTCCTGTGAGCAGCTGTGTTACCGTAGCAACCCACTCCTCTTTAGCAGAGGCTGCTGTCATATTAATCATCTGCTGAATTGCTTCATTTAAGGCAACATCTGAGCATTCAAAGCATTGCTTGTAGTCTTTCAGTTTGAGCAGGGAGTCCTAGGGAATGTAAATATGAGAAAGATCTATTATAACAACAAGGAGTTTATTTTAAACATGAATGCACAGCAGGGCAAAGCAAAACACTATATTCAGTTCATGTGATTACTTCAATGAAATGAAGCAACAACTTCAAATGCAACATTAAAAGGACAATAGGAGGTGCATGGATCCTGGGTGACAAATACACAAGTAGGATCTAAATACAAAAAAAATCATCACATCTTTCTGCTTTAATAAAAGATGCAAGGAAAGAAAAAGGGAAAGGGATGGCTGTAGGTCTGTAATTCTGAGGATCTACAGCTGAATAAAGCCCTTACAAGAAACAGGGGTTGGATCTTTATGATCTCGTGCTACCATTTTATTACTTCATAAATAACAAAGTAGCAACTCTAAGGCCAGTGTAACAGCAACTTCTGCTTCTTTCTACCGGGAAGAGGTTGGGTCACCAGATACCATGGAAAATGTAGGACTGGGTTCTGGGCAGTTAAAAACCCATCAGTCTTTTTTTGTGCAAACTTTTTTCCCCCAACTAACCTAATATCCTCAGCTGAGCTGAGCTCATTAATACACTTATTGTACACTTATTTTTACAGTGTCAAATGGACTAACTCTACAGCAATCATACTGCATGTATCAACAGTTTCTCATTCATGCAGGAGAGGGTCTTTACAGCATAAAAATCATTCATATGCTAGATAACCAAGTTTCAGAACGGTTCTAAGTCACCATATAGTCAACAGCAGCATGAACTCATCCATAAAATAACTCAGGAAACTCAAGTTTCTGTTCACTCCATGGAGGCCTCAACATGCTGCATCTTTAGCCACATTCTCAGTCAGCAAAAGCTGGCACATTGCTAATGATGATGACAAAGCTGTGATCTTCAGAGCATTTACAGATTTGGTTCCATGTTTTGCTTTGTAAATAAGACTCATAACTGTTAACACCCACTCCAGAAATCCTTCCATCCTGTTTTCAGGAATAAGTCTTAATTCCTTACTAGAACAGATTTTGTAAGAAACAAAGCAAACCTGGAGGAGAAGCAGCTGAGCTGGTCTCTCAGGTATGGATGTGACAAACTCCAGGTGTTTGGCTCTGCCATAACCATTGAAGCACAAGGTTGGCCTGAGCAGATGCACCACTGCATTATAGTCCCCTGCCTCATACAGTCGCTGGATCTCTTCCAAAGACTGGCATCTCTCCAGAGATTTTAGGTTCTTTTCAATCTGCAAACATCACAGATAACATAACTTTAACTTTTGTTTTCACATATATTTCACTGCTGACACTTCTCCCAGCTCTTAATGTTTAAGAAAAGAAAAACATTGATTCAATAATCTCCTGCTGCTTTAATGCATACAGCTGCTTTAATATTTTTATTTTGCATAAAGGCAATCTAAAGATGTACAGGACCAACAGATACAAAAACTGTAGTTTTTGAAATAGAGAGGTTAGTCTTGACATAATATTCAAACTACCAAACCCTGACTCTGACATACAGTAAACTTGCAGCACAAAAGAACTAATTCAGAGGTGACATTTGAAACTGGGAGGGATGGAGTGTGAGGGATGGAAGAGGGAACACACACGTGAAAATGAGCTCTTACCTCTTCTAAAGAGACCACAGAATCCACGTGCAGGTTGGGCAAGCGTATCACAATGTTACACTCACTGCCAGCTTTAGCCTGTGTGCTGCTGGAGCTCTGCAGCATCTCTGTGCAGATATCATAGTTTTCAAGTGCCTGTTCCATGTCTCCCTATAGAAACAGTACACAGGAAAACAATCAACCAAAAAATCCTATGGTACTGCAGAAAGGGTCTCCAAAACTTGTAGAAAATGTTTAAATTTAATGCAGGCACTGCCAGTGCGATTACTGCGTGTCCTCAAAAATGAAAAACCAAATTCAACTGAATAGCTCAAATTAAAGCAAAAATATTTTAAAATATCTTACCAATTATTTCAATAATGGATAAAACAAATCAGAAAAATGGAATTCAGCCTGCATACATTTTTAAGATTGGCCTGAAGTGCTAAAATCCCTTTCCTTTAAAAAGTCAGAAGAATAAACCAGCAGGAATAACTCCACCATTTGTGCAAATTAAAACACTGAGTAAAGAAACATTTGTATATTCTGCAAAGTGAATGAATTCTACTTGCTCTGTGCAAAGTAGTTACTGAAACTGAGATGTCAGGAAGGCATGCACAGGCAAAATACAACTCTGCATATCACAAGGAAAAAAGCACCAGTAGTTGTATAGGAACTCTCATTTTTCCTAAATAACTTTATTAGAAAGGAATCCTTAGATGCAGGAAAAAAAAGGGGGAAGGAACAAGTTAGTTCACACTTATGAAACTGACTCACATAACTAGCTGACAACAGATTTAAACATAATTATTGCATTAAAATACCCTCTTTGATGTCCTAGGGAAGCAAAACTTGGAGGGGAAGAAAAAGACTGGGATCAAATAACATTTCGTTCAAATTATTCCCTTAGTGATAGGTTTAAAAGCCTCTGCTTCAAAATTTGCACATTAAATTAAAAATCTTCAAAAGCAGAACCATGCCACCTTGAAAAAGCAGAGGGAACAGTAACAAAAACAGAGTTCTCCTTCAGTTCAAATCTGAGTTTTGGACTTCCTGAGACTTTGATAGGGTCCACAAATCCAGGCCCCTACAAATCTTACGTTCTGCAGCTCCACAACACTATTCCAAGCAACTTTAGTACAAATAATTTTTTTTAAGCTGAGTACAAGTTCATTTAAACAAAGACATCTATTAAACATATCTGAGTATTTGCTGAGCATGTGAGACCTCCTACTTCATTTCCACCTCAACCCTCAGGAGAAGTTAATTATATTTAGAAGCAAAATGAAATCACTATGGTTTAAGCTGATTTTATCCACCTGCTTAAAAGAGTTGAGATTTCCGAATCAGCTTCATCTGAACAATACTGACTTGAATTTGGGACAAGCTGTGTTTGCTAAACCAAAAGTGAACCCCACCTGCAGTGCATGAAACCGAGCCTTGAGCCAATAGACCCGAGTGACAAACTCCATCCAGCCTTCCTCAAACAGATCTCGCTGCGAGGATGCGAACGACAGCTGCAGCAGGTCTCCCAAAAAATGGGTGCCTGGGAAGTCAGGACCAAACTTGCCATTCACAGAGGCAGCAGGACAATTTCGTGGAGAAACTGCAAGGCAATTAATCACATTTGATCATGAAGTTACTGGCATGCCATGGAAAGAGTCCCACAGAACAGAATTTCAAAGGTCTGATCTACCTGAAGGCAAACAATTGATAGAGCAATTAAACACAGATCTGGAAGATATTAAGAAAAAAGAGCTCCAAAATCCAGCAAATTCCTGGAAACATTTCTTCATACACCCCCAGTGTTTTCAGAGTCTGAAGAAAATGACATCAAGTTCTCACCTGTAGAACTCTTCCCTTTTGTCAGTAGCCACTGATCTAATTGCAGCTCCATGCAAGAAAGGCTCATTAACATCATATCCTTGAGAAAAAGTAAGGAGATATCAAAAGAGTATTCACAGAAAGAAATACATTAAAAGAAGCATAAATTAAAAAAAAAATCACTAAATTTGCAATTTACTTCAAAGAAAGCCTTCATCTTGTCCTCTTGGGACTTCTATTCCCAAGCCATAACTACTTCTTCTGCCTGAAAGGTGTACAATAAGTGCCTGAGGTGTACAGTAACTGACAAATCAACAGGTACAAGCCAAACAATACTCAGAACCATTAAAAAAGAAAACTCTCAGTTCGTGAAAGAAGGTCAGAACAGCATTGCCTGATGTTAGAAAAAACTGTCATCTTTACTTTTTAATTTGGCTGAAATAAAACTTTATTAAATTGCCAAATCATGCCAAAAGCACGATTCCAGAACACAGCAGCAGCACTGACATTTGAAAAATAAGACAAAATTTAAGAAAAGTAAGCAGTTATGCAGTAATAATGAGAACCAAGGGAATACATTTATAAATAGATTTACATTTGTTTAAAAAAGGGCACGTATATGTGAAATATATACTTAAATAAAGTAACAGGATGTATAAAAATTTAACATCTGCTACATAGAAGCACTTTTGTTTGTTTTGCAAATGACATCAGTGGAACACAGCAATTTTCATAATTAATATTTCATTTGCAAAGAAGTAAAAACACTTGATCTGAAAAAATATTTCCAACTGAAGTCACACCAAAGGCAAATAACCTTCCAAATGCATACAGACTGCTAACATTAAAAAGATAACATAGGCTGGCTCAGTGGCCAAGAAGTATCAGAACTGGTTTTATAATTCAAGAAATATCATCTTCAATCATTAAGGTGATTTAACAATAATGTAAAGAATTTATTATATTTTCTATCTGCTTTCAGGAAATTCCAAAGGTAATAAAATGGTGATGCTGAGGAGGTGGTATTGGTTTGTTTTTGTTGGCGTTTGGTTTTTTTGCTGTAAATTTCAGGTTATCTTAAAACTAGAGAGTATTTACTCTGTTTAAAGCAGCAATGGTGACCCTCAATCAGCCAGTGAGAACAGAGCAGCCTCTGTACTGACCTGATGACAAAACAAAACTCTGTCATATCAGAAGAAAAGGGAGGGGAGGGAAAGAAAGACCAACAACAGAATAAAGGGGTGAAATATATCAGTGTCTGTTACACCCCTCTGGGTGCATGTGTGCATTACACACAGGTCAGAGGTGCAGGTAGCATCAGCCAGGTCTGCTCAGCTCAGGAACAGCTCCAGGAGCTGCACTGCACCCCAGTTCAGGACAGCTACCACAGCTGGGACAAGCAGAGCTGAGCCAAACCTGTGTGTGCTGGATTTCAGCTGGGTACCTTGGGCACACTGACACCAGGACAACAGCAAATATGGAATAAGGAAAGGTGCTGCAGTACCTTGATGTGCTGATTACTCGAGTCCCTCAGGAGTGGGTTGGGAAGGCTACTGCTGTGCTTCCTCCAGCTGTTATAGATGCTGAGGACCACCTCACACAAGCCAGGAGGCCACTTCACCAGGAACTTCTGGCTGATGACTTTCAGATATCTCATCATCAGCTCCAACATCCCTCCATTGTTCAGGTTATCCAGCAGGAATTCATGAACATCCTGTTTTTCTACACAGCAGATAAACACAAAGGCCTACATGTGTAAGGTTGAGGCAGATCATAACTTGAAACAATTAAGTTTCAACAGTGTTTTGTGCACTGATATCACAGCAGTTCTCCTGCACTGCACACCTGCAGAATTCAGTTACTGTATTCCAGTCTGTTTAAATGGAAATTCCACACAACAGGGCTCCTGCACACAGTGATTGAGCAGTTCCCCAAGACTTAAAAAATTAGTACCAACTGAGATACTTCTATACTATAAAATTATACTTTTTAAAATACCATAACTTCTGTATCTTCCAGGCGTGAGAGGAAAATAGAGAAAATAAAGCACACAATATGGCAAAACCAACAAAGAATGAACAGGTGTTAGAAGGCAATCCCTACCAGACTCCATAAATGTTGTAGAATCAAATGACATTCTGTGTGGTCCAACATGCTGAAAATTCTCCTCTTTGATCTCTGATTGCACCTCATAGTTATTGAAAGGGTCCTCCTCCTCCTCAGGGTCTAATTTCCTTAATCTGTGTGAAAGGGGGGCAAGAACCACAATATCAACAAAGTCCTCATTCTTTCTTTCATTACTAGATGACATCTAAATATGAAACACTGTGCAGATTTTACCAGTGAGAATATATTACTGAAACAAATTCAGAGATTTGCATCCAGTTCCCTTCATCCAAATCAAGATTACTTTATCTTACCTATTTTAATATGTGTATTGTTCACTAATTCACTTTAACAGTAGCAAAATATGTTTTATTTTTTAATTTTTATTCAGTAATTTTTACTAAAAGCAATGTAATATATTATTACATTTATCAGAAGATAATGCACCACATCTGCTTCAAGACAAAACACCATGAGACTGGTAATTTTAAGGTTAGGAGGATATCAATCAAACAGAATCCCAAACAGCTTCCTCTCTGTGATCATCTCATAATGAAAGCTGTTGCTGTACAGTACCTGGAAGGAAGGAACTTCACCAACAGCTCTTGAAAGTCAACCTTCTCCTCTTTTTTACACTTGGTGTTCCGAACTCTAGCAGATCTCCTTTTGGCTGTTTCACCACTATCTTCTGTAATTCTTCTTCGCTTCACTCCTTTCTTAGATTTATCACCTGCAGATATGTCACCTAAAACATAATGAAAAAATCCCCAAAACCTGACAGGTTAAATTGACAAATAAAAAGTGAGTAATCTTTTTTATTTTTAATAACATAATTACACAGTAACACTTGAGATTTGTTGGTTTCCTTCTGAAGACAGTGCCAAAAAAATCTTGTACAGATTTCAAATAAATATAGCTGACAGCTTGGTCTTCTCAGCTTCTTAAAGTGACACATGAGCAGAAAAATAACACAGTCATCTTTTTGTAAAACACTCATTCATTCTAAGGAGCTCAAGGCCCTTCCCAGCATTAAAAGTCTGATATGCATCACTGCTGGAATGGAGTCACAATTTTTCTCATCCAAAAGACTGAAAACCTGAAGTGTGGGGTAACAGCACAAAACCAGAAAAGGTCAGATATTCCTTCACTTTCTCTATCAGATGTTAGACATGTGCTCTAAAGGCTCTGACTTCACCAACACGCAGGTGAAAGACAGCATGTCCCAAAGAATTCTGAAGTGTTTTTTATACCCAGGTAAGTAGGAAAGGTATCTTGAATCTTAGATTGAAGTACCTTGCTCACCTACAGTAGCTCCTGGTTCCAATGAACTCTGACTGTGACTTGGGAAGTTGGGTGTGGTTGGAGTGTAAGGTAACACAGGATCTGGCATTGTCACCACTGGATTACTGCTGACAGGAGTTGGCTGAATAACACTGACAGGAGTAGAGGTGGGAGAAAGCATCAAATGTTGAACTGGGTCTCTGTACTCTGAGAGATCAATTCTCTTTCCCAGGCTGGGTCGAGGAGGATCACACGTTGTGAGGTGTTGATACATGGCAAGCAAGGCTTCTCCTAAACACTTCCACCTGCAAGTGGAAACACAATGGCATCACAATGCATTCAGTTCTTGTCACATGATTTTCTAGATTATGTTTACAAACCTAACAGCATTCAACATTGTTTTTCTCTTAACAGCTTAGTTAGCAAGAGCAGCTTCTCAGCGGGACAGCTTACACACCTGAGTGTCAAAAACCTGTCCCATCACTCAAAAAATGTCTCTAAAACCACAAGGTCCATGCAGTAGTTGCTGAGGAAATTACTCTGTACCAAAAGCTAAAAAATATAGTGTCAAAGAAAATTCTCAAGTTCTGCATTCAATCAGCAAGACTAAAAGAACTCACCCCTATTCACAAGTAGAAACAACTTCTCAGCAATATGAACTACATGCAGAGCCCATTAATATTCCAGAAAAACATGTAATACAAAAACCAAGCCCCAATCCTTTATGCCTTAATAAAGACACACATAACAACTTACTAGTATCCTTATACCTTCCTGCAAATAAAGAACTGCAATTTTTTTTCTGAGTTTTCATTATTCCAACAGTAAAAACAATTTTCAAAAGCTAAACTTGCTTTGAAATTCACATACAGACTAGTCATATACGAAAAATCCAGTAAAATGTTGGAATAACTGCCAAATCATTCTCAGATACCAGATTTGTTTTTTACATCACTGGTTTAAAATCAAAAGTTGAAAACTAATAGCTGTGAGGTTTATGCTAAAACCATAAGCACAGCAAACCAACCTATAAGCTAGCAAGAAAACACTGGGGGAGTTGGTTTGTTTTTACAAGGAAAAAAAAGGTATTTTGAAGAAATCTGAAGCAGAGTTGTCAGAATAGGTGCTTCAGAGGATCTTTTTGAAAAGAGAAAACATAGAGACGTACGTGAAAAAGGGAATTGGCTGCACCAGCCTGAGGTCTGGCTCTCTGTCCCGCACCAGCAGCGCTTGTCTCTTCTTACGCAGCTCCAGTGCTTCATTTATGATCCTTCCTGTTTCAGCCGCACTCACATTCACATTATGGATAGACATGTCACTAAGAAATAGTAAAAAATGGAGATAAGTGAAAGGTTTTATTTGCTGGTTATTTTTTTTTAAATTAAAGCCTAGAGGGGATTCATTTCATACCATCATATAATGAAACAAAACAGCATTAAAAGAAGCATTCACACAACATCTTGTTACCAACTTTATGGCACACATATAGATGTGTCAACCATCAGAAATCTTTGTTCTGAATCATCAGTTAACTTAGATCCTGTAAATTTTATGGGCCTCTATTTTCCCACTTTCCTTCTACCCACTCCTACTATAAAATCCATACAGAAGGAAAAGGGGAGTTTTTGGTGAGGTTTTGTTGTGGGGGGGTGAGAGTTGTTTGGGTTTTGGTTGTTATTGGTTTAATTAGGAAAACGAAAGTGAATGCTGCAGGGATCAGGAACTAATTAGTAAAACAAAGGCAGATGATTACAAGAGATCTAGCTATGAAAAGAAATGAGCAGCAACAAATGGATTCTTTTCCTCTTTCTACCTCCCTCCAAAAGGAATTCCTGAAGAACATTCTATCAGCAGCACCAACAAGCAATATTATCATTCAGAAGAAAGGTCAGCAAGGTATTCCTACCTCTTAAAACACAAGATCTCAGCAGGTTTTTTGAGCCACCCCAAACACAAAATTTACACTCCAAAGGCAGAATATACTCTAAGACAACATTCACCATTTGAGGAACATCCTTAAGGAATCTTTCCGGAGGCAAGGCTGCTCCTCAAAGATCTTCTCCTTCAGAACCAATCCTTTGCTATACAGACAATCTTTTTCCAGAGCTTTGCAGATGAAGTACAAACATGCTGACAGAGAAATAAAAATTGAATGGTCAATGGCTGCTTTGGTTCATTCAAAGCTCCCATTTCTGCGCCTCACATACACCACTGAATTCCACCCAAATGTGACATTTACATAAATTAGTCCAATTGCTTTGTAAGGTGTCAAATAATTACATGCATAGAGTTAAAATAGCCTATTGTGTCTTCCTAGGTACTGTATGCAGAAAAAGACTGCAATTAATTTTGTTTAAACAATGTTTGCAGTACATCTTTCACTTACTTTCAAGCCTGTTCTGGCACATAAGAAATTAGAACCATAAAACAGAAACACAATTCTTCACCATTTTTATGTTATCAAATGTCTTTGATAACTGCAGATTCCATTAGTGAAGCAAGAAGTGTACCCACTGCTGTAACTACAATTAATCCTTCCAGGCTATGAATGAGACTGTAGATTTATACCCAAATCCTAGAGCTGTGCAGCAGGAAATTACTAGAAAGCCAAAACCAACATATGTGGAAGGCAGAGGAGCAGTGTACACGGAAACTTCCTGCAGAGGCTCTGATCTGTGAGACTACAGACATTTATTTTTAGGGTAACCAAAACTGATCTAAACCATAATGCTTTATAATGCAGTAAAATCTCTATCATGAAGCAGCAGTGTCTATCAAACCCTGCTGCACTGCTTCAGCAAGATACACTTCAACCTAGAGATTTCATTGTTACAATTTTTCTTGGTATGTAAAACTGCACACATACTGAGATGCTCTTCCTGCATTGTACTCACTCGTGTAGTCACTGAGTGTATACAAGACTGTGATAAGGTTATCCAAACAAGGCCAGTGATCAGGATTGCACCTGAGCCCTTCTTCAAAGGCATGACGAGCCAAGGGCAGGCGGATCAGCTTTATTGCCACGCGACCAATTTTATACCAGAGGTTGACATCAGTAGAGTCCAGCATTACAGCCTGGAAAGCACAACAAACAAAATCATCCACATTTCAGACATGCATGCCCACCTTGCTGAAGGGACTGGCACTGCTTTTTTTTCAGCAGGACCACAACTGCTTTGATGGACCAATTTTATCCCATACAGCATCAGAAAGAATATAGTATTCAACCATACTGACCATGCTGGATGTGTCTGTCTGTATTTTAGGAAGTTTTTACAAACATTAAGGCTCCAGTGTCTAATTTCAACTGCACTGTACCTCCAGATAGAACTCCATGGCTGTCTCTAAGTCATCCCGCTGTGCTGCCAGTTGTGCTAGGTTTTTGTAGGTGGAATATTTCAACATCAAACCCGGGTGTTTCAGCCCTTCTTTCTCATCACCAGAAAGTACTGCCTAGAAATTTCAAAATAAATGCAACATGGGCATTAGGAATCAGACAAGTAACAAGCACTGACATTTCTACTTAGCCAGTTAGAACTGAAGTAAGACAAAATACAGCAAACAGTTTCCAGAGTGTCACTCTCCCAAGGTCACTGACCTCCCGCAGAAGACGAATCTCAAGTAGCTCATGATAAGCTTTAGCAGACTCTTCAAATCTGTCGTGTTTCTGAAGGTCAAGAGCTTTGTGGTACAAAGCAAAAGCTTCTGCTTCCTGTGATTGAAATAATGAGAATGTATTTATTAAGACAACTTTATTAAATACACTTACATTTATTATGTATTTCAGTGGTTTCACACTTTTAATACTTTCTGCTATACAGCAGAACATTTGTGTTACTGTCCTAAAATAAATCATCTGAGTGAAGTTTTAGTTTGCTAAAGGAGGGTTCAAGAGAAAGAATAACTACACTTTTACAAGAACAAAATATCATGGTTGAACAAATCCCCACAACTAGAGGACAAAATTCCCATCAAGACAAAACTTCATTAAGACAACTGTGGAACGACTTACCTGAGCTTCCTTTGTCTGTGTTTTATGGCTTTTGAAGGTACCTTCATAGTCATCCTCAAGCGTGGAGCTCGCGTTCAGCGCTGCAATGCGAATCTGCAACGACAATTGCCACACCACGAGAAATGTGACACCTACAGATGTCTCAGTGTCCTTAGAAAACTGGATTTTTCTCTCTTTTTTAAATTAACTGGTACATGAACAATACTGAGAGATCTCTACATAAAGTTACAAGAGCTGTCATTAATTGCAAATAAACAAATATCAAAACCATTTCCCATCCAAAATCATCTGAAAAAAACCCAAATTTCAAGTGCCTTGCAAGCAACAGCTTTCCTAGAATACACATGTACACTACAGTGATTTTTTTCCAAATTCTTAAATTTACCAATAATACAATCACTCCAAAAACAACGTTCTCATTATGGCAATTTATTCTTAGTCCCAGAGAAAGAGGAACATTCTCAATTTTACTGGTAGCAAAACACCTTAAAAGCCATCTCAAAAAATCCTTACCATGTTCACAACTATTCACAATGTCTGTCTCCAGGAATAGAAGGAAGAGTCTATCACAAACAGGCCTGGAAAGCAAACAGGATGGAATATCTATTCTGTTCACAAAGGAAACATTCAGAAGTAAAAGACAAGCTCTGGATACTTTACAAGCATACTTTAATAACCAATTAACCACCATCCCATGCCAAGAGACAGAAAGCCCAACAACTGAGGAACAATAATTCCACTGAGGAATAATTTTCATTACTGCCACCTCTGCTAGAACAGAACCAGTGTCTGTCCCACAGCTGTCCTGAGTATACTGACCAACCTCTACAGACCAGCCCCAATGCAAAAACAAGTTACAGCTACTGCAGACACACTTAGATCTACTAGATGGGTGCAAACAAAAGAAATGGAACTTTTAGTAACTAGCATGTCTTCATTTTGAAAAAGGATACTCATATTTCCAGTCCTTTTTACCACTGATAAAAAGTTTGAAAGTGTAATTACACCTTTATAACCTGTAAGTAATTTTTCCTCATAAGTAAGCCCACAATTTATAGTCAATTAACTGCTTGAAACATCCTGTTAGTAAAGGCAAAAATATATGAAAGAGCCCTGTGCTGCTTTTATAGAAAACCTTCACTGCTACATGATAAAACCTCCCCATCAACTCAAACAAGAAGTGACATATGCAAGACAGACTAAAAACAGTCTTTAATATGGGAGACTGCATTAATAGAAGAGTAAGTCCAGAATTAACCACAGCAGGAAGCAGTGGGAGTTTTGAACTATAAGCTGAATTAACTTCATGATGAGTTCTGCATATAGAGAAAATAATGCCTTGACAGGAATCCCACTCATTCAGCAATGAGCATTTGCTGGCCCGTGCACCACTGGCTCTCCCTGCTTGTAGTTAAATCAGACTGACAACTGCACAGCCATGAAGCATTTTTCCCTTTAAAGTCACCAGAAAAACATTTAATAAAATCTCAAATCTGCTTCAGGACAGACTCCTTGTCTACTTTTCACATGAAGAAAATACATGCCCAGATATTAAAGGTCACCTCTTTCAGACAGACTGAAAAGCCTGTCTGGCTATACATTTGGACAGGGTGTAGATGCTTATGACATTTAAGTAAGTCAGTCTGTATGATCCCAAATCAATCACACATTTAAGTTGATGGGGTTTAAATCCACTTACAAAAATGCCTATATTCAGGAGTATGCCCAAGTCTTTTGCTGAATGCAAATAATCTTGCTCAAGGTGGCAGAGGAAGTCAACAGCAGACACTACAGTCAAGACTTTACATCCAAGGCTGGACTCCTGGGGAAACTGCAGCTGCAGAAAAGGTGGGAAAACAATTGCAGTTCCACTTATTATTTACACTGGAAGCTTGTAACAGGCAGGAACTTAGTAACAACCACTTAGCATCTCTCAGCCTGGTGTTCACAGGCTGAAAGCACAGAACCAAACAGGACTGAGGTGCTGCTGGAAAACAGGGGCAGGGTGTTGCTCCACACAGCTTCTGCAGGGTGTTATTTCATTCTGGTTTAAACCAGGCACTGCACCAGGCTACCCTGACTCTGGAGGGAGTTACAGCAGTGCCACAGCACTTCTGAACTGAGTGTGTCACTACAAGCACTTGCAGAGGAACACAGCTACATGAGACAAGCAGGCAAAAAAAGAATTCCTCTTTCATATCAAGTACTACAAACCAGTTTGAATTTTTTCAGATACAAGAGTGTCTCAGCTATAAATCTGTGGCTACAACAGGTGCGCACATCCTGAAAGGCAGCAAGCCTTCTGCCTTCAAAGCCTTCTCTCCTTTAACCTTAGTCGTTTAAAATTTAAGTAAATATTTCCAATGTCAGCTCTTGCTCCCAGAACTTGTGCTCTCAACTTCTAAGTAAGAAACAAAGGGAGTGACTTGGGCTTTCCCAGCTTTTGCTGTTTCTGCTACACTTGGGATCTATACATTTCAGATACACGTTTAAATAACACTTGATTTTTGTTCCGGATTTCTTTTTTTAACATTGCAAAGCTCCGCCTCGCTTCGGCACAAGCCGTTCTGACGGAAACACGATCACTTTCTGCACGGAGGCCAGGGACGCTGCTCACGCCGCTGGCCCGGAGAGCGGCACACAGGGCCGGGAGGAGGCGGGAGCCCACGTTCGCCTCCGACCGCGGCTCCGCGGAGCGAGGGGCGCGGGCGAGGCCGCCCGGGCCGGGCTCGCGCCACCCTCACGGGGCAGGGCCCAAACGCCGGCTGCCCCTCCGCGGGGCCGGGCGGACGGGACACTCACCTCGCGGGGCCGCCCCTGGCATGCCGGCGCTGCTCCCGGGGGGTTCCCGGGGGTTCCCGGGGCGCTCCCGCGGTTTCCCGGCGCGGGTCCCTCAGGCTCCCGCCGCTCCCCCGGGAGCCGCGCACCGGCGGTTTCCACCGCAACCGCCTCCGGAGCCGCGCGCCAACAACGCAGCGCCTCATTGGCCGAGCCGCCCTGCCGCCGCCAGCCAATGGGAGCGCCGCGCACTGGGAGGCGGGAAGGAGAGAGCGGTGGCTGAGGGAGCCCCGGGCTGCGCGCGGCTGGGAAAGCTCCGGGCTCGGGGACCCGGCTGGGAACCGACACCCCCGTGCCGGCCAGACCACGTCCAGTTTTTCTTTAAACACTTCCAGGGACGGTGACTCCACCACTTCCCTGGCAGAGTTGAAAATAGGTTAGAAACTGTTGTAGAATAGTTGCTAATTGTTAAGCAGGTAAAAGGGGTTAAAAGGGTAGTTCTAAGAACTGCGGTACCTAAGGTACCGTGTTACACCTAAGTGAAGCTACCGCCCCCAAGCGAAACGAGCCAGCCTGCACAGAACTGTAATGGGCAAATCGAGCGCCTTAGACCTTCATATGAATGAAGGATCCAAAAAGAAACCAATCCAAAGGGACAAAGAACAGGATAAAAAAGGGTTTCTGACCCACTGAATCCGTGCCGCTCCACCTGGGACATCGGGGCCGCCGCTGCTCAAGGAGCCCCAGCGCCGGCGCTGCAGCATCCTCGAGGGAACGCTCCTGCTCGGCCCGAGCCCCCTTGCTTTAGGCCTTCCTTTTTCTTGTCATAAATGCTGAAATCACTTTAGCACCGAGAGTCTGGTCCCGTTTTTAACAGGCAGCACGGTCTAATGTCTGAATCAATTTTTCCTGTGGAGAAATTCCTGTTAATATCCAATCTAAACCTCCCCTGGTGCAGCTTAAGACTCATTTCATCAACACCAAAAGTACCAGGACAGCAAAGCGCTGCTGGCCCTTACCTCCCCTGGCCAGCCTGGTATCTGCCGCTGAAACACTGGGACAAGCTGTTTTCTTTCCTATGGAAAAGCATCACCATTCCCTTTCAGGGATCCACCACTGAAATTTGGATACCACCTCCAAGAATTAATACGCCCAAGGATTGATCCCACTCAAAAGCTCTCAGGACAGAAAGGTGTTTCCTGTGCCCTTGGACAGTCTTGTCTGACCCACCAACACCGGGACCATTAGCATTCCTTGCCAAGGAAAGGTACTGTCACTGTCTTTCAGCAGCACAACTCCAAAATGTGGAGCTGATCTTCCAGACTGAATATGTCTGAGGATTTCTCACAGAAAAACAGTGCAAGGACAGAAAGGATTGCCTTTTCAACCCTCCAACACCCTAACACCTGCACAAACAATGCTGGGCAGAGCTGCTTTCCTTCATAAAGTAAAGCCCTGTCACCCTCTTTTTGCAGCCCATCTGCAAAATTTGGATGCCAGCTTCAGAATTTAAGAGGTCTAAAGA
Source organism: Euphonia xanthogaster (assembly GCA_034509185.1). Taxonomy (NCBI): domain Eukaryota; kingdom Metazoa; phylum Chordata; class Aves; order Passeriformes; family Fringillidae; genus Euphonia; species Euphonia xanthogaster. Next base: position 2,279,661 of record JAYDZK010000047.1, on the reverse strand, counting down.
CTGCTCCTACTCAACAGGTGACAGGAAGGTCAGATGTTATTCTGCCCCAGGAGCTTCAGATGCAGCTTGTGTGGGGTGTGTGGGCAAAACCCCGAATGTGTGTGGATCCCCTGCCCAGCAGCTGGAAATCAGCCCAAGGCCACTGAGTTTCCCTAAAGCTTGCCATGGAGCCAGCTGGAGATGGGAACACACTTTGTGCCCCTGGGATCTGGGGGAAGTGAAGCTCAGCAGCACTGAGACAGCTCTGTGTGGAAATGACTTTAAGGTGTAAGGTGGTCAGACAGCAGTGTCAGAGAGCAGATGTGACATCCTCAGCCCCACAGAGACCTCAGCACAGCCCAGACAGGCTGGCAAGGCCCCAGCTGTGGGACAGAACCTCACCTTTAAATACTCCTGTTGCTACAACACATCACACACACGGATGAAGGTAAGCTTGTGCTCAAGCACTGCACTGAATCAGCACTTAGCACTATGAGGAAGAGCCCTCTTCTCCTCAAATGTAGCAGTTGTGTTAATGCCCTTCTTTCCACCATGACACACCAAGCACAGGGCTGCTGTGAGCAGCAGCATCCCACTGCTGTGTTTGGAGAGTAACTTACAAAGCTCTCACAACCCTGCAGTACTTCCCTGTCAGTGGTGCCCTGCATCATCCTCAGGGCCTCACTGCTCCTCTCTAGTGTAAACACACAGAAAGATTATCCAAAGTCCAAAGGTTTGGGGCTAGGAAATGGTTACTCAGTGTTCAGAATCAGGGCATTGCCTTTCAGTTTGAACATATGCCTATACAGCACTGTCAAACAACAGAGGCCACTTTGGGGAGCAGAAATATTTGTCAACCTTCGGAGGTTGAGCCTGGGAAGTTACAACAGTAAAAAGATCAACCATAGCTGGGAGCTCCCAACTGCAGGTGTCAGGCAGGCTCCAGCCCATGGAACAGGGACCATCTGCATGCAAGGGAAAGGGATTTCATGATGTCATTGCTTAGCCATAGATAAGGGTGGTGTATTTGATTTTCTCAACCTGAGGAGTGAAAAATGTTTCCTGCTTTTCTGGTTGATGTGTTCATGCCCAGGGTGGTTCCAGGGGCCTGCATAACCCCTTTGCAGGGGGGTTATCCTTCTCAAGTCCCAGAATACTGTCAAACCTACTCCAACATTAGATCAGTGAAGTAAAAAATAGGCCATTTCTTCAGATCAACATGACCTTTCTTACATGCTCTTGCTCAGCTCTGCAATCCTGGGGAAGTTGTTCCCAGGCACAAGCCCACACTGGGAGCAGCCAAGGGTGAGGAAAGCACAGAGCCTGCAGAAGTCCCCAGGGTGGCCAACATGCCCCAAAACCAAGAGAGCTGGTGCCCAGGGCTGAGCAAGGTGTCTCTGAAGGAAACAAAGGCTTTGGCAAGGAGGCAGAAGGACCTTCAGGAAACTGACCGTCTGCAGATCAGAATTAAAGTGAGAATATTTTCTGTATTTTGGAATATTCACCTCAAGGTGGTGCAAAGCCAGGGCTGTCCACCCCCTTCTCTGCAGCACAGTACTGCTGAGTCAGTGTTCTCAGACTCAGGTCACCTACCTGGTTGCTGCCTGAGTTTCAACAACTTTAGACTGAAAGACCTCCTGAGAAAGTGGCAGCCACAATGTCAGTCTCCAAGCACTACCACCTACAAACCCCCAGTGCTGTGAGCCAGCAAACTGTCCTTATCAAGAGAAGCTTTGTGACAGTTTATCAACCAGATAGGGTGTAGCCCCCAGCCTGATACACAAATTTGTGTTTGGTATTGTATTCCTGTCAGATTTGTCAAACATAGAAGTTCTTTATGGTGAACAGGGAACAATTTTTAAATGGTAATTAGAAGATACCTCAAGCCATAAACAAATAAAACTCCATTTAGAATGATGAAGGAGCACAGAAGCCCCCTCCAGCTTCCTATTCTCATGCACCCCCATGTCCCAGGGATGTGCCCTGAGCTCCCTGACCTCCCCCTGACCAAGTCACAAAGTGAAAAGGGAACTGATAAATAATTTTATTAGCAGCAGAAGGCAGAGGCAACATTGTACACAAAAAGTACCCTGCTTTTGTTATAATGAAATGCTCTGTGTATTCTACTTATAAAGCGAGGGAGTATATGGGTCCTAAAAACCCAAAACACTTCTCTGCAGGGACACTGAGCCAGAAACATCAGCCACACTCACAGTGAGATGCCTTATCATCCCAAAACTCCCCATAACAGTGAGGGAAAGGACTCTGGACAAACAGTGAATAACAGGAATTAAAGCTGGCAGTAGCAGAAACATCAAAATATTTGCTGGTGGCACAGTGCAGGTCTTCAGAAGTGACTCTCTCCTTCAGCCACTGCCATCAGCAGACAGCCATTGAGCCCTGGAAAGCTTGTGAACAAGTAACACTTTGTAGGAGCAGTCACAGGAGGTGGCAAGGGCAGAGCACAAGATCTGACATGAGCCTTCGATGCCTAAACTTCTCCCCCAATAATCACCTCTTTTTCCAGAAAGGGCTTTCAGAGGAGCCTGAAAAAGAAAAGAATTTGACTTCCAGGTCATCTTCACTGGCCTGAGACCTTTCTGCTGCCACAGAGAAACAGAAAAAAATATTTTTTTCTGCCTTGCAAATTATGAGAAAAACTAGATAAACCTCAGAACCTCTCTGGTCCTCCGTATAGCCATGTGTTCTAGAATTAAACTTTTTACTGCTACAAGCAGCTTTGTCTAGGCCTGAGCTTGAGACAAAGACTTTGAACTCTTTCAGTAAAATCAGTTGATTGCCTCATTCTTGAGCTTTGTGTGTACCGGATGCAAAGACAAAAGTGAATCGAGCTACACAGACTGGATCACAAGAGGAAACAAGCAGACAGACAGAGCTGATCATCTCTGGGTTGCCTTCATCATGGCCTTGTTCCAGCAGCTGCTCCAAGGATCACAGGAATGTCATGACTGTCCCGTTCTTGCCAATCTGCCAGGGCTCCAGAGGGTAAAAGAGGATGACAATCCTTTTGGGTAAAAGAGCAAAAATGTGGACAGGAAACATTATTTTACAATTAAACATTATTTCTGCCCAGTTTGCAACGTAGTAGATAATCTGCACTAGGGTCTCACTGTCTTACACTTCGGGGTGTTCATTTAACAGAAGGAAACATAAGCTGTGCATGGGTCAGGGTACAGACTTCACCTCCACAAACAAGAGCAGTCTGTATTTCAGCGCTTTAAATGTGACACTTGCCCATTTTAGAAGGAGTCACACAGTGCATAATCTTGCCAGGGATTTATCCTGACAGCACCCAAGAGGCAGGGAAGTACTACTGTCACTGTCCTTTGGGGAGATGGGTAGGACGAGCAGAGATGGACACGGCTGACCTTCAGGAACAGGTGACACCCTGGCAGGGTGAAGCTCTACCAATCCCGGTGGGGTTTTGCACCAGTTTCACCAACTGTGACTACTGATCTTGAGAGAGCAGTAGTGCCCAGACTGTTCAACGAGTGCATACCAGTCTATGCTTTTATCTGCCTCCAAACCACGCCTGGGATTCAGCATCCACGAACACCTCGTGTTAGCAATCTTGTCTTGGATCTGTATCACAACTCAGTCTCCTGGAGGACACGGGAGCTGCCACTATCTCCACTGCTCTGAACATCCCCTTGGCACTTATGTGTCGTGTTCCATGTCCGTGGACCACACAGACGTGTAGGCCCGACGGGAGGACGCTCTCGCTGCCCTTAGGCTGAGCACGGCGTCCCGGGCCGAGCCCCCGCCGGGCCGCACTCACCGATCGGGCCCGAGGCCCAGCTGCGCCCTCAGCACGTCGAAGAAGCGGGCGCTGTGCGCCTTGTTCTGCTCCGCCGTGCCCACCACGCCGATGGACGAGACCGCCAGCTGGGCGCAGGGCTCGGCCGAGCCCGACAGCACCATGGCCAGCCCGCTCCGCACCGTCACGTTCACCCGCTGCCGGGACAGCCACGGTTAGCCACGGCCAGCCCCGCCGCCCCCGGCCGCTGCCCCGCCGGCCCGGCCCCGCTCACCTCCGCCGGTTTGCCCAGGATGTCGGCGGCGGCGGCGCACAGGGTCTGCGCCAGC
>JAYDZK010000047.1:2263130-2275475 GCA_034509185.1 Euphonia xanthogaster | reverse complement strand
TGCCGGCGGCTCGTTCGGCTGCTGGGCGCGCTTGGGGAGCACTTTCGGCGGTCGGCGGCAGGCACCTTGCGGCGGGGAGGAGAGCCGGCCGGCCTGTGAGCGGCGGTGCTAGCCCATTGTTCAAGCGGAAAGACTCGGGGTGCGAGGGAAGGAGCCCGGCGTGTCGTCTCCATTCTCCCGCTCCCCTCCGCCGTTTCCCTCCGCGCCGGAGGAGCGCCGCCGCCAGGGAACTGAAGGCCGGGCTGTTTGGCACCAGCACCGACAGCTCAGGTGCACCGGCGGGATCGGGGAAAGAGGCGCCAATCCTTCCCGAGGTGCTGCTCCTCGGGGGGCTCTGGGAGAAGAGGAAAGTTGCTCCCTTTCCTGCAGCAAGCCCAGGAGCTGCTGAACTGGCCTCACCTGGAAGGACTGAGCAGTTCCCACCTCTTCCATCAGGTGCCTTTGCCGCAGCAAAGCCACAGTATCCGGGAGACCACGGGGAGCAGAATAACACCCCTCCCCGCCCCTCCCGCTCTCGCCGCACTTCGCTTGTTATCTGCTCTGTCTCGCCGTGCTCCCGGGATCACAGGAGGATCTATAACTGTGATCTGTCACCGAGGAGAAGGTCGTGGATGAACTCCCTTCCAGCAGGGCAACGAATCACTTCTCGACTGCTTATTATTACCGTGGTCTAGGACCAGCCCTTTCCTGCTAAACTTGGCTTGGGAGAGTACAGCAGGAGGGGGCGCGGGGGGTGGAGAGCCAAGCCCAACAGCATCTTGTGTGTTTGACTTTTTTTTTTTTTCCCCTCCCTCCTCCTTCCGTGAGACAGTTTGATGAATGCCTGCGAGAGGGGTATGATTTGCTGAGGCGCCTCTGGCAGGGCGGTGTGTGCGCGGTGTCAGCCCCGCCGCCGCCCCGCGCTCCGTGCCGGCCCCGGGTGCTTCAGCCCGGCTGCCGAGCCTTTGGGACCCACCGCGGGCATTGCTGGGGTGCGCCTTGGAGGCTGAGACCAAATGTAGCCACATTTCTCTTCACAGAGAAAAGCGAGGCACAACTTCCCAACAATATTTCTGGGATTCACATTCTCTGAGCCTCAGAGAAAGGAAAAACAATTCTTATCTCATTTGCTGCGCCCGTGCTTGTGCAAAAGTAGAATGCAATATAGAGATTGTTTACCCAAGGTGATGGTGTTTTGTTTCCTTGGCCTATCGGGGCAGGGGTGTGTGTGTGTGTTGGGACTGTCGGCTGAGAGTCAAGAGATTCTGTGCAGTTGAGTGCTTGGCAGATTCAGTTTAGATGTAATGTAATATAGTGTAATATAGAATAGAATAATGTAGCATAATAAATTAGCCTTCTGATAAGATGGAGTCAGACGTCTCCTTTCTCCCTGAGCATCGGGGTTGCCTCACTTTACTATAACCAAAACCATCACATCTCACAGATGGGTGGAATGAGTTTTGTGACGGCCCTTACTGAGAGTGGAAAAACATTTCAGGTCACTACAACAGACAGCTCTGTGCAGGGAGGGCTGAGAATGGAAGCTCGGTCATTTCTCTTAACAACCAACAAGACAAGAAATTAAAAAGCAAGCAGAGAGGTTTACTGCTTTATCTAATGTGTATTAATTACAAGGACTTCGAACAATCAGGACTTTGAACTCTCAAGCTGGTAAGTGACCTCGGCACGCTGGCTCTCAGGGACAGTCTAATCTACAGATCACACGTGTCTAAACTACAGATCAGAGGCTTCTCAGAGGCTGAGCTATGTCCAGTGAGGTTCCATGAGCTCGTTTACAACAAAGGGTTAAGAACCAGCTATACTAAAAGTTCAGCATTTAAGGCACAAAACTGCTGGGAAAATTTGCCTTGTGTAATGTGACATCTTGGTTTTCTACAATTCTACACAAAGCTAATGAAAACTGATGAAATTGCTAATTTCTTTTTGCTTAGGGAATTGCTTGGCCTTCACTGCTGCTAGTGAAGACAATACTGGCACAAAGAGTTATGTGCAAAAAACAGCCAGGAAGAAGGTTGGGCAAAGATTTCTAGGACAGAGTAGTATCTGGAACTGAAACCTTGGTGAAAATCACCATGAGAAAACAACAGGTATTTTAGAACTTGCCAACAAAAAATGTCACTAGGCAAGACATGGTAGCACTAAAGGGAAAAAAAATCCAGTTATTTCATTAGTGAAAGAAGCAATTCCTGAATTCCATTACTCATTTTGTTTTAGTCTTTACAGGAAGAATTTTTTGGCAAGGATTTTAGGGTAAGGGCAACAACTACTTATGAATGGAACTATAGATATATATATTCCACCAATTTCTGCATCCTTTTCAATTTGTCATTTTCAACTGAAGAAACTGGAAATTATTGGATTTGCTCAGTTTTCTCTCATAAATTGTGCTGCAGTACAAAAGGATTTTGTGTTTGAGCAGAAACAAACAGCCAAGAAAAAGAGCCCAAAAGCTCCAAAACAACTCTTTGCCCTTTTATTGTGATGCATGTGTTGCTCAATGCCACAAAATCTCCCTTATTACTTCAGCTGCACTGGATGACTTACTTGGTGAACTTCCATCCAAAACAGTCTCAGAAGAGCCTGTCTGCATTTATTCCCTCTCTGCATTTCCTAGGAGAAATGTGCTATTACAGCATTACCACAGAAAAAACCCCAGTTTGTGTGCTGTTATATTCTCTTTGATGAAAACCCTGTGAGTGGATTCTTTCAGGGTACTCCCTGTATCATATCAACATGGGGTTTTAGGCAGGCAGTTATTCCAAGGCTGTGGCCACCAGCAGCAGGAATCTCCAAGAACAGCTGCTGCCACACATGTACTGGCAGACAGAGCAGCAACAGAAGCCTGGCTTTCAGAAATCCAAAGCAGCAGTTGAACTGAAGAATTATAAAGATTCACCATTGTAGAAATACAGAGAAACTTCTCAAAGGAACTTCAAGGGAAAAAGAAATGTGGAATGTTCATGGACAGCCAAGCAAGATGCCTCAAGAATAAGAAACCTTTTTTTTTCTTTTAATTTTTGTGAAGTAGATTTGTGCTCTACTTGTCTGTGCAGACACATGCTGGGAAGATGAGGATCAGGCACACTTTGAAGTACAAATGTTAAAATTGGAAGCAATGATCCTCATCCTATTCACTTCTTTAACATTCCCAGTTTGTAGGCTGGCTTGAGTTCTGTCAGGAAACACCATTCTTGTCTTTACCCACTCTGAGAAGACTGACACTGAAATAAAATCCAGATGCATGTTAAGTGACCTGTAGGGCCTCAGCCTTCTGTATAAATTTAATGTTTTAGGTCTTAAACATTCCTCACCTTCCACCCCCATAGATACAAGAAAGACCTGGCCCACTCTGCAATTTCTGTGTTAGAGTTACAGTGCTCTTTCCAGTTACATGGAGAACTGGATGTCAGAGAAGAAGTTAAAAAGGAAAAAAAAAAAGCAGGAAAAATGCTAAGATAGGTTAATTCATTTCAACATCTTCATCAACACAGGTGCCAGTTGCTCTTTCAGCTGTGGATCAATTTGAATATTGCTCAGTTCTTTGATCTTGAGGATCATCTCATGGGCTTGGAGAAAAAGCTCTTTCCCCACAGCATCCTCCACCCGCCTGTGCCACTCCCTCAGCCTGGGTCTGTCTTCAAAGATGTCACAACCAACTCCAACAGGCTGGAGAGAAGGGGAGAGAGCAACAGTGAGGCTTGGAGCAGTCAGTTCTGAGCTGAGACAGCAGGCACTAAAAGGATACGTGCAGGTAAAGGGGGAAAAAAGGAAGAGCTCATGGAGGAGCAGTAGGAAGGAGGGAAATCTCTGGGGACACAAAAGCTAACTTGTATTTTAAAGGGCATTTACAACGCAGTTCCTGGGTGCTGGAATAGCTGTTTAGGGCAGCGTAGATGAGCACATTCTGTGAGGGATTTTCAGCCACAACACTGAAGATGTTGGCTGGCAGTTCCAGGAACTGTACTGCCCAGTTTGCAGTACAGAGTGCTGGATTATACAGCAGCACCCAGCACAAAAGGTGTTTAACTGAACCAGTGCCCTAAGTAACATAATCCACCCCCCTTTCTGCTTTCTGCCTGTGCCACTCTCTGGAACACACTGTAGAGAAGCAGAACTGCTGTTTTTCAGTCCCTTGGACACTGAACTGGGAGAAAGAAATCACTGCTGGGCTGCAGGACACAGGCCCTGGTGGCCTGGCAGGGAAAAATCAGTTTGTAACAAACTTAATTTGATTGCCTCTGAGATTAATTATTTCATCTTCCAGACATGGCATGGGCAAGCATTATATTCTTGAACGACAGAAATATTCCTATATGGTTGTCTCATTTCATCAGACCTGTCTGCTATTGCTTCTCATTTATATGTATTACCTCCTTCTCTGGAGGTTAAAAATAAAGTCATGATAAAAAATGAAGAAAAGGTTATTGCTACAGAGGAGAAACAAAAGAGATCTGTTGCAGCCAGCTTTTTTTTTTTATTTTCAGTGCTGTTCTGAACCCACTCCCACACTGTCCCCATTGCCTTAGGCCAGTTCTGCCAAAATATGCCCTCACTTCTCCTGCTAGTGAAGAGTTCCCACATGCTGCCCCTTCCCTGCTCAGCAGCATCTGTTCTCCTTGTACTGAGCTTCCTCACCATGCTCCAGGCACTCACTTGCATCAGTTCCACAATGGCCACAAGATCTGCCAGGGAAATCTCACTCCCAATGATAAAAGCCTTGTCCTGCAGAAACCTCTCCTCAAATTGCTTCAGGGACGTGGACAGCCCCTCCATAACCCACTGGAGCTTCTCCAAGGGCAGAGGCTGCCCTGTGAAGAGGGGAATCAGCACACATGACCATCTTCTCTGGTAGTAGCAATTGAAGTTACACCCCATGATCATCAGTGCCCTGCAATAAAGCCACAGAAGGGGTTGGCAGAGCTTCATGGGCTGTGGCAGCTCCACGGAGCTCCTGGACAGGAGCACACCAGCAGTCCTAAGTGTGACCTGCCACAGCAGTGACCTCCAGCTGATCAGCAGCAGTGTGAGGAACAAAATCAAGGATCCTCACCTCATTTTGTGCCTGGCAGCTGTGCCCTCCCACTCCACCCTGCTGGGCTACAAAAGAAAAACAGGCAACAGCTCCAGGGAAGACAAATCTCTGCCACAGTCACCCCTGCTACGTGGTCTGTGTCACCAGCAGCCACCCCTGCCACCCAGCCTGCTGTGGAATGGGGTGCTGCAGGCAGCTGCCTGTCCTGCAGGCTGATGGAGAGGAGGGAATGGTGGTGCCTGTGGCAGGAGCATTGGAAGGACCAGAATTCATCAACACTGGCTGGAGAGACAGAAATGGCTTCCTCTGTGTGACAGCAGCCAGCAAGGCTGGAAGTGGTCAACACCACTTTTACACAAACCTTTCAGTGGCTTAAAGCATCTCTCTTTAAACCACTAGAAGTTTTTCTGGAGCAATCACAGAAGTGCAGTCCTTGTGTCTGCACAGACCTGCTGGTACAGGGGGTGGTTGCCTTTCCACAATATTTTTCACCAGTCACAGAGTTGTATGCACTGCTGGAGCCACCAGTGTTTCACAGCTGTGCTGCCTTCAGCTTCCACAGCTAAAGAAGTACAGTTTGTTTAGAGAATCAAAATGATGAACACAAATTTCAACCAGTGCAAAGGAATGAATTTTTTCTTACTGCTAGTACAGTCAACAATTCAAGTTGGGATTGCTTAATCCAAGCCAGGATTTTGGCCAAATACATGTGGAATCCATTTCATCAGAAAATTCATGGCCAGTTTTCTTCTCAGTGATTCAGATAATGCATGTTGGGATCTTTGGGTAAAATCACTTGAAACAGCATCTTCTTCCTTTTCCTTATCTCAGGGCTATTTTCTCCCATTTCTAGCTAATATGCTTCTCTTACAAGGTGGCTTTATATGTTTCCATATTTACAGTTATTCTGAAGACCTTTTCTGCATCTGGGCTATCTAAGCACCATCAGCAGCAATTAGTTGGATTTCTTTCCCTTGGAGCACTGCAGTGACAGCTGCAGAGGCTGGAAGAAACTGCTTCTTGTATGAATCTGCCTCGTATTTGAATTGCTGCTCTGTACTCCATAGCCAAAAAATCAAATACCAATAAATTGAAGAAGATAAATGAGTCCTGATATGCTTTGTTAGGCACAAACAAGGGCAAATTTACAAGGGAGTAGTGAAGTTACCTGTTTACTAGCAATTCTGATTTCATCTGAAATTCCATACCTGCTGTCCTTGCAGAACCATACTTGCACCCAGGTCTCTCTAGGGATAGTTGCATTAACTGTCTGGTGAGTTAATGGAAATAGGTGTCCAGCAAAATCATCTGATACTAAATGATTGTCTGGCTCAGGATGAATCAGGTAATTTTGCTTAAATGTAAATTGGTCTGACTACACTGAGTAAAGAAAATCTGCCTCTCAGTGTCTCTCTGCTCTCTGTCCCTGAGCTTATTCCAGAGAAGCACATAAGTGTCCTGGAAGCAGAAGACTCCTTCTGGATTTCCACCCTCAGGAGGCTGCAGGAACTTGTAGGAAGCATGCAAGTCTTTCTGCTTCCAGCACCAAAACACATGTTCACCAAAGCCAAACTCTGCCTCTGTGCACACGCAGCTGTGCAGGGAGGGGAGGCCCTTGGAAGCAACACTAACTCTGTCACATATTCACTGACAAATCCAGGCAATGAAAGTCTGTTGGGTTTGAGACCTTCTGTACCAGACCTTCTTTCAGGGAAAAACCAAAATGACCAAATCTGCTTTTGCCAGACCCTGATAATGATCAGGTTGGAACGGCTCCTTTCTGTAGTATTGCACTAAATGTTATTTAGTTGTTTGCACTGGGTGTTGGGTAATTTGCACTGTATCCTATTCATTTGTACCCTATCACCACATGGTGTTCCCCTTTCCCCCCTGTCAGTGTTGGTGCTCTCTTCCTGGTGTACTGCCCCCCTTGCCCCTCCTCACTTGTACCCCATTGGCTGCTGCCCCCTTCCTCTGCCCCGCTTCCCCTCTGCTCAAAATCCCCCTGGGAGAAGGCAACGCCCTCTTCTCCATCAGGGGGAGTCACCTGGATGAGCTGGTGTCTCCTATCAGGGAAATAAATTTACAGAATAATGAGATTGGAAGAGACCTCTAAGATCATTGAGTCCAACCCATGCCCTAACACCTCAACTAGACCATAGCACCCAGTGCCATGTCCAGGCTTTTCTTAAACACATCCAGAGATGGTGATTCTTAAACACTTCCAGAGATGGGAAGAGCATTCCAGTACTTTGTTATTCTTTCAGTGAAAAATTTCTTCCTAATATCCAACCTGTCCCTTCCCTGATGTAGCTTGAGGCTGTGCCCTCTGGCTCTGTCAGTGCTGCCTGGTGGGACAGACCGACCCCACCTGTCTGCAAGCTCCCTTCAGGGAGCTGCAGGGAGCAATAAGGGCACCTCTGAGCCTCCTCTTCTCCAGGCTCAACAGCCCCAGCTCCTTCAAACGTTCCTCACAGGGCTTGTGTTCCCCACGTGGAGAAGAGCGCTTCTCATCTTTTGCCTTTGTCCTGTGGAAGATCGTGGGGCCTGGGGTCCAGAGCTGGCTGGATCAGACCTGAGCAGCCCGCCAGGCACGGATTCTCACAGCTCCCAGCTAGGAATGGCCCAGGTTTGTTGTTTCATCACAACAGTCTCTGAACTGGGGCTGTTAAGATGCTCAGTTCTCTCACAGACCAACAACACTTCACTCACGTTTTTGCATTCAGCCTCCTCACCTTGAGCCACATGGTTTTAGGAGCACTGGTCCAGATGTTGGCGTGGTGCCAGGACAGGTACTCATCCACACGAGCCCTCTGCTGGATGTCTGAGGGGTACCAGTGGTCAGGAGTGTTGTACTTGCGGCTCAGGTACAGCAGGATGGCAGTGCTGCTCAGGCCAGCAGGACACAAGAAAGGGTCAGGCAGTTACCATGCACAATGCTCTTGCCTGAGCTCCCTCTCCTGCTCCTTCTCAGCTTGTTGCTTCCACTAAGAAACATTCAGATCAGGATTTCCAGCAGAGTCTAGGGACCATATAAAAGCATCTAATTCATGTTGACATCAGTGGTCCTTAATCACCTCAGCTGCCATGAAAACTTTAACCTGCTGGAAAATCACAGCACTGTTTTTATAGTGCTGCTGGACAGTACTGGGGGTAAACAAACAATAAACCTCCATGATCATCTATCAGTGATGGTAACTCCACTTGCTCCTTGTCTGTTCTGACCCATCTCTCTGAGACCTGTGCACTAAATGAAACTCTCTGATGGGTTATTGCTGCCTTTTCATCAGGTCTGTCTCCAGCATGCAGCTTCCACTGAAGTCATGGAAGTCTCAGCAAGGAAACCCTACAGAATCATTTTGTGTTTGTCCAGATGTTTATACTTTCACTAACTGGCAGAAGTCAGATGGAAAAATATCTTAGTCATCTGCAACAATACTTAGGCTATTGCTACAAAAAAAAAGCCACAGAAAATGTGCTGATAAAATGAAGGAAAATGCAGACACCCCTGCCATGCTGATACTGCTATAGTTCAATTGTTTCAGTATTATGACATCATTACCACCTCCATATTAACCTTTTAATGTAAAGCCTGAATTTTATCTGTGTAGATATTCTCTCAGCCTTTATGACTAATTCAGATAAACAGAATTCTTTCCTAGAGGAAAAAGGATTTCTTTTCCCAGGGTGAAAGGGATTTTTGTACGCTTTAAACGTCTCCCAGAAATGTTTATAATCCCATCTTGAGGTAAGTGCATTTAGGGTGAGATGAAGAAGCTAAGTCAGCTGAGCTGTTTGCATTCTGAAAGACGATTCAAACAGAAAATGGAAAGAGATCAAATGAGGTTATACTATTAAAAATAACCAGCATGTTCATATATTCTGTGATCCTTAATTATTCCATGGGAGTGACATCTTCTGAATGCAGCACAGATTGCTGGTACCCAAGGAAGTCTAAGGACTGAGCTCTTACCATGCTGCAAGGGTGAAGTCTCCGTCCTTCAGTGCTGGCACTTTCTTCAAGAGGCTGACTTTGCCTGCACCTTCACTGTTTGATGGCCCTAAGAACACAAACAGCCAAGTCTGAGGTTAGAAGTGTATCTGCCAGAGCATGATAAATGAAATTCCTGCAGCCAGCTGGATGATCAGTGAACTGTGTGAGGCTTTCCCAATAGGGTCATAGCTCACAAGTGAAAGGTAATGAAATGGCAGAGTCAGTGTAAGAGCTGTCTGCAGAGGCAGCAGGCTCAGGCTGGCCACGTGGCATGCAGCAGTTGATATTTTTCTATTTCTAACAGCAGTTCTCTTGCTTGACTCAGGTGCCAGGATATTTGCAGAACTTACTGACAGAGTGGACACTGGCTAGGGGCAGGGAAGCTCAAACACTCAACCCTGCACTACTCCTGACCCTGTGTTACTCCTGGCTCTGCACATCAACCTACTTCTAACAGGAAAACACAGGAGGAAGACACCATTCCATAAGAATTTAAACTCCACAGTCCCTTGGAGGAATTAACAGCTGACTATCTAACCAGGCCTTCAGTTTCCCACTGCTGGCACCAGACTTGCCAGTCTGCAGTTAAATGCCAGGGAATTGCACAACAGCCCAGGAACACCTGAGTAAGAAAAGCTGTGAGGAATTTGTTTGCTTTGCTTGTTTGAAGTTCTCCTGAGGAGACATGACAAGTAAAGTGCAAATCCTGATCAAATCAGCATGACCAGCAGGAGGTCTCGTACAAAACTCCCTTTGTTCAAAAAAACACAAGAAAAAAGATCATTAACTTATAGTGACCTCCATCTCTAAGAACTATTTGTACCCACTGAGGAAGCAGTGGCAGTGTCTGCATTACTGGACAAATGTGCAGTAGGAAATAAAACCAGCCTCTGGACAAACAAGTTTATTTGCAGCTGGTTTGGGAAGGGCTGGGAGAAGGCAGGTTGCTGCATTACTGCTTTCCCTTATATTGATTTCACATAATGACTTAAATCAAGCAGAGCATGCATTACCACTTGTTCTCCTTTCCAGCTGACTAGCCTCTGCCTTGTTTCTTCTTTGAGAAGTGGGGTTGTTTTTAAATTCCAGAGACTGAGGTTTACACTCATCTGCTATTTGAAGGGATTCAAACCCACATTTTCCCTTTCATTAGGAAAAGTCTCTGGCTGCCTGCTGTGAATATGGCTTCCAGCTTAGCTGGGTAAGAGGTTCCATCTGCACTGCAGAGCCAGGCAACACTGTCAGGAGAGGCAGGAAACCCTAGGTAGGGCTTCTTAAAAATAATAGCCTGACAGAAACCTCAAGTGAAGCCTAATAACTGAGAAAATTGAGTATAAAAATAAAAAATGTCCAAAAGTGGGCGAAGTACAGGATGTCTCACCCCCATGATTTGTATCACAGAACCAGCGAGGCAAATGTTTGTAAACCTACTGTCATGCAAGGAGTTGCTCAGGGAAGGTGCTTTGTTTTGTGCTTTTAGAATGGCCCCAAAGGCCAGTGGTCACCACACACCCAGCTCTGGTGAGATCCCTAGTGTTCACCTGGCCTTTGGGAAAACGCAGTAGAAAGCTGCAGTCAGTAATGCTTGCAGCTAACGAGCAGCCCCTGGGCAGAGCCAGCTGCTTGGCTGTCCTGCTGTCTGTGTTATTATCTAGGGCAGCAGGGAACTAAGAAACAAGGACATGAGAAGTAAGCAGTGGGTGAGGGCAGCCTGAATCAGCTTTCACCATACAGCAATTCTAGCAGGAATACTGAGCATATTTGTTCCCTGATGGGGCTACCATGTCATTACAGCAGGCTGGACAGAGGTCAGTGTCTGTGACACAGCCTGCACCGCAGACTGGGGATGGAATCAGCTGCTTTGGTTTGTAGATAGACATAAAAGACTTGTGCTGAGACTCTGCCTGAGCTGTGAACTGGTAGATGCATTGGTGTGAACACTAACTCCAGGCTGCTTCACTGAGAGCCACTGCTTATTGTATGAAAACAGAGACCAACATTTGTATTTGCAGTTTAGCAGAATTTAAGCTTGTGCCTCTCTTCCAGCCAGCAGAGCCAGCCTTTTTGTTTAGTGGTATTGGGTGGTCCATCTTCATCATTCCTGTGATGTTGGCTTGACTTACAGTTCTGTTTAAGATCAGTTGTGTCTGGAGTAATCAGTCCTTGATGAGTCCCAAGGATGGATGGAGGTACAGATATATAGATATAGACAGATACACACACAGTGTGTATTGTTGGGCTTTGTGGTGTAACTTTAACAAGCAGAGCATTCACAGTGAAAAAGCAGGACAGGCTGTCCACATGAGGAAATCTTAATCCTAACCCTAACCCTAAGCCATAGTGCAGAGAAGGAGGTTTATTGGTGTGTGGAAAGACAGTGGAAAAGATTTTATGGAAATAGAAGGGGGGAAATCCCACTCTATTTGCCAGTCACATACCTGCCTAATCATCTAATCCTCAGCCGAGGGTTTCGAAGTAACAAGCTTTGCCTTAGGCACAAAAGTAACAATTTACAGGAAAACTCAACATTTAGCTGGCCAACAGTCATACAGCCGGAAGAGCCTGAACAGTGTTGCTGCAAAGTACAGCACTCCCAGAGCACTCCTCGGCTGTCGGTGTGACTGATTCGCTAGAAATGGCTAGAGGAAGATTCCTGGGAGAGCCACAGAAACAGATGCAGCAGAGCTACGCGACTGCTCTGGGAGCTGGAGCCGCACGGTCAAACCACGGCGTCCAACGCCCCTGGGCAGCGCAGGGCTTCAGCATCACCCGGGTGACCCGGGGATCTCGTCCTTCCCTCGCACCGGGCACAGGGACGCGCTGCAGCTCCTGCGCCGGGACACCGAGGGGTTCCCGCGGGGTCCGTGGGAGCAAAGCCCCGCCAGGCCCGGCGGCCCCCGCCCGGGATCGTGTTACAGCGGGGCCCGTCCGCTCCCTCCCCGGCCCGTGGGGACCCTGCCGGCCCTGCCCTGGCATCCCTGCCCTGGCCTCACCTGCGCGGGGCTGCTCTCCGCCGCTCGCCGCCGCCGGCTTCTTGCCCAGCACCGAGTCTGCCAAGAGCCAAGAGAGCGGCTGAGCCCGCGCCCCGCCGGGGCCGCGCCCGCCCCACCTCTGAACAGCTCCACGTGCTTCAGCTCGAGCGGGATGTTGTTGCTCCGGGCGAAGATGTAGATGGAGCGGCAGGGCTGCGAGAGCAGGTCCAGGTACAGCTCCAGCCCCATCCCGACCCGGCCCGCCCTGCGGGGAGCTGCCGCGGCTCTGCCGCCCGGAGCCGCCCCGGGCGGGAGGTGCCCTCCGCCCCTCCGGGAGGTGCCCTCCG
>JAYDZK010000047.1:2245551-2256577 GCA_034509185.1 Euphonia xanthogaster | reverse complement strand
CGCTCTTCCGATCTGAGCGGAGGTGCCCCCGGGCCGCCCCTCCCGCCGGGCTCGCCGCGCACGTGCTCGCCCCGCTCCCCGCCCTCACCTGCGCGGGCTTGCCAGTGGCCTTGGCCAGCTGCTGGGTGAGGTCGCCCAACAGGCTGTCGGGCACGGCGTCCTTGCAGACATTGGTGTAGATGGCGAACATGGGCATGGTGGCGGCGGTGGGGGCGGCGGGGCTGGCGACGGGAACCTAACCGAGCGGCGAGACCAGCACAGTAAAGCGAGGCGGCGTCAGCGGCGCTTTTAGTGCGCGGGTCCGCCCCGGACGTGAAGCGGCCCCGCCCGGCAGGGAGGGGAGGGAGCGGGGCGGGGACACACGCTCACACCGGCTCCGCGGTGTGCAGTCCCCACTGCGGCGTGCTGATCCCTCCCGCGGCCGGCTCTCGACTGGCGGTCTCCCCCTCTGAACATCTTTTGAGGGTTTGTTGCAGGCTACGTCCTGCAACGGGGTCCGGGCGCTCTGGGCAGCTCATACATAACCTGGTATCAGCGCATGTGATGCTACCTCTGTGGCACTGCCGCTGGTTTCTGCGGGATCAGGGCCAGAGAGGGATATAGGCCCCAGCTTGGCAGTTGCAAAAAGGAGTACTTGCCCTGACTCCGAAAAGTTTTTTCTTTTGCAAAATAAAGTAACATTTGTAGCGGTTTTGCTTTAACGGTGTGCACAGATTTGGCTCGGTGTAAGCAGAAACGTCTGCCTTGCTGCCATATAAATTATTCTCTAATGTATTTCAGTCAAATTCAAAATTACCTATTTCACATCATACTTTTATACTGGAAAGAGGCAGAAGTGAGTTTTGTTTTGCTTAGGAATGAACTGGTGCGTGCCTCTTGGAGGTGAGAGGCGGCAGAGCCGAGCCGTACGCTGCGCTGTGTGATGCGATGCACGTAGGCTGCCAGGGCACGGCTCCCCAGCCTGGCTCTTGCCTGCCCCGACGGCGGCAGCGCTGCTCTGCTCACGGAATGACTCACAGGAAGGCTAAAGAGGATCAGGCCCGGAGCCCTCTCTGCCCAGACATTGCACACGCAGCAATCGTGCATTGCTGCTGCTAGAAAGCCTGCCCGCAGGTACAGATGTGAGCACTCATAGCCCTGAATGAGGAGTAAGGGATGGTGTCATACATTGGATGGGAATGCCGTGGAGTGACACAGGTTATAATGCTGAGAACTGCAGCACATCGTTTCCTAGCGATTAACGGTGCTTAAGAACAGCCACTAAGAGCTGATTAAGTTTCCTCCCCTCAGCTCCCTGCCTTTGCATAGTCCCACTTGTTCCTCTCACCTTCCCGCCTCCTAGGTTCGTTGCATGGAGGTGGGGTGGGGATTCTGCCTGTGCAGGGAGAAAATCTGGAGAGCAATGTCACCACTGGCAGACCTGTGGCCTGCCGGGCCCAGAGTGGCAGCCCCTGGCTATGCAGCCACTCAAAGGAGAGACATCTGCAATTTCATTCTCTTTTGCCTCCCTGACTAAGAAAGAAGCTTTCACCAAAGCAGCTTCCATTTGTTATCCCAACAAAGCATTTTTGTTGTTTGAGGTGCGGGTCTGTATTTGAAGTCCGTGGCTGCAAAGCAAAGCTGTGGTAGGGACACAATGGGAAGTTAACAATAGAGTTCAGAACGGGGGTGTGATAAGGTTTGCTCTTCCAGAAAAAACTCACAATACGCTTAACTACAGAATTTCAGGAAACCTCTCTACTCAACCTTTTATTTTACTTTGGAAGCAAATGATCTTATCTAACCAAGGGCTTAAATAATAAATATTTGTATGCAAATCTTCCTTTCATAATTAATTCACTACTTCAGTCCCTAGGAATTACTGTGGCTTGCTGTGCCTCTGCCTCTTTCTGAGCCATGCTCTAATCTTCGCTGTCACTACAAATTGTTCACTGGATGAAAAGGGGAGGGCACAGCACTGAACAGTGGTTTTTTCCACTCACTCCCTCTGCCTGTGCTGAGGCCTGGGAGACTCCCAGCACAATTTTTTCTGTTACTCAGCTAGATATCCCTGTAGTGTTAGGCCTAAAGAGGACCTGGACTGCAATCCATCCCTTTTAAATAAGAGGTAATCATGACTTTGCTCCTTTTGAAGGGAGGTCTGTGTGCAACATTTGCACATCTATTAACTTAAATGTATCTTGAAACCAGGTCAAGATATATTTATCTCTTCTTGAAATTTGGCTCTTGAGGACAGGGCAAAGGCAAAAGGAGTGTTCATCTTCATATATGACCAAACCTTTCTTTGAAAGAAAATCTTCTCTTGAGAGTATTTTGAGAAGGCACCCTCCATCTCAACTACAGGTCTTCCCAGCGTAGCAAGAAGGTCTCAGACATAAGTTTTCTGCTGCATTTTTATTTAAGCAGCAGGCAAGATAAACAGCAGTGGGTAGCAGCAACTAAGATACCAATGCCTTTTGCATTTTGCAGATGCCAGAAGGTGACTGGAACTGCAGTTCTTAACCATGGTGAGGGTTCAGGAATAAACTGTGATCACCCCAGGGCACCTCAAGCAAAGGTGGTGTTATTCCAGCCCACATTGCCAGGACTGGTGTCAAAGAAGCTGACGTAGATTCTGGGAGGGAAGACAGGCACTGTTAACAGCTGAGAGCAAAGTGCTGCAGGCTGGTCAGGCTGCAGATCTCCCCTGGGGCTTTATCCTTCCCAGGCCTTACACTCCCTTCCTCCTGCCTCTTTTAATGCCCCATTTACTTGCATTCTGGAGTTCCTAGAGATCAAGTTCTTGTGTCTGTACTGGGTGATGTCTGTGGGTACATACAGTGCCTGAACCTGCATCATTTTAACCAAGGAATTTTGAAGCTTCTGGACATCAGCATTGCAGCTCATGTAATGGCTCTTTTCTTTTTAGCTGGGGAGTTGCTCAGTTGACCTGGCATTTGATGTCTTCAATCAGCACATTAATAGAGAACACCAAAGGACCAGCCTGGGATGAATAGTTTTAACAATCTGTGAAAAGTCATGTCAGACAAGTTGCTGTATGAGTTCACCTGTCAGATGGTATTTTCAGCTGTTTGCTCATGAGGTCACAAAGCAATTTGGAGTAGACCTTGCTCTCCTGCTGCCCTATCTTTCCAGTGCTGTAGAGAAAGCACATAGCACAAGGGTCTGTGGAGCCACCAAAGGACATCACCTGATCAGGAGAGATCTGTATTGCTAGAAACTGTTGGAAGAAGAAAAAGAATGTTATTTTCTTTGCCATATTAAGAAAAGTTTTGAAAATCCAGGAAGGCATTTATGTACCTAAACTGCAGTGAAAATAAGCGCATGTTTTTGGTATGCAAGGCTTTCATTTGTTGACATCTTACTGTCTAGATTTGTATTCTACTCCAAGATCCTCATTCCTGTGTCAAAGGCCAGTACCAAGACTCCATAGTTTTTAGGCTTCCTAGTCCAGGTGCTCCAGGAGCTCAGTGACCTGTCATATCTGCAGCACCTCCTCCGAGCCACCAGGCTCTCCCTGCCCGTGTGGGAAGGTCAGGGACAGGGGGGGAGTGCAATGGTCCCGCTGCCCCGTTGCGTTCCAGAGAGATTTTGCACCTCACTGGCTCCTGCTGCAGTCTTCCCTGCTGAGGGAAATGTGAACTGACACAGCAGAGGCCTAAATCAACATGCACCTCATTAAACAAAACACAGCCTAATCCTGCTTTTGTTCTTGATATCAGGAAAAACAGAAGAAAGTATCTATGTTAATATTAATGGCCAGCCCTCGATTTTCCCTGCTGCTAATCCACAGTGTCAGATCCACACACTGGGCAATCTGGGGATCAGTCCCTCTGGCACTCATCTGCCTTCGGTGCTGTTCTTACCCACGTTTATTAGCAGCGCATCGTTGGAACTGAGCAGCAATTCACCCTCTTGGTAAAACAAGCTAGCCCGAGTACCAGGAGTTGTCTGGGTAATTAGTCTTGGCCATCATTTACAGCTTGTTTGGGTGTGAGGTGCATCAGACCACAGCAGTACAGGATAAGCCAAGGAGATCCTGCTGAGGTACCGCTTGCTTGGCCCTGTTCTCCCCTGTCTGGACACCATGTACTCTTGACTTTGTGCCAAATGTAGGTACATCCATGCCTTTAACTCCTACC
Organism: Euphonia xanthogaster; assembly: GCA_034509185.1. Taxonomy (NCBI): domain Eukaryota; kingdom Metazoa; phylum Chordata; class Aves; order Passeriformes; family Fringillidae; genus Euphonia; species Euphonia xanthogaster. The sequence continues at coordinate 2,252,435 of JAYDZK010000047.1, read as the reverse complement.
CAGGAAGCAGGTTATCACTATTAAAAGAAAAATCAAGTTGAGGCATTAATCAGCATTATTTTCTTCTTAGAGCAGTTTGAAAATATTTGGAACTGTTCTTCCAGTCGGAAAAAACCCTATTTGATTAAAAATCCATATTTTCCCCAAATGGCACAGTTTCCTGTGAGAGGAAAGCTCTGCATTCCAGCCCACCCTAATCCTTTCCTTCTTTCTGTGTTATAACTAAGAGACTCTCCCTTTCCTACTGCCTCCTTTGTCACGAAGAGCTTGTATGTCCTCCTCAGAAAAATCTCTTTGTTATTCCCTGTATATTTCTGAGTCCCATTACATAGCCCTTCCACACAGCTGCACAAACCTGTTCCAGCTGCATCCCAGCCCTGGCCTCTAGCTTTATATTCAGAAGCTGTTATGCAAGACACACCCCTTGCTCCCCCCAACAGCAAGTACTTGTTTGCTAGACTGATAAAAATTGGCTTTTTTAAAGAGGGATAAACCACATCAGTTTTACATAAGAATTTAATGTGTTCAGGTATCCCAGTGCATAGAGAAAGGTTTGCTGGGGAGCCCTCAGAGCCCTTTCTGTAGGCACCAAAACTTCATTCTTTCCACAGTTTCACAGCATCACTCCCCAAGCAAAGGAAACATTTTCTGAAAATGGGCAGTGAATATGCACAACGGCTGCTTAAACAAGCAGCCACAGATCTACAGCCAATTCACTGAAGTTACTGCTGCTACAGCAACTGAGGTACAGCTCATGTTAGGAAGTTTACAGCTCTGTAGAGAAGTTTTCTTTTGGTTTTTCATATTCTACAACCTTCAGGAAGCAACTGATACAGTGACTAGTGACCAGCCAGCATTAAGAAAATGACAGCCTTATAAATCCTTGTAAGACCCTCAATACCAGTATTTCAGGACCTCACCTCAGTAGCATACTGTATATATTTTGCCATGTGTTTTGGCAGGTTAAACCCCTCCAGTTTGGTAGTGAAGCCAGCAGGCAGCTTTTACTCTGCTATTTTGACTACAAATAGCAGGATGCCACACAGATATTTTTGCCAGATGTCCAAGCAAGCTGAATAAATAATTTTTGTACTTCAACAGTAACCACTAGGCTACAGGAAGTTTGGTAAATAACAGGCACTTATTCAACAGGACTCAGCAAGGAAGTGGAGGCTGAGCTTTGCTTTTCAGTCAGCCAGGTTCTTGAGAGGCATTCACAGGTACCTGGGACACATCCCCACATACCTGTCTGTCTTCATATACAGATAACTACATGCAATATCATCCCACACAAAGCCAGTTTGAATACTCCAGGGTTTTGAGACCTCAACAAAACTAAGTTACAGTGAACAAATATTTGATATTCTCCCAGAGAGAAGACTGCAAATACTGGTGAGTCATTACCTCTATTAATTTATCAAGGCTATCACTCAAAACCAGCTCATTGCATAGGCACAGCTGGCTAAAGAAGGAAAACATTTCAGCAAATGGACTTACCCGTGCTGGTTTGCCCAATGCTTTTGATAATTGTTGGGTGAGCTCCCCTGCAAAAGATTCTGGAACTTTAGCCTTGCTTATATTTGTGTTAACAATGAATTTAGGCATCTTTGGACCACGAGCAGGGTTTTTTTCAGCTCACCTTGTTCTCAGCTTTATTTCTAACTCACCCACAAACTGGCCCAGCCCACTGTGCCAGTAAGCACCTCAGGATTCTCTAAACTGTCGGTGATACCTTCAGCAGGTGCATTGAGAGGGGTGGGAGTGTCTCAGGAGGGCGAGGCTGACTGTGCCATCTGCAGGCTGCTAACACACACAGCCAGTGCACTGGCCTGGGAGGGAACCCAGCTCTGCACTCTGGAAACCAAAGCACCCAAAATGACCCCTCCTGTTTGGATACAGCCCATCTTTAAACCAATGGAAAAGCAAGTGTTAAAGAGACTGAGTGCAGGTTGTAATGCACCTCTTTAAGCAAGCCTAGTAATTGTTTGTTAAAAATTGGATGAATAATTCAATTGTGAGGTCTGCAACTCTCTCTGTGGAATAGACCATAAGGAAAACTCCCAGTGACACATGTTGTGCAGACCTTTCCTGAGCCATGACTAAGTCACCACAAAGATGCCTTAAAATCAGAGCCTCGATTTTCCACTGTGGTGATGCATTCTACATGCTCAGAGAAGGCTTGTTTTCAACTTGCTCCTTTGTTGTGCAAATAGTTCCATAACAGTCATAACTCCTGAGAGCTAGGAAATCCACAGGCTTTCTGACATGAGCTGCTTCTATCCAGACTGGAGGAGTGCATGGCAAGCCTGGCATCAGTTCTCACTGCTGCCTGGAAGAGCCTTACACGAGAGAAGTGATTCAGAGGGATCATACAGCATTTCATAGGGCTGTTCACAGTGAGATGTGTGGGGAGAGCAGGCTGAAAATGCTGCTGGGGATAAAATAAATGGCTTGACCATCTGTCCATGTTAATAGTGATGGGTATCTTTGTGCCCAGTTGTTTCTGAGTTATGAGCTTTTCTACTCACTCCATTTTCTCCAGGCTTTCTATAGCTTGCACTAAATGCTTGTACTGAATGGTGTAATTGAAGTAAACACTTTTTAATTGTGAAAACTTCTCTATGAACGTGCTGAAGTTGATTGTGTTCAAGGTCAGGTTGACTGGGCCTGAACAACCTGACCTAAATGGTGGCATCCCTACCCATGGCAAGGGGGTGGAACTTGATGATTTTTAAGGTCCCTTCCAACCCAATCCATTCTATGATTATGTGGTGTATGCTGATTTTAAGTTAGTTCCTTCACTGTAGCACTGTTGCTGTAAAAAGTCAGCAAATAAAAAGTCAGGAGATGAAATTACTGTGTCAGTGTTCATTTACAGCCCACGTTTGTGGATTGTGTTTCCTGAATGCATTCTGAAAATAATGAAAAGCCTAAAAAAACCCAGAAATAAAATATGGTTTACAAAAAGCCTTTTCAGGGTATGTTTCCTAAGCCAAAGTGTTAAAAACAAACACAAGTGACACCGCCATCTGTAAGGAGAGGAGCTGTCGTTTGTAATATTGATTCATTTTGTCTTCAGTGGTTAGAGGAAAGCAGGTGGCATGATCCAAAGTGTTTAGTTACAAGCCATCCTATACTTGTTATTGGTCACTTGGAAAAACTTAGACTGTTTCCAATGAACTTCACAACCTATTTTTACTGCTGGGTACAATAATCAGTCATTATTCCCAGCTTGCTTACATAGCAAGAAAAACATTTCCAAAACAAACTCTTTTTTCTGTAAAAACATCTGATGTAATTCCCAGAAGTTGATGCAGCAGGTTGCAAATCAGTTCCTTAGATACCAGAGATGCTCTCCAGAGTCTGCTTTATTTTGTAGCATACAAGAATATCTCAGTTTAGCAGGTCCTTCTCCCTGCCTAGAGTTACTAGGATGTTTTCCACTGAGATTTCCAGGACTGTTGCTCAGCAAATATCACTTTCAATGCTTTTCTCTGCTGTCATGCTGAAACCTGAATTCGAGGTGTTAATTTTTAGTCTGTATCATCCTGGGTCACCCTAAACCATGTATTTAGCTTTCTCTCTGCTCCCTCTCAGCCACACTTTAGGCTTCTGTGTTTCCCCAGCCTCATGACTGTTGGTCATTGAGCCTTCTTAATAATTCTTTACCCTGGTTCATCTGAAAATATTTCACTTGTTCTTTTGTATTTCTGATACTCTGAGCTGTTTGCCAGCAGGTTCCTGCTTATGAGGTACTTTGTGTTACTCCAGAATAGTGAGTTTCATGTCTATCTTCAGAAAGAGAAAACAAATGAGACAGAAGCTTGCAGTCTGTTTTTAATGTTTCTTTTTTAGTTCTATTGCAACATTATTTCCTGTCTTTTCTAAGAGATGCAAATTTCTTCTCTGAACATTCAGAGCTTGGTGCAATACAACTGTTCCTTAGGAAAGTTATTTTCAGTGACAGAGGTTTCTTTTTTCCCAAAGTTCAGCTTGTTGAATTCTGCTTTTATTTCCATGATTGATTTTCCCTTGGTCTCAGGAAGGTACAGGTAGATGAAAATTGCTGATAAAACAAGGATTCCCAAAAAGATAAGGAAGCAGAGGGGTCCAAGGTTATCCTGCAGGCAGAAATGCAAGACAATGTCAGGAAAATAAGAAACTCTTTTCTATTTCCCTTCCCTTTAGTGCAAGCCTGTGTCTTAGAGGTTCAAATTCAAAGGTGTGCTCAATGCACAGTCCAGGACAGGTACCAGCCCAGGAGTTCCCTCTGGCCATGTTGGACCTGAGTCCAATTGCTGCTCCTTGACAAGCCTGGGGAGTTTCTGAGCAGGTTTGTTGTTTGGACAGAGTGCTAAGCTTTGCATGTCATTGCACTTTATTGCTAATGTTTTGCCCCTTGTTGGCATTCAGAAATAGGTTAGCCTGGAAAGAGGGATCCTCTGGGAGTCACTTACAACAATTACTGGAAAAATCATCCCAACTACAAAGAGTCCCATCCAGTTGATGCAGCCAACAATCAGAAAGGCTGATGGTCTGTATGACTGGCTGAAGATTTCAACCATCACAGATACGGTGGCTCCAGCTGAAAAAGCAAAGGCAAACACACACCAGGTTTATTTGTTTCCTTGCTTCTGCTGAAGCTCCTCCCAGTGGCAGTGGCAGAGAGGACAGACAGGCAGAATAGGGCACCTGCTGGTAGGTGGCCTCTGCTATGAGGGTGAAAGGCCTTGATTCCAGGAAGGGAATCCAGCAGTTAATTTAGGTTCCTCTTGGATGTACTGGAGTTGTTTTTCTGGTACCAGTGGATCTGTGCAGTTCCATATTGCACTGGTAGCTGTTACTGATGCAGGGTTTTATAAAACCAGCCTCCCTTTTGGCTCCTGTGGCCACTTCCACCTGGAGCATGTTGGTAGGCACAAGCTTGACTTGTTAAGTTATTGAAGTTGATTACTTTAACATACCTGGCAATGCCTACCTGGAATCCTGTTTTTAGCTGATTAATTTAGAAATTGTTTGGAAATTTCTATCTCACGCCCCCTAGAGAAGATGATACTGTTTTAAATTAGATCATGTGATCAGCAATAAAATGTGAAGTGTCTGTGTCCTTTTCCTGTCTCCCACTTGTATGTGTCTGCCCTTACCTCCTTAATTTCCAGAACTTTGTAGCAGGGCACTAGCCAGTTCTTCCTCTGCCAGTTGTGTTGCCAACCAATTCAACACCAAATTTCCTCCCAGCATAACCACTGATGTACTCACATGGTCCAATTCCAAAGAAGACAACAAACAGGAAGATCAAGATAACACTGAAGTAATGCATCCAGAAAAACTTATGCTAAAAAGTGAGAAACCAGTGATACCAAACCATTAGACACAGGACAGAATAGCAGAGCTCTGTACTTCCTGCCACTGGCTGAAGATTTTATACATCTCCTGCAAGTTAGGAGCAGAAAGGGGGGCTGGGGAAGTGGCCAGGAGGCTGCTGCCTCTTTACCTGCAGCGACAGGGTCATGGTGAGCAGCGCCAGCACGGAGCACATCAGCAAATATCCACCCCAGAGCAGCACCTTCCGCCCAAAGCGGTCTATGAGGGTGCTCTGGAAAGCAGAAAACACAGCTCACAAACTCCAGGCCTCAAAGGAATAATTCCTCCTCTCTCCATGTATCCTGTGCAGAAGACTTGTCTAAATAATAGCCATAAATCTGTGTCATTTGACAGTCTTAGTTCCTAAAGAATTTGATTAGTTTTTTTAAAACGAATTCATTATGAATTAAGCTGTGTTTATTAGTCAACCCTAAGCTGTTATTAGACAGTTCCCTCTTCTGCATGCTGGCATACACCAAATTGGCCACACATATGTGCACACATCTAATCCACAGCATCAGAAGATTATTATTTTGCAGAAAAAAGTGAGTCTAAAGACACACACTCATGCAAATAATTTAGGGGAAAAACTTCTTTGTATCCTGCCTGTGGTTTTGCAGAAGCAGGAAGATGTGGCTTCGGTTATGCAAAATTTCCCTGAGCCCAGTTATAAGAAAGGAAAGGCACAGTTGGTGACCACATTAAATTTTTCCTTCAAAGTCAAATCTGAAAAGACTTACACACAGTATGGAGGACAAGCACTCACACAACCCAACTCCCAGGGACACGTATGGGATAAGGTATTCTTCAAACTTGGCTGTGTGGAATACTTCAAATGAATAGAAGTAGATCTGAAAAATGCAAAGAGGAAATAAACCTGTGAAAAAAGGTGTTGCATTTGAGATACAATTCTAAGCTGGTTTAATAACATTGACTTTGAGAGGTTTGTAATGCTGCCTCTCTGGTGCTGGGTATGAAGAGAGCACTCAACTGCATTTATCCCACAGAGCTGCAGCGTGGTCATGACAGTCACCAGGACGTAGAGCTGCCAGCGCAAGGATCGCTCTGTCATCACTTCAAGGACACGCAAGGTTTTCGTGCTCGCCATTGCACCCTTCTCCTTCACAATGTCATCAATTTCTGCTTGGTGGTCTCCTTCCCCCCAGAGCTTCCTGATGGCTGTGGGGGAGAAAGAGGGAAGTGGATTATCCTACCAGGGTAGCTCCATCAGGACTGGTTGCATTTGTGGGGGTTTCAGTCATTGGTTTCCCTGGGTCTGGATTGAAGGCACTTGAGATGGCAGTTCATGTTCAGACTCAGGTGTTTGTTATTTCTTGTCAGTAACACAGTCTCACTACTGTGAGTTCAGCAGCTTTTCATTAGAAGGCACAAAATGGCCAACAATCTCTGGTTACCAGGTCTTTTAAGACTAAACTATCCAACTAAGAGCTGACACCTGGATTATTTTCCCTTTTAACCCAATAACTGATCCCACAGAGCTGCAATGGGGACTTTTCTGC
>JAYDZK010000047.1:2230770-2245324 GCA_034509185.1 Euphonia xanthogaster | reverse complement strand
AGGGTCAAAGTCAGAGCTCCCCTGGGGGTCAGGGCACCCCAGAGCAGACAGAGAAATATTCCCAGTGCCCTGGGTTTGCACATGCATTAAAGCCTTTAGGCTGCCTGTCCATTGGAGTAGGTGCTGGTGCTGCTTCTGCCATCTGGTTGCTGCAGGGGCAGTGAGTATTTGGAGGATTTTGTCTGTCTGGTTGTCAGTATAGCACAGCTTTTTATTGTGGAGTTTACTTAACTGTAAATGAAGTAAACAGCTGAGTACTTTTTATTTAACAATACAAAAAAGGACAGCTGCCTGAACCATTTCCTTGAAAGAAATAAAGCAGTGCCCACCAAGGTGGGAAATGTTAGATGTGCTGATTAACATCTGTGTTTCTTGTCTTCATGGACTGAGTGAGGCTGAGAGAGGCCCAGGTCAGCACAGACATTGCCAGGGGTACCTCAGCTGCTGTCTGTGGCTGTCTGTGGCACTGAAACTGCCCGTGCTCCATGGCACTGCACTGTGCAGCACAGCTCTGCCCTGCCTCCTCTGCTGCTGAGGCTCTCCCTGTGGCACAGCAGGTGAAGGGAAGTAAGTGAGGAAAGCAGACACTCTACCTTTCCTGCAGGCTTCCTCATTACCCTTCTGTATCAGGAGGTAGGATGGTGAATCAGGGAAAAATGGGAGGGTAACCAGTTGAACCAGTGCTGAAAGTCCACTAGATGCTAACAACCATGGCCACAAAGCTTCGCTTCCTAAAATCTCCCTGGAAAGTGTATGTGAAACAAAATCATGCTGAAATAATGGAATGGATGTGCAGGAAGTTTTTCTGAGTGATGAAGATTGCTCAGATTCCATTCAAGGGTTCAGTGGAATTAACCTCTGAATTTTAATTTGCCAGATCTCACATGTTTGGCTATTTTTGTTTCTGACCATTTATTTTAAAGGAATTATCTGATATTTTGAAAATCTTTCTGAATATTATTAGAACCCAGTATAATGTCTAGAGAGCTGATGATACTCATTTGACCACTGCTTGGCCACAAGAGCCAAACATTTGCTAAGACTTTTTATGTAAGTACAATGAATTTTGAAGGGGAGGTCTCCTAGTAGAAAGAGTGTGGAAATAAGAAGAAATCAGATTATGAGTAAATAATTTTCTGCCTTCCATATTTAAAACTATATTTCCCTTAAATACAAGCAATATTTTTCTTCTGGCATAAGCTAAGGCATGTTTTGGGGAGGAGGAGAGTCACTGACTAGGTGAGAGGATAAAGTTAGAGAAACAATTCTACTTTTAGTGTAACCTGATAGAAAAACTGGAGAATTTACCTTAGTCCAACAACCTGTCCTGTGAGTTTTCCCAGGGTCAGAAAAACAGCAACAGTGGCGTTGATAAACCCACGCAACTTCTTAGGTGCAATCTCTCCTACATACTGAGGATGTATATTGAGAGAAAAACCTTGAACGTACAAGAGGATAAATAACAGTTTCAATATTTAGAAAATTCTAACTCTTTGACCATCCTCTCTTATATTGTTTGCAGTCACTCTGCTATTTAGATCACAATTTCTTGCAAAAGAGATGATACTTTCACTTTTATTGAGTGCCTGGATTTATTTGCTTTAAAAACCATTCTTAAAGGGTGGCTGTAGAGACAAGGCCAGGAGAGCAGGTCAGGGCAGGCCATGGTGACATACCTGCACCAATGCCATAGAGAAAGCGCCCAACCAGAATCATCTCGAAGGACTTGGCTGTTCTACTGAGGGCCATGAAAAGTGCAGCTACCAACATGATCAGGTTGGTGAACATTTGGCACTTTTTCCTGAAAAAAAAAAAAAGAAAAAAAGTCCTTGAGAATTTAGTGTGAGATTTAGTGAGAACCTCTTGTACTCTTCTGACTAATCTTGCTGTGACAGGAAGCATGGTACAGCCATTCCTACTCTTTTGAGGAATGGCTGAAATAATTTCAACTTAAAATAGTCAAAATGGTTCTTTAAAACTTTAGGGTCTTTTAGATTTGAATTAATCAACTTTTTTTAGGTTAGAATTTAAGCAGTTTGTCAGTATTTCCACAGTACAAGTAGGGAAAAAGATGGAAGGAGTGGCCCAGTTTGTCACCAAGATTTTTAAATGGCTGTAAGTCTTCATAAAATGTCAGGTTGTTCCCCAGAGATAGTCTGAGTCCACAGGTCCCATTCTAGAATGGCTCATACTCAAGACCCCCTTGGCTAAATGGGGTCTCAGATGGCAGACAGAGTTTGCTAGAGGCATATGTCATCTCAAAAGTCACGCTGTGAGAATCACAGGCTGGTGTGGTCACCACCCTGGTGTCTCAGGTTGCACTCAGAAGTTTTGCTGTGCCACTTGTTAGACAAGAGCCCCCTTGCACACACCGAGGATCACAGAGACTCTGTGTTTAGGCTGTGACTCAGCAGCTGGGCTACCACATGTGAAATAACCCATGGGAGAGGTGCAGGATCCTGTTTCCAGCCTTGGGAGACTCTCAGCGTGTGGGATGAGGCAGTGTCCCACAAGAAATGTCTTGGGGGCACTTACCTGTTAGGAAAGAACACAATTGCAGGCAGGTTAAGATGGTTTGTTGAGACCCAAATGAGGGGCCCCTGGATCAGTGTGTTGTGGAGCAGATCTTTAAGTGGGTCACACCAAGAAGATATGTTTGCCAATTTCTCTGCAAATGAAATTAGTGGTGTTACACACAAGGCACCGAGAACATTCCAGACTGGTGAGGAATCCTCCCTTTGTCCAGTGGCCAAGATAGCTTGGAGCTAGCTTTCAGTAAAATGGATTGTCAGGAACAGAGATGTCTCTTGGACTTTTGTTTTGGTGCTGATTTTATCTTAACAGTGGAATTATAAGCAATTTTTTTTCTCCTCTCTCCGTATTTTCACTAGAGTAGATCTGAATATTTAATGTAATGTCACCACCCCACAATGAGTGCACCTAAATGGAAATCTGACTCTTCTTTGTCACATGAGGATATTTTCCAGGTGTTTGAGTAACTGCAGATAGTGTGTTACAACACAAGACACACAGATCCTCCACTGGAGTTTGTAAAGCTTGGGAGATCTTTACCAGAGTGATAGGGGACCCTGGAGAGAATGTGACCCTATGCCACAGCTCCCAGAGCACTGATCTGGTGGTGTGATGATGACTGCAGCCCTCACAGAACACAGTTCCCTGGGGAAGGCAGATAAACAGGACATAAGGCTGCTTGGAAAAAGTGGATGTGCCAGGAAAGCAAATCAATTGTCTTCAACCAGGCTGCTTCAGCCAAAAAGAAGGGACTTACTTGTCCCCTTGGTATTTCCCTGTACTTTCTGACTGCTGAGCTGGTGGGAGGAGCACTTACTTCCTGTATTTTGTAGTCAGGTAGCCACAGCAGAGGCTTCCCAGGAATCCTCCTATCCCATAAACAGACACGATGAAGGACCAGAGCAGCATGATTGTCTCAGGGTGGAGGGGAGAGCCGTGTCGCTCCATCCAGGTTTCATTCATAAACTTCCTGATGTGCTGAAAAAGAAAACAAGGTTTGCCTGGATAATGGGGATAAGATCCCTTCTCATCTGGTTGTTGTACTTCACACCAAGCCTGTGGCTCTCACATTAGACTTACTTTGAGACTTTTTTTAGTAAAACAAGTTCATTGAGATCGCACTGCAAGTTCTTCAAGTCTGTCTCAGTCAGGAAGCTTCCTGGTGAGCATGCTGAGAGCTCATTTTGTGCCCTCCTTTGGAGGCTTGTACACTACATGGCAAGAGCTTATTTCAAACAGAAAATGCTATCCAGGTCTTTCAAGGAGGAAAAGTTCTCTACATGTGATGTTCCTGTCAGCCAAAGACAAGGCCTAGACATATCAGCTGAGTGCTCAGTACATTTGGGATTTATGGGAGAGCAGAGGCTCTCACCTTTGGGTTTCAGCCTCAGAGGGATGGGTACTTACCACAGAAGGAGAGTTGATGACAGAAATATGGAATCCATATGGGAAACTGCCCCCAATTCCCAGCACTAAGATCATTTGAAGTAGGCCCCGGAACTGAACCTGCAAAACACAAATAAAATCTCCATCAGCTTCTCACTACTCTAGTTTTGTGCAAGGCCAGAGACTTTGTAGCCACACTTCCTCTTTGCCCACTTCAGATCCTTTTGAATTCAAACATTTTTCAAAATCCCTCTAGTCTGCTGCCAAAGCACAACCATGAGCCACAGTGCCAGAGCAAATGGGTGTAAGGTGCTAATCCATCACTCTGCTTGCAAGAAGGAAAAGCAGTTTGAGAAGGTCTTCCTGAGAGCACAACTCTCACTGTATGTCTGCAGCAGCTGACAGGCTGGCTGGATAAAGGTGTCAGACCTGGGCATGGAGAACAGGGAACCATTTTCCCTGTGTGCCATGGACTGCAACCAATGTACACCAAACCATAATGTTTGATGATACATATCACTTCTTCCCTTTTAAAGATTATGGAAACTCCTGATGCATTATATTAATTATTTTTTGATCAAGTGAAGAAAGTAATTTATTTAAAAGTTTATGTCATGATTTCTTAGCCTTTTGCTGTACCATTACTATATTCATTATTTTGGGAAGTAATCAGAGTGCTTAATATTTATTATTGTTTTCAGTAATTTAGAAGACGAAGTAAAGCATCATAGTCAGTGCTGGAAGAGCCAGAGCTGTTGTAAAATTTTCTTTTCATTTAATTTAATTTAATTTAATTTAATTTAATTTAATTTAATTTAATTTAATTTCATTTCATTTCATTTCATTTCATTTCATTTCATTTCATTTCATTTCGTTTTATCTTGTTACATAGACAATGCAACAGGATCTTCGTGGCCCTAAGCCCCATTGCTCTTTGTGATGTTTAAACACAGAAAGGAAAGATGGTTTCTGTAACAAAGGAATTTAAAATCTTTAAAGAACCTGAATCTCTAGTGTTATCTTTGTCTTTTGTAAGCCAGAGGCCAGAGGAGATGTGAGGAGGTACTCACCAGGTTGGAGAGGAAGGCAGCCATCTCCTATGAATGAGCCAGTGCCTGCTGCTCACTGCTGGGACCTGCCAAAGGAGCCAAATGCTCACAGGGCCCAGCAGCAGTGTCAGAGAACTAGTCCCATGTTCCAGAAGTTAAATTTTACTTCAGAGGGCTGTGAGTTGATTGCACCTATTCCAGCTGTCGTACAAAGTTTAGGATTGCTGGATTAAATATTCCAACCAGCGCTTATGTGTAGCCCAAGTAAACAGGATGGTGTCCCCTGCAGGACCTGGGTACTTCATGAGCTCTGTCTTCTGCTAGGGGGACAGGGACAGAAAACAATCTTAAACAGGATTCCCATCATCATGACCTGCTCAGTTTTCAATAGAAGTGAGACACTGAGAGACGGAGTTCTCTGTTGGGAATCTTAGCTGGGGCTTGGGCAGTGAACTCCAGGACTTTGACATGTCACAGCAAAGAGCTGTCCTCTCTCCAGGTGACAGCAACTGGACCACATCGTGACTTAATCATTACTGGAAGGAACTGAACTACTCCATGATTTTGAAATGGGGTGCAAACTTAATAATTCTACACTGGTACACCAGGCTTGACCAGCCAAGTGTTTAGTAGGTGATTTTTCTTTGCTAGTAGTGAGAAAGATTCATCATGCACAGTTTTGTCTGGCATTTCCACTAGCCAGTGTACTTATTTCTGTGTCTGCCATGAAAAATAAGGTTGTTTTGAAGCTGTTTTGTAACCTCCACAGCTGGATTGATGTCTGTTTCTTCTGAGAGAAAATTCTCAGGCTTTAACTTCAGTTACTTCACAATTAAGAGGGTCTTGAATGTATTCAGTCGGTACATGGCTTAATTATCACTTGCCATTTACACTTCAGTTGAAGGAGAGGATGAAGGAATCATAAAGAGCTTGGTTGATGCCAGCAGTCATATTTACTAGAAAATATTTCATATGCAAAGCATATTCCCGGGTTCCCTGGCAAATGTTTGAAATGTAGTGTATGGCACCACCCAGCCATTTCTCCTGCCCCTCTCAGGCCTCATCATGGCCTTGACTTTGCTGTTGATTTGTGCTGAGGGTTCATGGAGGGATTTTTTTGCAGTTGAGGTTCTCTAGCAGATAAGCTGTTGTTAGAGTGCAAATGAGACTGTCCCTTTGATGCTAAGAATTAATTTGCTTTTCTGTAAAATTACACAAAGTTGAAACCACATGCTGTGCATCTGACTAAGGGACAAAATTCCAAGTTAGCTGCTGCTAGCTGCCTTGCTCAGATGGTATTGGGGGCACACACAAACAGGCAAGAACATGTAGATTTCAGCATGGGGCACTCCTTCTCAAATGCAGCCTGTTGCATCTATTTTCTAATGTTTTACTTCACCCACTTCTACTTTGTGTATTTATACATATTGGAACTTTCACTTTTTGCTCTTGGACTTTAATTTAGAATTCCTGCTTTGGGTAGGTTGAATCTTCTCTCATAACTCTCTTCCTGTGTCATGTTTTTGCATTTATGGTGATTAGTGACTGTACTTCTTGTGTGCTTAGACTGTTCTGAGACTCCCTTTATTAGATGTGCAGTTCCATAATATCTTACAGGTATCCTTCAGTCAGATTTGTGCTCAGGACAGTAAATCTCACAGCAGCAGGTCATTTAGCCATTTATCTTGCAGTTTTACAGCCATGTGTGTCACACATATCCAAAACTGTGCTAAGCCTTCCTTAGTACAGATCCATATTTTTTGTGTCCAGCTGACTGAAGTTCACAGATGCATTTTTTAAGTTTTTATATCTGCCTCAATCAGTATTTGAGACATATCTCACCTTTCAGCTGATGTCTCTGTGCAGGCAGTGCTCCTGAATTACTGTCCCCTTTGTCCCTGTGCCCTCCCATGTGTATTTGAGCCATTCCTTGTGCTGTTTCATCCCTTGACCTCACTGTGTCCCCCAGGACACAGCTCCTGCTCCACTGAGCACAGGCCAAGGCTGACCTGTGCTCCACATGGCTGTTCCACTTCCCTGGCACAGCAATGTTCCACAGGGCATGGCTGGCTTCCTGGGGAGCATCCCGGGGGGGAAGGCTTTCCTAAATGGCACCTAATGAATAACTGAGACAGGAGTGACTCCCTGGGGAGTCTGTCAGCAGTGCTACACAGTGCCACTCTGCTCTTCTTTCCACAGATTTCAGGGATTGTAGTAATGGAATGGTGTTTCCAGAATGACTGGTAGAGAAGAAAGAATTCTGTTTTACAAAAAGTTGATATTTCTTCTCTATGTTGGTAGCTGTGTCCAGGTGACTGGCAGTTTTCAATCATATTTCATGTATATGGATCACTACAAAGCTATTGAGTTTTCTGACTTTAGGACACTTCATGTTTTGTAGGTACACAGTTGTATTTGTGTAGTTAGATTTAATGAGATGTCTGAAGTGTCACTCAGTACTAAAGACAGGAATAATGAAAAACCCCAGTCATGGAAGGTTAGGCACACCAACAACTTTTCCTAGACAACTCCCCCTGAGGAGATCATGATGTGGGGAAAGAAATGTTTGTGGAGGCCAGAAGTTTTATTACAAGGCAATCTGTCATTTTTATTGTGGTTACCATTTGCAATTAAAAATAAGCAGCAATTAAGATGAACAATTGAATTCTTAATTTGAATAGCCTTTTTTGAGTTGAAGTAAATATGCCAGTCAAAGCAACACCAGAGGTAAAACCATTTATTTTACTGTGCAAATCTAGAGTTTGGACTTTAAATTGTATCAAGGCTTCACAGGAAGCCTTAGCTTTGTTCATGTTTCTTCTCATAGTATTGCTTTGCTCCTACACCCATGTGAGGCTCTCATTAATAGAGAGAAACACACAGAATGTTAGACACCTTCTAAAGAAAAGAAAAGTCCCATGGGCCTGTGTATTTCAAAAAAAGTTTCTGATTCAATCCATTCCAGTCTGAGGAGGTTCTTCTGGAGTAAACAGGTTCCAGGTAGGCAAAAGTCACAGGAAGAAAAGAGCACTTCAGCTGCTGTGGGATTCACAGCCCTTGAGATGTCTGTGGGAATTCTGCTCCTGGAGGAGCTGCAGACTTGGGATGACAGCAGTGATGGGCAGGAGAGCACAGAGTATCTGAAGTGACTGTGGGGGCTGGGGGTTTATGGAGGCTGGACTCTCTCCATCAGTCCTCCTAGCTCTACTGCTGCTGAAAGGCAATCTGAAAAGGTTGAAGCCTGTCAAACCAGACACTACACAAGGACAGCATGGCACTGTGCATGGGAACCTGGCAAGGTTCACTTATTCAGTTGAATCTAGAGAAACAAAGAATTTATCTCCGATTCCACTGAATTTTTTCTTTAATCTGTTATGGATTGAACTCTAGCCAGAGATAGCAAGCCAAGAACTTCACTGTTCCCATTTCAGCACTGTGAAAACATACTCAGAAATCATAGAGAGAGAGGTTCACAGGTCTTTCCTTTCTCTGTGGTCAGCAGAGTGTTTGTAAATTCTACATGTGTAGTCTCAGTGCGGATTAGTTGCTCTGTTAAGAAGAGATTTACACATCAGCACCTTAAGCCAAAATGCTCATGATTCTCACAAGTCTGTCCTGATAATACCAGCCCTTATCACTTTTCAGAACTGCCCAGAGTGGAGTGCTTGAGAAAGAAACTGGTTTGGCAAAATGGGAACCTTGCAAGGGACAGATAGGAAAGCTGACAGTCCATTTGGAGCAACTTGTTAGTCAGAAATGGCAAATGTCTTTTTTTTACCCTACTTTTTTACAAAAACCTGATTCCCCCTCATGGTCAGTCAAAGCCTGGTGCAGAAGGTATAATCCTCTGTGACATGATTTGGAGTTGCTGGAATGCTCTTGTTTTTAAAGTTTAGCTTATTGAATTCTTCTGTGATTTCCATGATTGATTTCCCTTTTGTTTCTGGAAGGAACAGGTGGATAATCATCCCTGAAGTGAAAAGTACCACCATAAAGATGAGGAAGCAGAAGTGCTTCAGTCTTTCCTGCAGGGAAGAACAAAGTGAGAAAGAAAGCAGGATTAGCATATCTTTGCTTTAGTCACTTTCTTGGCATGTTGTTTGTATTTGGGTCCCACAATGCCTCAGGTTTTAGCTTTGACATGTTTCAGACCCTGCACTGCGTTAGTGTGGAGCTCTGAGCTGGTACAGAGTGTCAGTTTGCTCTCCTCACACTTTGGGCAGACAGAACAATCCTTCCAGGCCTGAGAACCAAGGTCACCAACACAGCCTCAGGCCCAAAAAGTATAAACAAAAGGGAATGGGGCAGAGGAAACCCAGGGAATGGGACTTCATTACCTGAAGCTGTAATTGGACAATTAACCTCTGATATCCAGACAGACCAAACCTAAATCAGTCTGAGAAACTCGTGACCATTGTCCACCTTGGGTGGAGCCTCTGTGCGACTTCTGCACTGCCCAAGGTGTATCCTTTGAAGGCCTTTAAGAAATACCAACTTTACTCTTTTAGCTCTGTCTAGCCTCTGTTCCAGGCATCACCTCCAGCTGGAACCACCCACCTCCCCTCAGCCTTCCCAAAATCCACCCAGGAAGGGCGAGACCTTTTCCCTCCAAACCCAAACGGTGGCTCCGCTTCTCCCTTCCCATTCCCAGCTCAATTCCCAACCATTCTTGGGTAGGGAATTGTTACTCCAGCTGGGCTGGGACCTTGCCTTTGCTCCCAATAAACCTGATTTCCACCAGGAGTGACTGGAATGAGGCGCTTTGCCATCTGTACAATGCCCTGGTGCCATTTGGTGCCCGCTGACCTGAGCTGGCACCAGCAAAGGGATGGAACTGCACCACTGCCAAAGGGATGGAATGCCACAGGCTCCACCCTGGAGACCCCCTCACCCCTCCGTGGCTCTCTGCACCCAAAACATTCCTGTTCCTGCTGGAAGGGCAGGAATCAGATAAATCCCTGCTTCTAGATAGAAATAAATCCATGGCCAGACCCCAGGAGGGTTCATCTGGCTCTAATCAGGGGGTGTTTCCTGGAAAACAAACCCCAACTGTTTGATCATGCTGGGATAAATCTGCCCCAAAGCCCCAGGACCTGCACATTTATCCAGCTCCTGGCCCCTGGTTTGGTGTCCATCCCCTCTCCAGGGAATGGAGCAGCCAAGGAAAGCCAGGTCCTGCTGGCACAGCAGCCACGGGAATGTCTGGGCAGTTCAAATGATCATTGCAGCTCCCTTCCAACACAAATATTCCATTTTTTCTGATCTGCTCCTATCCCATCCCACTCCCACCAGTGTCCTGCACACTCCTGATCACAGGACACCAGTGCTGGAGGAGGCAGAGCCACCCCAAAACTTTCCTGCAATTTACTGGAGCCCCTCACCCCCCTTCCCGTTCACCCCACCCGGCACAACCCGAGCAGAACGCACGAAATGCATTTTAATGTTGCCAAGACAACTGTGTTGACAAAATCCCCCTTTTTCTGTAGCTGCCAGAGCCAGGGTTTTGTTGTAATTTGGAGTTCAGGACTGAGCAGATTTCTGCACCACGCCTGCCTTTCCTCTTTTGCTGCTTCCTACAATATTTCCCCGGCGCCTGCGGTGTGTGGCTCCAACAGAATTTAGATAAAAGCGTCAATTCTGCCGCTCACCCCATCTCAAACTGATGTTCTTATTAGGGCTTGGCCCATCTGTAAAACCTCAATTCCGCCACCATCAATTTTCTGAGAGGCTTGGAATTACACCAGTGACTCCAGCGTGACAAATTGGAGCGGTGTTAACACACCGCCACTTTGTCCTGGAAGACAAAATAGGTAGGGAGGAAATAAATGAGAAAATGCCACTTGATGGATGGTCTGGAAGTCCAATCGCAGCATGAGAGGGGAATTGGGGCTCCATTTAGGAAAAAAACAAAAGAAAAAGAAAATTTCAAAATCACAGCAGGTTGGCTGGAGCTGTAATAGCTCAGGAGCTGCCAGCCAGCATCAATAAAGTCAGGGATGGAGCTCCCAGCTCCGAATCCATCCAGGAATAAACTCCTGGTCCTGTTCAGCCACTCACGTCCCCTCCTTTGCTGCTGACCCCCCAAAATCCTTCTTGCCTGGCATTAAATTTCCCAAGAAATCCTGCTGGCACCGGTTTCCTAAGGAGTGACTCGTGTCCCTGTTTAAAACCCTCGGGAGGAGATCGGGCTCCTTGTGGCACGAGCCCCCAACCCCCAGGCAGACCTCAGGAATTCTGTCCCTGAGACAGCTCTGGGATCTCCTGAGCACTGTCACCACCCCTCTCCAACACGGGAAGGGGCAGGATTGGGATTCCTCCCTTCCCCAGGGATGAATCCAACACATGGAGCCAAGGCACAGCTCCTGCCCTGATCTCCTTGGCATCCTCGGGGACGTGCCAGGGGAAAATTGAGGATAATTTGTTCCCCCGAGTTTCTGTCCATGCTTTGCATTAGCACTTGTTGCCATAGTACCAACAACAGCAGCAAAGTTCTCCAGGGGCCTCCTGGGACCTGTTCCTTGTCCTACAAGGGCTCTGACTTCAATTCCAGCAGGACTCGGGGGGGGAGATGATGTGGAGTTTTCTGCCTCCTGGATTTGCTGAAGGTGCTGCCTGCGGGAGAGAGGCTGCTCCCTGGAAGCAGCAGCAGCCTCATCATCCTCACCCCTCCAGCATCCCCGAGCGTGGATGTGGCAAAAAACCCAGGAGTGTGTGTGGGAGAGCAATGGAAATGGACCCCATTGATCCCAGGGGATTTCCCCTTCCCTATGGAAGCTGAAGCAGCCCCAGCCCCCATCCTAAAGCAGCTTTTCCCCGTGCCAGAGGAGAGGATTTTGGCTCCCCTAGCCCCTGCTCCTCACTGCGGGCATTTGGGGCAGGCTGTGACCCAGGGCCAGCTCGGAGCCCTGGTCCCAGATGTGGCAGGGATGCTCCACTTTGCTGCCTGCTGGATAATCCCTGCTCGGAGGGCACCGAGCTCCCCAGCCTCTGAAAGAGAGGCAGAACCTCACGTTCCAGCACGTCTGGAAACGTAAGCCTGAAACTCTGGAAAATGGGATTAAGACAAGCTCCCCTAAGGGGCGTTGCTGGATCTCGTTAAGCAT
Organism: Euphonia xanthogaster; assembly: GCA_034509185.1. Classification (NCBI taxonomy): domain Eukaryota; kingdom Metazoa; phylum Chordata; class Aves; order Passeriformes; family Fringillidae; genus Euphonia; species Euphonia xanthogaster. Next base: position 2,233,254 of record JAYDZK010000047.1, on the reverse strand, counting down.
TTGGGGACGGTCACGGAGAGGAGAAGCCGTGGAAAGCGTTTCCTTGGCATCACTGCCCCCGTTTCTGCAGGGACACACACAGAACTTCCAGGTTTCCACGCTCCACATGCAGAGCCACCACCCTGGTGACATCTGGGCTTCCCACGGCCACATCCTGAGCCAGATCCCGCAGGGACCGTGACAAGCCAGGGTCCCTTATCACACACAGCCCATCAGGGCTCATTTGGAACAGCATGATTTATCCAGCCTCAGCCAGACAGTGGCTCCCAGGCCTCTTCGGGACACAATACATTTATTTTTGGAGGGATCAGATTGCATCTATAGATTTGATTTAACGCACAGATAGGATGGGAGCAGTGGGAGTAGAACAAAGGCATCAGAGCTCTGCTCGGGAGCCGCCTCTCCAACCCGGCCCCTCGTTAGCAGGGTTGGGTTTCTTTAGGGGAAAATTGATGGTATCAACAAGTATCAAACAATATCCTCGTTCCTCGGGAAAGGTAAATGCTAATCTATGCGAGCTGAGCTCATGTGACTTATCAGTTACTAAAAATAGTTGTTTTCAGGCGCTGATTTAGGGAATCTGGCAGATTTCCTAAGCCTTTGTACAGACACACCACTGAAATGGAAAAGACAAAATACACAAGCAGAGCAGGGGGGGGGGGGAAATCTGACAGGGCCAAAACGGCCCCTGAGGGCGAGGGAGGACCCAGCCCTGCCTGTGAGCAGCCACAGAACGTTAATTCCAAGCGAGGATTCCAAGGAGGATTCAGCCCAAACCCCTCTGCCTAAAATGGCCTCTCGCTCACAGTTGTGGTGCTGGCAGGGGGAATAGGCATAATCCAAAGGGCACGAGGGATTGTCCCTTTGCTGGGCTCCAGAGGGGGTGTGATGCTTCTCCCAGAGCGGGTACCTGAGCAGGGAAATACCCCCTCCCACCCCGCGGCTGCGGGGGAAGAGACTCCGCACCCGGAGTTTGTTTGCAAACATTTGAAACTGCAGAGTCTGTGCCTGAGTTTGTGGCGTCTTTAAGGAAATATTCTGGGAAATACAAGCTGGGAGAAAAGAGAGGGAAGAGGAAATTGCTGATGCAAACCCAAATTCTTTAAATAAGGCTTCCCCACTGAGACCTTGAACAGAAAATGATAACTAGCAAATGGTTCAGGTAGAAATTCCTGGGAGAGTGATTTCCCCCCTGCTCCCAAAGCCTCCCTGCAGCTTCTGTGTGATCGCCTCTGTAGATTCTCGTCTGCCAGAGCCGCTGGCACTTGGGAATGTGGGTGAGGAAGAGGAGCTGGTGTTTGAAGCAGCCAAGCCCCCTACTGCTGCAGCTGCCCCTGCGATCTCCCCTGTTCCCCGTGCCAGACAGCCACTGCTCAACTCCTCCGGGAAGGGAGGGAGGAAGGAAGGAAGGAAAGAGACGCTTCCCCTCCATCTCAGCGAGAGGCGGATCCGCTCCTCGGGGACTCGGCAGATCATTGTCAAGTCGCCTGCCAGAATTCCCTCCCGACAGTGATAACTTGGAAGCGTCGGGAGAAAATGTCCGCACCCGGGCCGTGGGGGCTCGGCGAGCGGGGCAGGGACCGCGGCTGGACGGGGCAGCGCACACCCACCCCGGCACCAGATGTTCCAGATGTGCGCGCACGAGGAGCTCTTTTCCCCTCTGCTTTGCCAGTCAGAACCAAAAGCTTTCGGCTGCGAGCCCAGCCGGGGCAGCATCAGGGCAAGCAGGGCTCGTCCCCTCCGATCCCTGCGGCAACAGCTCCCGCTGTATTCCCGGCTCATCCAGAGGGACCTGCGAGGTCCTTGGTGGGCAGAGGGACGGGGAACGATCCGGGCTGAACCCCCGTTCTCCCTAAAGGACAGGAGCCAGCCCCCAGCAGGACATCCCGAGGGCTGGAGCCGCACTGGGGAGTCTCCTCCCCACCCCGGGCTGGACGGGGGTCTCGCTCCTACCGCAGTGGCCCGGGGACAGTGAGGACACCCTGGGGACAGCTGGGACATCCCAGGGACAGGGCAAACAGCGAGGGCAGGACCTGGCGAGGGCCACTCCCTACCCCAGCACGGGGCTCGGTGGCATCTCCCGCAATCCCAAACCCGCCCCGTCGCGGAGCGGAGGCTCGGGAGCACCGGCGCTCCGCCGAGTTCAGCACCCGGGACAGCTCTGGCGAGGCGGGCGGATCGGCTCACCCGCCCGCGACAACGCCGCTGCACGGGGACAATGCCGCCCGCCTCCCGAAACCGCCTTCTCCCGGGAAACGGCATCCCCAGGGAAAACTGCCCTCCCGGCAAGCTGACTGCCCCGCTGCCCTTCCCAAAAATGCCCCCGCTATCCCCGCTTCGGTGAGCGGCCGCTCCCTGCCCGCTCCGCACCCATCGCCTCCGGGCAGAGTGCCGCCTGTCCCGGGCTCGCTGCCCGCCTGCCACCCCCGCACGCCGCCAGCTGCCCCCGCCTGCCCTCCCGGCCGGGCACGCCGAGTGCCCTCC
>JAYDZK010000047.1:2214121-2230670 GCA_034509185.1 Euphonia xanthogaster | reverse complement strand
CTGCTAGGCATCAGTTTATGAAAGGGGTAAAATACTCAAATAAATTTAATAAACTGCTAGGCATCAGTTTATGAAAGTGGTAAAATAAAGAAATTTTTGGGGACATCCAAGAATTAAGTAGTTGATACTTGAGAAAGCCTGACACCATCTCATGAAAGAAGATGTGTCAGGATGGAATGACAATTACTGTTGATAAAATGAATTTTCAGTGTGATTCTGCTAGATTACCAATGAGTGATCTTCCCAGCTTTACTTCCTGGGCATTTCAGTTATGTTTTGAAGTCATAGGATTTCAAGTGTTTTGAGTAAGGAAAAGAATTCAACCCTGCCATATGGGAAGGCAAATATTTTAAAAATTATTAGCCTTTATAAAATAAAATTTAATGAGTAGCAGGCAATAAATGCTAGGAAGGAAATTATTCCAAAGTAGGTCTTCTGCACTGCTGTCTATGGGGATAAGACATAACATTATACAACCTGAATTTAAAAGAACTCTTGCTTTTCTTTTTCTCTTTTTTTCCCCCTAGCATTTAAAAAAACTCTTTTACCCATCTGCTTTTGCTCTATTTTTGCTGTATTTTTCCAGTGTGCTCCTTTCCTCTTTTTAGCAAAACTCAAACATGATGGTATTGAATTTTATGTTCAATGAATAATTGGACCCAAAATGTCTAAATGACTGCAAGATTCTGTTAAATGAATTTACTTATGCTAAATATTATGCAATATAAGGCAGTATTTTTCTAACCTTATTGATAAGCTCACATGGCTCAATTCCTTTATTTCCTTTTTGATTGAGGACTTACCTGGCCCAACAGCAAAGACAACTGTAAAGAGGATAATGAGAGCAAGGCTGCAGTATGGCATCCAGAAGTACCAGTCCTGGGGAAAAAAGCCATAACAAACTTCTGGTTAAAAACTGTTCACAGCCCTAGGTGAGGAATGCTCCTGCTTTTCCAACACTGTCACCTCAAAAAAGAAATATTCCGTGTGTGGGAACTGAGAGCTGTGAGTGCTTCACTCTGTGGGTGGAGCAGCTGAGATCCTTGGTAGGTGAGCAGACAGGTCTGCCAGTGCAGAGCAGCTGCAAGTCTAGGGAGGCTTCCATGAAATGAAGCCTGAAGAGTTCTTGTGCACCCTGTCCCTTATTTTTGACCTCATAGTGCTTCCTCTGATCCTTAGGGATATGAGAAGACAAATCACACCTTTCTTAACTTTTGTTAAGTTATGGATTTAAAAACAGTACTGAAAAGCAATTTTTATAGATCTTAGTCAAGGAGAAATGAGACTCAATGCTTTAGGAACAAAAGATTTCTCTCTCCTGTGTTTGAGAGCTTTCATGAATGAAACAAAACCAGAAGTCTGCTGCCACCTTGCTTCCAGGCCAATTTTGCAGTGTATCTACAGAGTAGCTCTGGATGAGCACGGGTAACACAGGTGATTTGCTTCTGAAAAAGCTACAGCAGTGACACAGAGGCATCACTGTTTGAGAGGTGAGCTGGTCTCCAGTCTGTGAACAGAGTGCCTTCCCACAATTATCTGCAGCAAAGTTCAGTTCCAAATTAACTGATGCCAAAGCTCTGGGGTTTTGCTGTTACTTGTTAAAAACAGCATGAACAGAAAGGGCCATTTCCCTACAACTGCCTTGTGCTCTGGGCTGGCTGGTGGTTGGTGTTTGCAGCCTGATGAAGTCAGGGACCAGTCTCCCAGTGGTTTCTGTGTTCCTTGCTAAGGGCATGGGATCATGTTGAAAGGAAGGCAGGAGTACAAGAGAATACTGGCTAAGAGAGAGTTTAATCCTACATATAGGCAAGCTTGATGTAAGCCTCACTTTCCTTTCTTTCCTTTCTCAGTAGTGTGGTCCTGCCAGTGAGCTTTAGATCAGAAATAGAATAGACAGAGCAATCTGCTGGGAGCAGAATTTCCTCACCTGCAGGGACAGAGTCACAGTGACAGCAGCTAGCAGTGAAGCCATGATCCAGTAGCCTCCTCTTAGGAGCAATTTCCTGCCCAGCCTCTCAATGATGGAGCTCTGAAGGACAGAAATCACATCAGTGCCAGTGCTGGAGAGCAAAGTGTGCCCCACTCCCCTGGTGATGGGACTTACACAGACTACAGCAGCTACGAGTTCAGAGAGTCCAATAGAGAGGGTCATGTAGGAGGTCATTTTCTCATCAAAACCAGCTGCCTGGAGGACTTCAAAAGTATAAAAATAAATCTGGAAAAAAAAATCCAACAATAAGAGAAGAAAATAATTGATTTCTTATCTAAACTTGTGTGACACTGCCCTAGATATGAGCTGCTACTCAGGGAGCATGCAGCTCAGCTTTGGAGTGAGCTGGAATTCTGTACTCTTTTTGGTAGCATTCACTCTATCAGCAGACAAAAATGTTATAAAACATTATATAATTCATTCATTAATGAATTTGATAAAAGATAAAGTGCTGGGATAATTGGATCTCCAGCTACTACAATGCAATTAGGTTTGCAGACTCCTGATTTAGGTGCTTTCAGTAACAGCCAGGTATATCTTGTTTTCAGTGCCCATCCAAAACCATCACTATAGGATATTCCCAAGAAAGAAGAGCGTGGGTTATGGAGTCATGAGGGGTTAAACCAAACATCTTTTCAAATATCTCTGCTAGTGTTTGGAGATATGCTGAGGTGATAAAGATTCCAGTTTAAGCTGTGCTAGATTCAGCTGTGTATTTCCTTTACAGATGCTGCTGCAGCATGGTGTTAGAGGCAGGAGGGTCATGCAAAGCTGTGACTGCAGAAGGGCTCCAGAAAAGCAATGCTGTGAGGAAGAGCAGAGCTGCAGAAGCTGCAGAACAGGGAGCATGCTTGCTGTTAGCTTTAAGGGCAGAGTGAGCAGCCTGCCATCCCAACATCTCAGGGTGCTAGGAGCCAGGGGACAAACAGCAGCAGCTGCAGTGAGCAGTCACATCAAACTACAGATTTGGCCAGTAGAGAGTGGGCTCATTCCTGAGAGTGAGCTTTGGAGCTCTGCAATGGCTCCCAAAGGTGGCTGCTCAGTGAGCCTAACTACAGAGGCAGGGAACTCCAGCAAGGACCAAGAGCTGGCCAGAGGGATGTCACACAGAGCCCAGCCCTGTGGCTGCTGCTGTCCTGTAGAAGGGCTGGCAGACAGCAGGGTTTGAGCTCAGAAGCCTGAGAAAAATGGAGGGAGCTCCTGTGAGCTGTGATCTCTTGGGACTTGAAGGGGAAATGCACTCAACTGCATTGATGCCACATAGCTGAATTGTGGCGGTCAGAGTAACTATCATGTACAGCTGCCAACGGAAAGCTGGTTCTTTCACTAGTTCCAGGACACTCAAGATCTTGGTGTTTTTCATTGTTGCTTTCTCTTTCATGATGTCATCAATCTCTGCTTGGTGTTGGCCTTCACCCCAAAGCTGCCTTATGGCTGTGAAGAAGGAGAGCGAGACCTGCCATGTTAATCAGTCTCTGTTTATTCCCTAGGAAGGTTGCTGAGCAGTGGTACAAGTGTCTGGCAGCCCGGAGTGCTGGGCTGGGGCTGTGCTGAGAGGCAGAGGTGTCTTGCAGGGTGCTCCAGAGCCCTGAGCCCCTCCTGCTCAGTGGGGCAGAGGGGCCTAGTGGGGTGCACAGGGGCTCCCTCCCTGCCCATGGGGCCACTGCTCTGTCTTCCTCCTTCTCTCAGGGTGTGAGCAGGGTACACAGCCATTACCCACACCTAAGGGGTGCCCAGTGGAGCCCTGCAGTGCAAACAGCTATTTTCCATTTATTATTTAGCAGTAATCATCAGACTGACAGTGCAGGTGGTGTCAGACAAATGCGAAAGGTTTTGTAACACAGAGCTGTAGAGGGAAGTAATTTTGTGCTCTATGTGGGGACTACAGAAGTAATGGACTCCCTAGGTGCTCACAGAGCCATGTGGGAAATGAGCAGGGAGAAACTTTGTTCTATTTATTTCTTTTGACATGGGGAAAGCAAGCATCACAAAATGATTCTAAGTCAAGTGAGGAACAGGAACCTGAAGCCCTCAGTTACCTTTTCTGCAGCCTTCCTGGTCTCCTTTCTGCATGAGGAGATAGGGTGGGGACTCTGGGAAGAAGGGAAGCGTGACCAGCTGGACCAGTGCTGGGAGGCCACAGGAGGCCATCAGCAGGGGCCACCGTGACTGGCTGCCCAGCAGCTCCCTGGCAGGGAGAAAATGTGTGTTAGAGTCCATTGCATCAGCTTTGAGGAGACAAGGGAAGGGATGGAAAAGCAGAGGGAGGAGCAAAAGGTGGAAGGGATCCAGAAATGAATTGTGTGGGTAATCATTGCATTATACCTTTGTCCTGAAATTTGCCCTATGGCTTTTCCCAATGTCCAAAAGAAGGAGGAAGTAGAGTTTGCAAATCCACGGAGCTTCCTAGGGGAAATTTCTCCAACATATTGGTGATGCAGAGGAGCACAAAGACCTTGAGGTGAAGAGGGAATTATGGGAGAGAAGCAAAAAGACATAACCATTGGAAATGCAGTTTTATCCACTGGATGTAAATAATTAAGTATGACAGAATACAGCTGTTTCTGGCACACAACTCACATCTGAGACTTTGTGTACTAGACTTTTTTGACTCTTTCCACAAAAGTATTGGTCCTCTTTGCAGAGTGCAGTTCCCTGACCTTAAGAAAAGTACAGTTTTCCCTTTGAAGTGTAGGTGTAGCCTCATCATAAGCTCTCCTGTGAGCCTTAGCATGTCTTGAAGAACACAGGGTATGCAAGTGCTGAACAATTAAACACTTTTCAGCAGTATTTAACATGCTTTTAGTTCACCCACATAATCTCAACCTTTTCTGGCATAATGCTTTTGAAGAGCTGCATGGTAGACTCATGGCAAATTACCACATATAGTGCTAGAGTCAATGCTGATTTGTATGTGATTTAGGTGGAGACAGGAGCATTTTTCTACTATCCAGCAAGAATTTTTATGATTTCAGGCAGAGTTGATGTTTCCAGTTGTATTTATTAACTCAGACATGCTAAGTACTAGTCTGGGAACAGAAGCTTTTTCCTGATCTGGTGGTCACAGCCCCTTGGATCTGTTTCAAATGCAACATGTTCTTCTCTTGGCTGTATGTGATGGCAAAGCAATCTCTTGGTTGCAGTCTCTTTAACAAAAATCAGGTTTTTGAATGGGGCATGATATAGGTTCTAGAACAGAGCAAGGCCCCTGTTGGTAAGCTGTTCTCAAGTTACAACCATAGCTCTTCAACACATCTCTTTGTCAGAGAAGCAATGTACAAAATCTGGTCATTTGAAAAATAGGCATTAACTTTTAAGTTAACTCTTTAATAAGTTAAGAGTCATCCCTGTGAATATGCAAGCAATAGAAAGGCAAGTTTTGTGCAGGGAAAAGTACAAAAAACCACTGATAGCAGCACAGGATGTTTTTACTGCCTCTTGTTTTCTTGCCAGGAGTGATTTTGCTTTATTAAGCCCACATCTTTGTACTAACCTCAAGGACTTACCACTTGGAATACTCCTCCCTGTGAAAATACTAGCTTGAAACTGTGTAATTTCAGTACTTCTAGCTAAATTTAAGAAAACATTATACATATTTTTCCTTCAGAAAATCCCTTGTCTCAAAGCATTTCTGACATCTCTGAATATTCATACACTTGGCAAAGCTGAACTTCATTTGGCACCAGTGAAATTGATAATAATTATGCTCTTTATTGCAGAGCATTATAGAAAATCTTCTTACAAAAGATCACTGACTTCCACATTTTGTTTTCTTAGTGGAGGTTTATTATTTACTTTGAAAAAAGATGTAAAAGGTTGTGAGATTCAGCTGACCTATGGGAGAAGTCACTCACCTGCACTTAGTCCACACATGAAGCGTCCAACTAGAATCATCTCAAAGGACTGGGATATTTTACTGCAGCCCATGATAGATGCTGCCACTATCATCAGCACATTATTGCACAAGAGACATTTCTTCCTGTAAGTGCAAGAAAATGAAAGGATTTTTTGTGGCTCAGAAGGGAAATGGCACTTAATGCCATGCAGGAAGGCTTGGCTGAAGTTGGCGTGATGGTTTTTTGAAATTACACATATGTGGTCCAGACAAAATAAGCACTGGGTACTTTGGACTCGTGGTGTGCCTTGGCATGTGGCTGCACCTGGGAGTTTGGGAACACTTCTGGGGTGTGCAGCACAGAAAACTCTGGAAGCTTTTCTGCCCTTGGACACCCACTGTGAAACACATTATTGCAGCACCAACAGGGATCTCAGGGCTCCCGTGTTTTGAGTAGCACTTTCCAGAACCCATTCTGACTTCAGCCAGGAGCTGCCTTTCCCCACTGCTGACATTAACCCAGCCTGAGGAGCTGTGTCTGCTGTGACAGGCTGGCAGCACAGCCCATGCCACAGGACATGGGCAGGAAGCAGGAGAATCAGCTGCCACCAGAGCTAAGCTGGCTGTGCTGCAGCCACCACGGAGTCCAAAAGCCTGTCTCATTCATAACCCAAACCATCACTTCCTAAAGCTAAAATTCAAGTGACACTTTGCCTTTGGACATACATACTTGCCAAATTTGACAGTGAGGTATCTGCTTCCTGAGGAGCCCAAGAGACCTCCTATCCCAAAGATGGACACGATGAAGGACCACAGGAACAGGAGGTTATCCTGCTGGATGGGATGGCCATAGCGCTCCAGCCAAGTCTCATTAATGAAAGCCTTAACATGCTGAGACAGAAAAAATAAAATCATTCACAATGCCTGTGACAGCAGTGCAGGTACTTGGTCATATTTACAAAATAATTTTGTCCCTTCAGCTGAAGTTACTATTTCACATGGGTTTAAAAGTGTGTATTAGCTATCAGAGACAGTATAATAGAGTGTGCTATGCTCATTCTGCCATTAAAGTTCAATCTTTGGGATTTTTATCCTTGAAATCTGAGGAAGCAAGGCATGGACTGGTACTAAGGAAGAGTGTAAACAGTACTACAAGTCCTGCAAATGAGTTATGGGTTTTCTCTCACATACCTGCCAAGAATGCCACATTACACAGAGCCTGTTCAGTGCAATTCCTAAATACTTTTTCACTCAGAACTTAGTGCTCTGAAGCCAGAAAATAATGCTTTTCCACTAAGGTGATGTCTACAAAAGAATGATGTCTTCCCTCTAGACTTCAGTGCCCTTAATGGAAGTTTTTCCTGTGATCTGTGGAGAGAAGCAGACTTTTCCTAGAGCATGGTTCACTTGTTCTATTTTTCTGTGAGGATGGATAACTATAAAAATATCAGCTGAAACTACTGAAGAAGGCACGTGTGCTGTAAGATTGTAGGGGAGACAGATGCCACCCTAGTTAGTGTGTGTCTTCTGAGGAGCACTTCCATTAACAGCTTGCAGATCTCTCTTTTCTTCTGTTTGCAACACTTTGACATGCCCTGCTCCTCATGACAGCATAGCACAGCAAATGGGGAATGAGAGGAGAATACTGGGATCAAACCCTTTCTGAATGCCAGAGCAGCAGCCTCAGGCAGCAGTGGAGACCCAGTGCTCTCATTAAGCACAGTGCCAGGTGCAGCTTTGCCTACCTGAGACATGTAGGTGATGGTAGAAATTTGAAAGCCAATTTGGAATGTGCCACCAATGCCCAGGACAGTGACCATCTGAAAGAGCCCCTGGTACTGAACCTGCAGAGGTAGAACAAAAGCTTCTTAAGGTTGTACCCACATCAGGCTGTTCTCAAAATCTGCCTTGCATTCTCCAAATCTCTTTTGTTCAGGGGATTTTCAGGTAGCAATGTTCCCTCTGCTTGCCCTGGTGGGATGTACATCCTCCTGTGATTTCCCTACATCCAGCTCAAGGAAGGGCAGCTTCCACAAACATCCTTGTCAAGGCACCATGGCTTCTTGCATCCAGTCCTGTTCCCTGCCTCTCAAAGCCTCTGCTGCCACGTCTTGCACTAAATAATTAGATGTATTTTTAAAAGCACTTGTTTTTTTACCAGGTAAGCAAAGCAAATTGCGTTTCCAGATAAGCAATCCCAGAAAACATTTAAGAACCATTAACATACTGATAAAAATATGGTAAAGATGGATGGCAGAGCATATGAAGTGCTGTAATACCTCAAAATAGTGGGCAGAACCACTTCCAAGGTGCTTGTAGTAAACAGGAGCCTTGTTCTTACCAAGACACCAGTTTTGTTTTCTTTGAAGCCCCAGTAGCACATAAAAATGTCCCAGGTGTAAATACCCCACCAAGTACCTACCAGGTTTGAAAGGAAACCAGTCATCTCTGCCTGAGGGCTGGCTGTCCAGCTTGTGGTGTGTCTTTGTCATCACAGGCTTGTGTCTCTGTCTCCTGCCTGCTGCTACAGCACTGGGCATTTGGCTTCAGGGGTCAGAGTTAAATTTTTACTATTTCATCTTCACTCACTTATATTTACTCCAACTGGCCAAAGTTAACACTGCCAGATTAAGTATTTCAGGAAATAATTACATCTAGTCCAGTCTCCAGGGGGAAAGTTTCAAAGCAGAGAAAATTAGCATCTGGGGACCAGTGAGGGCTTTGGGATGGGAAACGAGAAGAGTTCAGGCAAAACAATCCAAACAGTTTTCCAGGAACAGTAAAATGCTTTACTTCCATGGGATAGACTCGTGTGTATATTTGCCATAGTCTGCAGAAAACAAAAAGCAGCTGGTACAAGGTTTAGCTACTGTTATTTATTAATAAGTAAAGTATGTGATTCTTTGATGAAGTAAATATGATAAATAGAAGACAAATAGGCAAATTACAGAGCCTAATGTTGCTATTGTGGCCTTATGAATCAGTTAGACTGTGCTGAGGAAGGGCATTTGTTGCCTGGTGGTTATGGGGATGTTTGTTGCCCAGGTATGGTGAAAAAGCAGTAAGAGGCTAAGACTCATGAAAGTTGTCAGAAAAGATAAATATGCCCTAACAAATTGATCTTCCTCCCTCAGGTTTCAGCTTTGACACAGAATGGCTCCAAAATCAGTGTTGCAGGCAGTGAAAAATCACCCTGGACTCCCAGAGGCTCCTTTCTTGTGAGGTGAAGCTCCAGCTGCAGCTCTGTGCAGCTTCCACTGGAGCCAGCACTGGGAAAAAGAGCTTGGTTTGCCTGGGGCTTTCCTGTGTGGGTGATGCTCTGTGCTTTTCTTGCCTTCAAAGCCTTTGCTCATTCTCCTCATGCCAGGGCACTGTCCTGGTGGGGGCAGATGGGCAGTGGGATTATACTGAGGCCCTCAGGAAATGCTCAAGCTCACCCTCAGGACTCGTGAAGTCAGTTTATAAAACACAGACTGTAATTATTTACAGAGGGGTTCACTGCAAATCCTGTGAGTCTAACTAAATGAGAAAAAAGTGCATGTTAATATTAAAACCTTGCTTACTTGTGTAACTCCATCTATTGTCTGTACAACTGCATAGCCAATGCTGTTTATCCTGGCTGGCTGTAGTGTTTAGAATGATTTGGCATTTTTTGTGGTTTCTCCTGAATTACCTGCATGCCTCTTGGCTCTTGCTTCAGCATGTCAGTGTTTCCTCTTCATGGAGGATATGTCATAAGGATTCACCCCCTGAAAATCCTTACTGAGGCCCTCAAATAGCAGCAAATCCCACCAGCTCACAGTGAAATGTCTCTTACATCCTGAGGGATTTCTGGTGATTCTGAGCCATGGTGCTATTTCACCTTACTTGCAATTTTAGGAGAATTTAATTCTAGGAGCTTACTTCTTGGATTTTTGTGAAATCAATGAAATTGACCATTTCTGTTGGAAATGTCACCCATATTCTTGAAAAGGCTGCTGCACTGAAAGTTGTGCAAGATTTCATGTTTAAATAATAATTATTGAATTAAGGAGATCTTGTAATTATTTTTTTTATATAGAACTGTAAGAAATGCTTGCTGTGAAATGGACAAACACATGAACCCCACCTCCATGAGGCGTGTCAAACAAACAGTTTTGTGTAAAGAGCTGAAACTAAGGCTTGGTTCTAAGCAGCCTGAGGCACACTGGGCTCATTGTGGGTGACTGAAGCCATCTCCAGTTTAATTTCAAGAAGAAGAAAACTCAGTGGTTTCTTTTAGATTTGATTTGGGTTTCTTACAATCCAAAACTCAAAACAAAATTCTGAATAACAAAATCCTGTGGACTGGAACTAAAGAAGATGTTTAGGTACAAAACACTTTCTAAGTGAAATCTAAAAGTTTAACATAGCACATATTTTATGTTACAATGACTTGTTGATTGTTGAGTGCTCTCACATTTTCAAGGTGATATGAGAGTGACTCTCATTTGTGAAGATTCCCTTTGTGTCTGTGAAAAAATATTGGTATATTTTCCCATAATAGAAAACAATAATTTGCCTTTGTTTTGCAGTCTGCAAGCATCAAGGTCTTTTATGACCTAATGTATGGTCCTTCTGCTGACCAGTTGGTGTAGGTGGTACTTCCTCAAGGGAAGTATTTCCAGTAAAGGAATGAGCTCTCCTAAAATCTAACATGCAAAATTCATCATTATTTTAATTTAAAAGTTTTCCTTTGTCTCTGGACTGAAGAGGAAGATGAAAATGTTGAGCTGATGAGGGTCTCAGCAAAGATAAGGAAGAAGAAAGAGATAAGGTTTTCCTGGAAATAAATCAGAGAAAGAAAATTTTATTTCATTTTTTTGCTCCTCCTTTTACAGCATTTTGAACATGATGACAAAATGATGACAATGAAAGCAGAGTTTAACTTCATGAAATCCAGTTTGTTTGGTTACTGTGACATGATACACTCCAGTCTTTAGGTGTGAAACAGCAATTGAAATAAAATAGTTAAAATTTTCTTCTTTCTTTAAGGCAAGATAGGGAGGGTGAGTAGTCAAAATAATTGGAGATGTCTCTTGCAGATGTATGAGAGAAAGGCCTTGGGATAGGATTAAAACAGCCCACAAACATTAATATTGGCAGGTTAATCATCAGTTCTCTGGTTTATCAGTAACTGCAAGAGGTGCAGCAATAGTGAGCACTTGGGAGAGCAGGGCTCCTGAGGTCTGGCACCTGGGCTTGCTGTGGTTTGGGAGGATGAATGCTGGAGATGGAAAGGCCATGAAGCAGAGGAGGAGCCCAGCAAAGCAACCTGGCTTCTTGCAGGAGACCCTGGAGCTGGATCAGAGGCAGCCACTTCACACGGAGGGATCCAGGGCAGCTGTTTCCATCCAGCCCCGGGGCTGTGTGACAGGGATGCACAGCCCCTCTGCACTGCTCAGCTCGCTTCTGCTGAGAGCTGCTCCTGCAAAGGGACCAGCAAAGGGTGAAATCAGAGGGAAGGAACTGAGACATGAAAGTGGAAGTTACTGCACGAGAGCACACCACTGCTCTGGTACAGTGCCAATGGCGAGCCCTGATCCCAAGGGGTGTTTTTCCATCTGTCTATTGAGTTAGCAACTCTGTGGCTTTAATGTCTGCTCAGCACAGGTCAGGGGTACTGCCACCTGCAATTGCATTTCACTCTGGAACCTGGGCAGGCCAGGAAAGAGCACCATGGAGGAAGATAAAGGTTACATTTGTAATCCATTTGGCCTCATGCTGTCCTCATCTCTCACAGGAGACACAGGCATTGGAAATTCCCCTGGATAACCCTGCTAGGGGAGCTGCAAGCTGCCCTGTCAGAGGGCATAGGGCAGAGGCCATGGCAGCAACATCTGCTGGGTGGGGACTCTGCTGTGTTTGTTACCTCAGCAGCCTGCTCGGAGGCAACCATAGGCAAGCTCTTATCCTGGGAATGAAAAGTCAACAGAAAAAATTTGCAATTTGAAGCATCCTTTATGAACCCACCACCAAAGGCTCCTGAAGGTGCTGTACCTGCTTTTCTTATCGTGGAGGAGGATTTGTTCATAGAGGTTTGAAAGGTACTCGGGAGGGATCCACCAGTTCCCAACACAAGGAACATTGCAACCAACCACTGGTACTGAACATGCAAGGAACAGTTCAGGCTCCTCACAGAAGAAGCTGTGATATGGTAGCCCCTGCATTTCTGGATATTGGCTTGTTTGACAATGCTCAAACCATCTCAGCAGAGCATGCAAAGCATAAAAGCAAGAAAAGATCAGCCGGATAAGGGTTCTGGATTTTCAGTTTTGCTGCTCTTCTTCACATTAGCTAACTATCCACTCACAAAACCATTATTTTCAAATGTACCCTTTCATAACATGATCAGGCTACCAGCTAGAAGAGTAGCCTGATAGTATCACACTTGGACACAGAAGCAAGAAGATAAGAATGGTACAGAAATACCTCACCATCTAAGAAGTACAGGAATTTAATTTCTGATTTTTAAAATTTAGTTTTTCTAACCAGCTGGAACTTCCTTCAAAGTTTCCATGATGATTTAGTCCAGAACATTAAGTCTGTGTCTTTTGTTTTTTTAAATTTTAAATGTTAGCTCTAATTTTAAAGGATTAGCCCCTGCCTATCCTATTTTTTTGAAAAAAGTGTGCTAAATATGTAATGCATTATCTTTAGGAATGGGAATTGCAACAGGCAACATCTCAGTTCTTCTGAAAGTTGATGCTAACAGCTGGTGCTGCAGTACTCACCACTCCTGGAAGGAGCTTGTCCATCTTCATCAGAAGTGTGGCTGATCCCAGGCAGGCAGAGTTCTGTCAGACTGAGGAAATGTTTTCTCCCATGCCTCTTCTGCACCTTTGGCTTTAATAACCATCCCACTCTGAGGCTGAGGTTAATGTTTACTTCGTATGATTTCTGTTGATTTATGTTTTTTGTAGCAATTGGACAATGCTTAAATGGGAGGATTAAATATTTCAGTCCCTCAACAGGACTGAATGGAAACACTCACCATCATGAGTGCTCTGTTTTGATACAGGGACTGAATCTAAAAATCTAAATCATCTTTCAATTGCTGGAACACACACTGGCACTTTAATATCAGAGCTTCTTCTCTGGTTATTCCTTGAGAAGCAAGCAATTTGAAATTTTTAAATAGAAAATTCAAAACTCAACACTAATTCAGACCTCAGCACAGTGATAATAAATAAGAATGGGTAAACTACAGAAAGAAAGGACTTATGGCATGAAATACCATTTGTAATCATGGCAGAAAAAGGAAAAATAATTCATCATCCTATACAGAGCTAGAAGAGTTTGGGGAGGGGAGTGATTGGACAGTGTAGTGGCCAGCAGGACTGGCAGCCCTTGAGCAGCACAGTGCAGGGGTGCTGAGGACACAGCTCTGAAGCGTGGGATTGTGTGTGGTGTGCCAAGTGCAGGGTGTCCTAGAGCAGCACACAGACAGCAGACACTGGCCAGCAGAACTTCTCCCCTTTTTTTGAGCAGTTACTTTTCATAAAACAGGCTGAATTTTCGAGCTCTCTACTCTCTCAACATCTTACTCTGTCTCTCTCCAGCTCTCGGCACTGTGTGTTTATCTGTTAACCCTTGTGCCACCCTCGAGGCACCAGAATATGTTACAAGAACTTCCTCCTGGTTTTGCTACAGCTAATCTGCATGGAGAGTGCAGCCAGGCTGCTCCAGAGGATACAAGTGAGAATTCCTCTGTACCAAATACCTGGGGATCAGGGCTGATCCCTGACACTCACAGAGACAATCAGGACATGCAGTTACTTGATGGCAGCTCAAGGAAATAGGTGTTATTCTACCTGGCATTTTCATTCTGCCTGGCATTTTCATTCTGCCTGCATTTTCATTCTGCCTGGCATTTTCATTCTGCCTGCATTTTCATTCTGCCTGGCATTTTCATTCTGCCTGGTATTTGTATTCTACCTGGCATTTGCTCATGTGCAGCACTCACTATCAACACTAAGTCCTTTACAGTGTGATAACATGAAGAATTGACATGAAGATTGTTTGCAGGAACTATGGCTATGTTTAATCCTATCTTCACCCAGCTCTTAATCCTGAGCAGAACTTTCTTATCAAGTAAGAAACACAGACACAAATCTTACTGCTTTAAAATGATAGCAATGGAGAAAAACTTGAAATACAAGCGACACGTTATGCCAGAATAGTGGAAATTACTTTTGGTGGCTTATCAGAGCCTGGTGCAAAATGTCTTTTCTTCAGCAGCATACATCTCCACAGCCTGATGGCATTTCCTCTTAAACCGGCAGCTTTTGAATTTTTCTGTGATTTCAGAAGTTGACTTCCCTTTTGTTTCTGGGAGGAACAGGTAGATAAGAACCACTGAAATGACCAGGACAGCAACAAAGATGAGGAAGCAAAAAGGACCAAGAAGCATCTGGAGATAAAAAATAGAACAAGATGAGTGATTTCCTTGGCAACACTTGCACCTATAGATTCTTGAAACTTGTTGATTTGTTCCTGTGAAATAAGGAATAGGCTCATTTTACAGAAACAATATTTATTTCTCTTTTCAATCTGTTCTTGGGGCAGCAAGTGGTTTCTGAAGTACTGGGAAATGTTTTATATAAATGGCCTCCATATGCCACAGCAACGAGGGATTCACAGTTTTGATCATCTGCAAGTCATTTCATCCTACTCCCTGTCCAGATCAGCCCAGAAATCCAGATTAAACTGACAGAGTCAAAGAGAAGATTTGAATCCAATGACATACTACAGCAAAGGGGAAAGCCATTCCAGTGAAGGTGAGGCCCAGCCAAATGATGATTCCACCAATTGAAAAAGCAGAGGCCCTTGTTGACAGGGTGAAGATTTCATTCATGACAGCCACAACAGCTCCAGCTGAGGGAAAAAACCAACACAAAAACGTGATAGCAACATTGTTGTAATTGACCATTTCCCATAGAAGACACCTCAGCTCTGCTACTGTGGGAATTCTGTCGTGTTTTCAAGACATTCATGGCTCTCAGGTACAACCCTTACAACACTAAAGGCTGACATTTGAATTTGGAGACTTTGGTAACTACTGGTAGTGTTTAGTCAGAGAACTTCCAGAGTAAATCCTGCTCTTAGGTGAGTGAGGTTCTACCAGAGAGCTGCAAGTTTGGGTCTGGTGTCACTGGTGTAGGTGACTAAGGGTGACATTAACAGAGGAAAAGGAAGGACAGAGCAGTGCTGAGGCAGATTATGCATGCTGTCAGGTGTCAGTCTTTCATAGAGTAGGGTTCTACAGATAAGCTGAGAAAACTCTGGTATTTTACAAAAGCCTACCTCTGCCCTTTGGCAGAGATCAGCCATCTGAACATGTGTGTGCTCAACAGTATTCACACTGCAAAATAAGTCTTCATGAATTGATTAAGAAGAATTTATTTGGTTTGAAGCTGTAACCCAGTGAGAGAAAACAAGGTCCTGATTCATCTGGGTGTGAATGATTTGTTAAAGAAAGTGTTTATTGGGTAATTAATTCATCAAAAATTGAGATTCCCTCAATCTCAGTCTCAGCTAAGCTGTTGATTTTCAGAGACATACTCACACATTCTAGTTCTACTTCTATACCTTCATGGTCTGTACTTGTCCCTGTGATCCAGGCTTTTATTGTGGTGCTCACCTGGTCCTAGTCCATAAGCAATGATGAACAGAAAGATGAGGATAACACTGCAGTACCTCAGCCAGAGGAACTGATCCTAGACAAAGGGAGGGAGGAGAACAAAAATCAATTTTACAGCTGTAACACAGCTGATCCAAGTGCAGGAGCAGCAATATTTTGAAAGAGCCCATGATGCTGAGCTGTGTAATAGATGCTCTCTAGACCTGCTTATCTTTCCTTGCTGAATCAGAAGTAGCTGGTGGTGCCACATCTACAG
Organism: Euphonia xanthogaster; assembly: GCA_034509185.1. NCBI lineage: Eukaryota > Metazoa > Chordata > Aves > Passeriformes > Fringillidae > Euphonia > Euphonia xanthogaster. Next base: position 2,214,928 of record JAYDZK010000047.1, on the reverse strand, counting down.
AGGTGAGCTTGTATTTAGAAGCCATTCTGACCTGCTGGTTTGGACATGGGAGCAAAGGCTGCTGTCCTGCACAGAGAACTCTGATGCAGGTCCACTCCTGCAGAGACACTTGCTTACACTCAGCAGAAGGCTTATTTCCAGCAACACCAGGATCAGGGCCATCAGCAAATAACCCCCACACAGGAGCAGGCGGCGCCCGAAGCGATCGATTATGGAGCTCTGAGGAACAGAAACAGATACTGCCTATCACTGGAAGCATGGCAAAATCCAGCTGTGAGCCATCCAACAAATCAAGCATCCCCCTGGAGCTCTTTTTACTTCAGAGAACACAACTCTTATTGTACCAACTTTGTTGTTTTACTGAATTCCTTCTACACTCTCCAATACCCTGAATTACCATCACTGCCCAGCATTGCAGCTGCTTCTTAAACACTGTAATTGGTGGAAGCATGGTACAACTGCATTTGAATGTACAGCTATACACAAATATGTGGAAATGAGTACACATATTTATCTTTGAATGACACTTCAGAAGGGATTTTTATAAGAAATGAAGATGAATGAAGATGGGATGAAACACATGAAAGTTGGGACAAAATTTGCAGTGGATGGTAACTGTCGGGGTCTCTAGCTGGTCAGAGTGACCCCGAGAAAAGTTGGAAAGTCTCTTTTCTCAGCCCGGCGCTTGAAGAAGGGGTCAGGGCTCTTCACTTCTCAGTCTCAAGGTTGGTTATTGTTCCTTATCTATAAAATTCTTTCTCCTGTCCTGCCGAGGTCAGCTCAGCAGGACAGTCCCAGGCACTCTGC
>JAYDZK010000047.1:2201491-2214021 GCA_034509185.1 Euphonia xanthogaster | reverse complement strand
CATCATTCTACTTAATTTGTCGTGGCTTGCAGATTTTCATCTAAGGTTGGTAACTTGTTCCATGGGCCATAATCAAAACCACAGGCATTCTGGGCTCTGTGCCAGGGTTCCTGAGACCCCTGGCAAGGGTCCCGGCAACTCCGGATTCCCAAAGGGGTGTCCTGAGTTCCAACAGGTAACAACCACTGTACAGATTTGTGCAGCACCACAGAAAAATTCTTTGGTTCATAAGAAGAAGATTATTTGCTTCAAAGAGAATACTTTAATTCTTAAAACCCCAGGAAGCTCTGACTTACACAGAATATGATAGAGATGAGTTCAGAGATCGAAACTCCTAGAGATACATATGGGATTATGCTTTCCTGCAGGTTGGCTGTTTCAAAAATTTCTGAGGTGTAAAAGGTGATCTGGGAAATAAGAAAAATAAAGCACAGTGAATAGATGTGATATGTGCTTATCCAGGATCACTTAGAACTAGATATGTCCTCACTGCAAAACCAGTAATATATTATTGGGCCTTAGTAGAGGTAACACAACTGCTCCAGATGTGAGAAATCAAAAGGTTAATGGCAATCAAGGAAATGGATTTGTGAGGGGGAAAAGAAGTAAAAAAAAAAAAGTAGTTGAAAGGAGCATATTGCCTGAAAAACATGGGAAAAGGTGTTTTGGCAAAAAGGAAAAGGAAAGGGACAGGACAAGAGAAAGAAAAGCAAATCTCAGTCTTAGCACACTATACATTGTCAAGCAAACAGTTCATTCTGATCTTTTCCAGTTGCTAACCAGAAGCTGCTCATCTGCAGAGTCCCTGAGGGAATGGGCACCGTTTCCCTGCCAGCAGAGTGCAGAGGGAATTCCATTGCTGGCAGCTGGAATGAAGCACCTCCAGCCCAGGCTGAGCCAGGGCTCATGGAGACACCCCAGACAAGTGATAACCTGAGGGGAATGGCTGCCAGCTTGGGCTGCACTGGGCTCAGCCAGCTTTATGGGGAAGCTGCTGAAAGGATGCTGCTTCATGGATAAATGAAATGAAAATGAAACTGGATGGCAATAGCTGGCCATCTGCTACTGCAGAAGTCAAGGAAAGAGGTGCTGGGTTGCTGTAGCTTAGGATCCTTGTAACCCTTTCCTCTACAGATTCCTTGGTTGCAGCACCAGGGGAATGAAGGCCCAGTGCCCTTGCAGGAGCTTAGGCTGAGTTGGAGCTCTTGTACTCCCACCTGAGCAGCTCCCTGAAAGGTGTGAGCAATCCTGAGCAGCTCCCTGAAAGGTGTGAGCAATCCTGAGCAGCTCCCTGAAAGGTGTGAGCAATCCTGGGGGTGATACCACAGGTGTCAGGCAGTGGGCTCTGTGTGAGGAGGAATAATGGAGACCCAGAGGAAATAATGCAGACCCACCATGTGTAATTTGGAGACTTACTAGCAGATGCAAGCATAGGAATGAGGCATACTCAACTGCACTGAGGCCACAGAGCTGCAGGCTCAGCAAAAGGAAGAGCAGGGTACACAGCTGTGGGTGCACAGATCCTTCTCTCAGCACCTCTAGGACATTCATGATTTTGGTGCCTTTTGTTATAGCCTTTTCCTTCATCAAGTCATCAAATTCTGTTTGATAATTCCCTTCTCCCCAGAGCTGCTTCATGGCTACAGAAGAGACAGAATGAAGTATACTCCTCCATCATTTAATCCACTCATGATTATGTGGTTTTCAACTTTTAATGACACTAAACATTTGCACTTGAGTTCATGCTTTGATTCATCAGTTACTGAGCAAAGGACTGGAAGGAACATCACTTACTGGAACATGGTGAAACTTCCCTGGAAAATGCTGTAGCAGTTAGGGGTACATCTTAAATGTCTCTGATGACTCTGCTTGGTCTGGAGGACTTTAATCATGCAATTATCAAGAAATCTGTGGCTGGCTAATAGAAAAGCCAATTCCTGCTGTTAGCTTCAATTTCCCAGGAGTAATGTTTAACAAACTAAGGATCTAAAGTTTTATTTTACCTTTCAAGCAACCAGCTTTGTCTCCTTTTTGCAGCAAGAGATAGGGCGGAGACTCAGGAAAGAATGGCAAAAAGATCAGTTGAATCAATGCCACCAGCCCAGAGAAGGACAATAGCACGTTCCACATGTCTTCAGTCCCTAAAAGTTCTCTATGAAAGCATGTTAGAAGCTATTTATAGTCCAGTAAAATCACAGTTTATAACTAAATAGGTATTTTCTAAATTCTAGGCTAGCTAAAGAGATACAAAATACATACAGTCATTGAAAAGTTCAATTGAAATAGATGATGTATATATTAGTGACAGGAAAATAGACTAATACTTTATTTCTTCTGCCAGACTGACATTTTTCTTGGGCTTTTAATTTCTGACGGTGAAAATATTCCCACAACAGCTCTCTGAACCAACACTGCAACTCTGCATGAAGTTATCAAGAAATTAGCAAAACTTTTAGATCTCACAAGTTTAATGAGAGTATTTACACACAATCTTTTCTTATTAACTGCACCTCCAGAGACTGAGTCATCCTTTCCCAAGAGAAAGGCCTTTCTATCCCCAGGGAATGACCATGGAAACCTCAGTGACTTGTATGGAGTAGATGCCTCCTCTTTGACTGCTGTAGCTAAGCAAATTAAAACCCCACCCTTGGTGTAGGTCTGATTCCAGGACTGGGAGAACACCACTTCCCTGCTATATAGAAGAGAAATAAATATAAAACAGGCAGAGAAGGAGTAGTACAGGCACCTTAATCCAAGAATTCGTGCTGCAGTTTTTCCCAGTGCAAGAAACACCGTGGAGGTCACATTTATAAATCCACGCAGCTTCTTAGGTGAGATCTCTCCAGCATACTGAACATGGGCATTCATGTGTATTCCTAAAGGGAGAGACAGGAGAGTGCTAAAGCTGTGGAAAGAAAGAGACAGGGTCCCTTTTCAGTTCCCTTTCAGCTCTCCCCTCTCTCTTCTGAGCCCTTTCCCATATATCCTCTGCAGTAATGGGCTGAGAATGTACCTTTACTTCAGTCAGGGTGTTCAGCTAATCCATCAGATCTCCCTACAAGAGCTCTTGAAGGCAAAGGACAGCTCATCTGCCCTTGCCCCAGTCTGCTCCTCGTCCCACTGGGTGCCAGCACATTCCTGGGTACTGCCAGCAGGAAGATCTCTGTACCCACCCCAAAGAAGTCCCATTGGCATGCAGGTGGGGAGTCCTACCAGCAGCAATGCCCTCGAGGAAGCGCCCGGCCAGGATCATCTCAAAGGCCTTGGCTCTCCTGCTGGAGCCAGTGAGCAGCGCTGCTGTTATCAGCACCACGTCGTTGAGCAGCAGACTTTTCTTCCTGCAACAGTTTGCAAAACCTGGCTATGACCCATGTTTTACTTTTTCTTCCTTGACTGATGTTTGGCTCTTCTCCTCTGGATTTACAGACCGAAGCCATGGCCAAGTTTAAACCCATTGCTTGTAGGACAACCAAATGTGGTTATAAAAAGGCATGATGTCTTTGCAGAGGAGTGGAAAGGGAGAAGCTAGATTCCTCTTACTCATTGTGTGAGCAAACCACGAGGCTGAAGGAAACTCCTGCAGGGTAGAATGCCAGCAAAACTATGGGAATTGTATGTCAACAAAAGCTGTGACAAGGGAAGCAGAAATATCTGCCTGTTCTTGTCTCTCCAATGCACCCTGGTTTGTTTTACATGCTGGGTAAATTCTGCAGCAGCAGGGGGCAGTGAAATTCTGGTATCCCTTCTTTTACTTGACTAATATTTATTAGCTTCCCCTGTTACAGCCCTGGGGAGCAAGGTGCTGGGAAATGTACTTACTTCCCAAATTTTGCAGTCAGGTAGCCGCTGCACAGACACCCTATCATGCCCCCCATGCAGTACACAGACACGATGAGGGACCACAGCAGCATCAGGGTCTCCTGAGGCAGCACAGAACCATATCTCTCCAGCCAAGTTTCATTGATAAACTTCTGAATGTACTGGGGCAAAAAAGAGATTTTCATTCCACTAACCATAATGTTCTTCGTAATGTTTGCAATTTTAAAAAATTAGATTAATAGTTGTGACTAAAAGCGTGATTACAGAACATTTGTTTGCAAATAAGGATTGATATTTCCTCTCATACAGCCTAATAGTGTACAAGAATCTTTCAAAAATTAATTATACTCTTTAGTGTGTTGAATCCTACCTCTCCTACACCAAAAAATTAGGACCTTATATTCATTATAGTAAATTGCAAATGTTCTTGTGGCCAGTAATGGATATAAAGAGAAAAGGGCTGAGCTGATGGCTGACTCCATCAGCTCTTTTGGGTTTTTTTTCTCCATGGCATAAACTTTAAGGAGGTATCTCAATATGTTGTTTCCACAAAATTCTGTGGGAAGTTGTCTTTGGAGCACAGCTCCTTGCAGTCATGCACACTTTGACAGTGACAGTATGGCACTGGAAGCAGCTGGGAATAAACTGACATAACAACACCTAAGAGCTTTTGTAAAGCATCTGCAAAGTGCAGGCCCAGGACCATGAGGAACAGTTAGAGATGGGATTTTCTTTTCTCCAGCTTTGCCTACCAGAGAAGTGTAATTGATGACAGACATTTGGAAACCAGACAGGTGGGTTCCACCAATTCCCAGCACCACAATCATTAGCAACAGCCTCCGGTACTGAACCTGCAGAGAGAAGGGAACACATCCTCAGCTCCTGAGGCCAGCAGGCCTTTCAGACCATGAGATGATTTACAGAGTCTTATATCTTCACACTTCCATGACTAAGAAACCTTTAACATGCAAAAACCCATCTTGAGTTTCACAATAACCAAGCAAAATTAATTTGTTAAATAATTAAAATACACATCTACACATTCTTCTATGTTCTTTTCCTGGCTACTAGCAATCTGAAAAGATGCATTCTCTAATGCATCTTTTCTGTTAGTTCTGCTAACCACAGAAAACAAAATTCATAAAAGCCTTGTTGAGATAATTTGTTTTTACCTTTGTACTAGAAAGAAGCTACAGCTTTATTGAATTCCTTTTTGCTTTCATCTTTGCCTTCTCACCAGGACAGTGTTCACCATTTTCCAGAGATGACTCAAGTCTGTCCTCTCAAAACTTTTTCTTTTTACATTTCACTTTTATCAACCCTTTATGAAACGACATTTTTAGAGGCCCTATCTGAATGACTCCTGTTGGAAGTGCTGTGTTTCCATGATGTACACTGAATTTCAGAGCATTTCTCACAAGCACTAATGTTTTCAGGCATTTAGGTCACATTTTAACCCATGAGTATCCTCAATTGTCCTTGAGAACACAGAGCAGTAGAGTGGGGGAGTTTTTTCTGCTTTGTGTTTTTCACTGATACTGTGTTCTCTATCTCCCCCCAAATTCCCATCTTTCCTGGTTTCCCAGGTCCTCTTTTAAACCTCTCACTGTTTTGCATTTCTAATGTATTTTCTGCAGATGCCATTCAGTCAGTCATTGCTCTACCAGTGTTGTCCCAAGCTCTGTTGCTCATTTTTATTACAAGAAGGATTCCCTTTGCTGCAATCTTAGACCATGCTGCTGTCAGTGACCAGGGCTAGAACACAAGAATTTGGATACTCACCAGGTCTGAGAGGAACCCAGCCATTTCCCTTTGAAACCCTGCCCGCTCTGAGAGCCCTTGTCAAGTCTGCCAGCTGAGAGAGATGGGCTCCACACTGAGGTTGTAAGGCTCTGGGATCACAGCAGGGAAGTTAAATTCTAACTGTGTGGCTTTTAGCAGATTGTGTCCTCCCCTGACACTGGCCAGAGCCTCTTCTTGCTGGATTAATTATTCTAAGACCCAGATATGACAAGCTGATTACAACATTGGTAAATGTTTATCCTTCTTGGATTGGGAGCACTGGCCCTTACTCACACTGCTACAGCCCCTGAGTGTTCCTGCTGTGTGAGGAGTCACACAGTGCCACCAGCTTCCCTTCAGTGGAACAGGGTCCCTCTTCACCTCTCTGAAAAGCAGCTTGGGCAGGGGAGGTTTTCCTCCCCTCCAGTCTACAAAAGGCCTTTAGAATTGTAGCTCAGCCATAATGCCTCTTCTTGCCTGCTAGAAGAGTTACAATTGCTTGAACAATTTCCCAGATGCAGGAAATGAAGTGTTGGAATATTTGCATTTTGTGTCCTTGCTAACACCCAGTTCTTTACAGAGGCTCAGAGTTTTTCCAGAACCACTCAGAGGCCTCTCTGTAATGGTGGAATTGACCCGCTCTGTGCCAGGGCACAATGCCACATCTCAGTGGGCAAGGAGCTGATGAGCCTGGAGGAACTAGAGGGGAAAGGAAGATTTTTCTTTGAGCTGAGGATGGAAGGAAGGACACACATGGCAGCTCTGGACCTTCCTGGAGAGGTCTCTAAACACTGTCTGTGACAAGTTTTTAGCAGCTGAAGAGCCCTGTTCCTCTTCCTCCTGCTGTCTGTGTCCCTCTAGAATACTCCAGCTGCTGTCTCATGTTCATCTGGCCTCACACCATTGTTCAGTGCTGTACAATGGAAAAAAGCAAGCCTTAAATGCAGGTAGAGGTTTTATTTCTTTTCCTAAAGAAGAGGACATGATGCATCCCTCCACCTAGGGCTTGAACACCACATGAACTGTGCTTTTTCCAGACCCAGTATAGAGCTGACCCAATACCCTGGACTTGGAGGGATTTTATTTTCAGAGATGCCCTGTTGCACTTGTGTGACCCTGGATCCATCCTGGATCCTAGAAACTGCAGATTCACAAGTACTCCTTCAGCCTTTATTCCCAATCCATGAGAGTTTATGGCAGTGTTAATGATTTACCACATTTCCCCTCTTGTGGACAGCCTTTAGTAGCAGGGGAGAAGTGAGGCAGGTTGAACACAATCATGCTGTAGAAAGACATGCATAAGGAAATGAGTTTTTAATGTCTTGTAAGACAGCAAAAACTTCCTCATTGGGAACCAGTAAATTTGAGAAAGGACCAAGCCAAATAAGGACCTTTAAAATAATCAATTACCTAATATTTTCTTTCCAAAACACTTCCAATGCTTCTTTTTTTTCCCCTGCATTTTTGACCACAAGAAGGAACGCATGCTGGTTATTAAAGTGGCACTGTGCAATCAGTGATCTCAAGCCTTGAAACAACAACTTTATCTAATTTTTTTGGTAGTGTGATGATTGTCCTGGGAGGGATGGCTGTGTTAGGAAGGTTCCCTGCTCCTGGCACTAGCTTTTGGCACTGCCACAAATACTGCTGGAGGCCGATGTGAAGATAAAATAGCAGGAGAGCCTTAGGGCTGTGAAAGAAACTGCTGCTCAAGATTCAGATCCTTTTGCAAAATTTATTGTGCAGCATCTGCATCAGTTGGTATTGAAGGTCTCACCTCCATTACAAGACAGACACAGCATTCCTTGAGCCCAACAACATCGCTCCAGAAGGTGGGGCCTCCTCTGTCCCTGCCTCTTCATTCAATGAAAATCAACCCAGGCACAGGCAGAAGGATGTGTTTCCCTAGTCACTGCTTTTTATTTCCTTATCAGAAAACTGTAAAGTATGAAGAAGACAAAAAACTGTCATGTCATATAGCAATGAACACGGATGTGAAGCCATTTTTACCAGGTTTTATAATGAAAATATGAAGTATTCAGAGACCTGGAAAGAGAACAGTCACACATATGGATTAAATTCCCTCTTCTCTGTCTCATCAGCACCAGTCCCTCTCAGGCCTCAATCCCACTGAAGCCCAGTGTTCTCCAGGCTGAAGAGACACTGCACAGCCATTGCCAATGTAGAAGGAGAATCTGCACTCTGCATTTGCCCACTCATGATTTCCTCTCCTCTGCTTTCTTTGCTCATTGCTTTCTTTCAGTGCTGACACATCCCTGCTTTTCCCAAAGAAGAATCTCCAGGACTGTAAACATGGGGGAACATTGCATATTGATTCTGCCTGCTGCTAGGCAAGGCACTCTTCTTTCACTGGATCAAACAGCTAAACACTTCTTTTCCTGTGAACTGAAGCTTCTTCTCTGGGAAGGCTCATCACACTGACTTGTTAATAGGAGCAGATAATTTCTGTCTCAAAGCTCTGTCTTCTTTGCAAGTTAGCTGGACCTCTGGACCTTCCAGAGTCACTTCTGCCAACTGTGGAGTCCTGGTTTTGCCAAGAAAATAGCAGATCCTGTGTTTTCAGTTTATAACTGCAAGCTGGAGGGACTGGCAAAGATCTTATTTTCTCTACAAACTGTGTTTAATTTTTTTTAAGAGGAATTAATTCAGCTCACATTTCAGGAGCTGGAGAGAACCACCAAGTTCATGCTGCACCCTGTACTGAAGGTGATTTTTTGGTGGATCTGTAGTTTCTCTCTTGCTTGGTGAGACTTCTGGACACTAGAGTAAAGTAATAAAAGAGCAAAATATGAAGTGGAGGGTTTGTTCTTAAAGCCTAGTAACAGTCACCACTGAGCAGTTACTCTGCTCTAGGGCTGCCTGCCCCTTCTTTCCACGGTAGTTCAGGCGGTTGAACTCCTCCTTGACCTGCAGCATGGTCTTTCCTTTGGTCTCTGGCATCACCAGGAGTACAAAAATAGCCATGGACAGACAGTATGTCAGGAAAATGATGAAACAGAAATTACCAAGACCTTCCTACAGGAAAACAAAGAGAAAAAATGTGTTCATAAACATTTATCTTGATTTCTTTCTGTTATGATATAGAGTTTCTGGGTTTGTATTTACTAAAAGAAGTTGGTCAGAGACTTAATGGATATAAATCCTGCCTCAAATGACATCTGACAGTGCCAGTGCCTCTGTCACTGCATCTGTGATGCCTATGGCACTCTAACTTGTGTAGAGTTAGAAGTATTTTGTGGTTTGCTACACTTCCAGTAAACATCTGGTTAAAATGGAAGAGGCCATCAGAACTGCTGTTAATTGGGCTCTGTTGCATGAAGTGTTGCTTACCACAATGAAAGGGAACACAAGCCCAAGGATGAAGAATTGGATCCAGTTTATAACACCATTAAAAACATAAGCAGCTGGTCTGTATGACTGAATAAATATTTCTGTGATCAAGGGGCATACGACTCCACCTGGAAAATATATTGAAGAAGGAAGGAAGCTTAGAAATTTTGCAAGATGCTTTTGTACCTCATACTTCATTTTGCTGCATAAGTTCATGGCTTTAAGTGGCCTGGAAGTGTCTGAAGTGGTGCTTGGCTCTTCAGTAAAAAGGCATGTAGGAATGCAATAGGAAAGGAATTTTACCTCCTAGCATAGTATGGAGGGAAATATCAACACCTGCACTGAATCAGGAGCAGGGATTCATGCCTATGGTGGAACAGCTATGCTGGGATCTCTCCTGAAGGCTGCAGAATAGATGAAACCATTCCAGTAAAAAATACCAACCTGGCCCAATGCCAAAGCTCATGATGAAAATAAAGACAAGTGCAACAGAGCAGTATGGTACCCAGAAAAAGGAGTCCTGTGGTAGGAAATGAAAAGCAAATAAAATCAGAGAATGAAATTGTATTTATCTAGCTCCATTACAAATGCTCATCACTACTCAGTATGTCAATGTTTAACAGAGATCTATTTCCTCTACTTTCAGAAATGTCATGAGATAGCCTTGGCAGTGATCTTGGTTGTGTAAAGCTGCTGTCTTCAATCCAGATGTACATGGCTGGGAGCTGACCTCCCTGAATATGATGGTTAGCCCCAAAAATACTTCTACTCACTAAAAAGTGATTTGTGGGCATGGAAATAGTCATGAGATGTGTCACACAAGAAGACATGGGCACAGCTCCAGTGCATCAGATGGGTGTTACCTGCAGTGAGAGTGTGACTGTGAGGAGCCCCAGAGCCAAGGCCATCACGGCGTAGTTCTTCCACAGCAGAGTCTTCCTCCCTGCACGCTCAATGAGGAAGCCCTGCAAGCAGGAGGAGATCTGCCAGCTCCCAGGGGCAGCCTGAGGGCAGCCTGGGAGCTGCTCCCCCTCTGCCTTCACTGGCCCCATCTGGGGAGCCTGAGCAGCACCAGCAGCTGGGAGGTGCAGGGCTGCAGGGAGCACTGCCTGGGCAGAGGAGGTCAGAGCTGCTGTTCTGCAGGCAAAGGAGAGCCAGGCAGGAGAGCAGAGTGGGAATGCTTACCCTGCTGTTATTCCTACAGCCCTGGGTCCTACTGACACATGACATCTGCCCTGCCTCCAGGGGGGAACTGGGACCCCCGAGTCTGGCTCAGAATGGGTTGTGATTTTGACAGAAAGAGTCTCAGCTCTTTCCAGAAGTTCAATAGAAATGTCCATGTTTGCAGGGTGTGGGGAGAGGACTTTATCTGATCGGCTCCATGGTTGATTTGTTGCAAAAATTTGACTCCTGAAGCTCCATTTACAGTATTTCTAAAGATCAAAATGAGCAATGTATTACAGCAGAACAAAATTCAGCTGAAATGCCACTTACACACAGAACTGTGGAGAGGATCTCAGTGGTCCCAATCCCCAGGGAGACATAATGGGTTTGAGCAGGGGGGATTCCAGCCTTTGTAAAGATACTGTATGCATAAGAGTAAACCTGGAAAGAATAGAAATTTGTGAAAGCTGTGCACACGTGGCCATGTTTATACTAGTGTCTGTCTTTTTGGACAGAAAATAACTGAGCAGACCTTAACAAAACAGAAAACCATCTTATCCTAACAGGGTCATCCATAGAAATGCCTTCAGAAGACACTTGCTAAAACACAGCTCTGGATTTTTCCCAGGTCCCAAACTTCCAGGGGGAAAGATTGTAACAAACAGTACCAACAGATCCCTCCTCAGGGCAGTGCTGCAGTCACTCCCAGCCCCCTGCAGAGGTTACTCTTGCTGAGGAGCCTGCCAGCCTGGCAGGGGCAGAGCAAAGCCCTGCACGTACCACGTTGGCCCCGAGGAGCTGGATGCAGGAGACCACGAGGAGCAGAGTGATGAGCTGCCAGCGCACGGCTCTGTCCCGCAGCAGGTCCCAAACGCTCTTTGCCTTCTGGCCACCGATGGCTCTCTGCTCTGACATCATGTCATTGATTTCAGCCAGATGGTCCCCATCCCCCCAGAGCTGCTTCACAGCTGGAAGGAGAGGAGGAGAGGTGACCAAGCTCACCAGCTTGAGTCCAGAAGATTATTTCCTGCTTTGCAGAGCATCTTATTAGAACTTCATGCTCTTTTCTTGCGTGAACTTCCTAGTGATCTGGGCTCAGATATGACAGGTCCACATCATTACTGTCTGGTTTTACCCATAAACCTTAACATGACCTCACCTGTGGCCGCATTTCTCTTCACAGGGAAAAGCAAGGCACAGCTTCCCAAAGATTTTCTAGGATTCACATTCTCTGAACCTCAGAGAAAGAAAAAACAATTCTTACCTCATTTACTGCTTCTGCGTTTTAGAACAAGTAGAATGCATTGTAGAAGATTGTTTACCTAAAGAGAACTGGTCATTAGATTCTAGTGTAAGTGTTTTAATTCATTAACCAATTAAATCCATGTGTGTGCCGAGACTGTCAACTGACAGTCACGATATTCTGTGCAGTTGATGTAGTACTTGTGCAGTCTCAGTTTAGATGTAATGTAATAGAGAATAATAAATAGTATATATTTATAATATGGTATTATTTGTAATAGTATTATTACAAGTAATACAAATATAGTACTATTTGTAATATAGTATAGTAGAGTAATTAATTAACCTTCTAATATCCATAGAGTCCTCCTCATCATTTCTCCCTTCATGGGGGTTGCTTTAATTTCTGATGCTCACCTTTGGCCAATAGTTGCTGGCAGTCTTTCCACGTAAGTCACACTTACATTCTTACCAATCCTTCCCTGAACACCTTCCTGCTAAAGCTGCAGTTCTAGTGCACACGCCAAAACACAGACAAGATGAAATGACTCCTACAAATAAAAAATAACTTTACATCCAAGGAGTTCTGTCTTTTGATAGTTAAATATCTATTCTATTTGCAGGGAATGCCCTGACGAAGGCAGGAATGATGCATCTGACTCCATGTTCTCAGAAGGCTGATTTATTACTTTATTATACTATATTATATTAAAGAATACTATACTATACTCTCGAAGGTGCAGATCACTGCGACCCCAAGATGTGTGAAAGGTCTCTGTTTTGGCCCGTGCGTTCGAAGGATGAGTCGAAGTTCTTCAGTTTTTAGTCTCAGAATTGTTTATTGTATCTTATCTATAAAAATTTTTTCTCCTGCCCTGTCGAGGTCTGTCCAGCAGGACAGTTCCAGGCACTCTGCCTGCCCTCGGGGCGGTGTTATCTCTTTATACTAAAAACTACATATAACATGTTTACAATTACTTTCCAATTCATATCACCTATGTTAGACAGTGAGTTTGTACTCTAAACCAATCTAAAAGTGCCAACATCACAGCACAAGATGGAGGTAGAGTAGAAGATGAAGACGAAGAAGACGACGAAGAAGAAGAAGAAGAAGAAGAAGAAGAAGAAGAAGAAGAAGAAGAAGAAGAAGAAGAAGAAGAAGAAGAAGAAGA
>JAYDZK010000047.1:2174603-2186831 GCA_034509185.1 Euphonia xanthogaster | reverse complement strand
TTTGATGGACTGTTGGTTTGTCCAGTGTCATTGGAGAGGTGGCACTGTCACCCTCCAATCCACTGTCACTTTTGGAAGTCTGTACATGTTAGAGTCAGATAATAAACTTCCTTTTCCCCCTTGGGAACAGCAGTGTGTGCATGGTGTAATTTTGTGTCCCATAGGGACATCTATACATGTTAGAGTCAGATAATAAACCTCCTTTTCCCCCTTGGGAACAGCAGTGTGTGCATGGTGCTATTCCGTGTCCCAGGGACACCCCTTCCCGTGGCAGCTGCCAAGGCTGGCAGCTGCAGATGGGCTGCAGCCCCACCACAGCACCTCCTGGGGAACCCAGCCCTGCAGGAGGTGTCCCTGGGCCACCTCAGGTGTCCCTGCAGTGCTGCCCTCAGGCTCTCTGAGGCCACCACCAGGTTCTCCCCCAGCCCCAGAGCTCTTGTGCTCACACACAGTTCCTGTTTGAATGGAGAGGAATATTCCCTCAGCAAGCCATGTGCATTTTGGTCTGAAAGTGCTAATTTGTTGAAACAGGCTTTTTTTCATGTAATAGTGTAATTGTTGTGAAACTTTGTCAGGAAGTTTTCATGTGTCCCAGGAGAAATTTCTGCTGAAAACCAGGGGGGAAAAGAGAGCTCTATTGACTCTTACTGTTATTATTGCCAGAAATTCTCTCTAGTCCCTGCTCACTGCCTCACCAGTCAGTCTTTGTTTCTCTTATTTATGATGGAATATGATTTTATTCCAAAGTAGTACAGGGTGAAATCTCAAAAGTTTAATGGATTAAGGAGGCCATATCCTTCCAGGTCTTCATAACCATGAAACTAGTAAGTTATGGGATCTCAAACCATAATAGGGTCTCCTTCATCATAGGAGAGGAGCAAACCAAAGTGATAACAGATAAAGGAGAGTCTTGGGGTCAAGAGACAGGGAGGCAAAATCTAATTTCCCATGAGTTTATGTAGTTTATGTTGGTAACACTGGCTGGTTTTGGTTGGGTTTTTTTTTTTCTGAAGAGAGCTGGGGATAGAGCTGTGTATGAAAGATCCATGAGGTAAGAGATACTTTTCAGAAACTCAAGCACAGAGGAAAAAAATCCCACTGTGGAGACTTAATGAATACTTCCTGAAATATTTCAAACTGTGGATACACAACCTGTGAGACATGAGGAGCTGGGATGCACCCACTGCTCTCTGTAAGCCCCCTGTTTTTCCAGTGTCATTCCCACAGTTTATTTTGAAGACAAATCCTTAGTCTGATCCATTATCATTATGATACCATCCCTTATGATATCATATCATTATTATATCATCCATTATGATTTCCCATTTCAAAGCATGGCAGAAAACTGGGCACAAAAATGATAGAGTTTATGTAGGTGGGTACCGTGGTAAGGAGCTGAACTGAAATCCTTGTAGCCAGTTTTGAGATATTCATCATTTTTAACCACAGTGGCTATTTTGCTGTAGGGATCCTAATTCCTCTTGGACTAAGGGAAGGTGCAGAGTCTAAATTAAACTCCAGCATCTCTTACCTGCCCAGCTTGATGGCCATGGGCCCAGCAGCCATGGCCCCAGTGAGGCCTCCCAGAGGGTAGGCAGAGACAGTGAAGGACCAGAGCAGCAGCACCGTGCTGCTCTCCAGGGGAACGCCCCTGCGCTCCAGCCAGGTCGTGTTCATGAACACCTGGATGTACTGAGAGACAGGACAGAGCTGCAGAGCCACCAGAGAGGGGAAGGACACAGAGAAATGCTCTCTTATTAATAGATCTATTTATCCTGCCTTTATGCTTCCCATCTCCTCCAGTTCTTAGATGTGTGTTTAGCAAATTGTTTAGGTTATAAAACTGTTGCTGTTGAAAAGTTGCAGTTGGTTTATATCCCTTTGTGGTTATTTTTGATCATTTAAAAATCGGTTTCATGGGTCTCACTTTCAATCTAAGGGCAAAAACCAACTTCAAATGATGCAGGCTGGAATATTCTAGAATTTGATTTTGCTAAAGCAGTTGACACAAAGCTTTTGAATAAACTCTTGTGACACTAGGTCCTGCTCAAGGATGGCTTTTGTCAACCAGGTTCTGTGCTCTGGATGTGAATTACACAGAGGGAACAACACGTCCTTGCTGTCTGTCCCTCAGCAGCAGCCTGCAGATTCCAGGGGCAGCCCGCTGTCCCGGGGTCTGTCAGAGCTGCAGTACTTACTGGGGCTGGGGCATTGATGATGGAGATGTTGTAGCCATACTGGAAGGTGCCTCCAATCCCAGCAGCACATATTGTCAGGATCAGGATCTTGTTCTGAAGCTGAAGGAAAGGGGCAGACAGTGGATGGCTTCCTTGTACAGAATAAACTGGCTCAGAATACACTGAGGCTTTGAGCTGGGGGATTTCCCCATGCCCATGGGTTCCCAGCTCATTTGGGACTCCTTGGTGTGCTGTTATTTCTATCCCTTCATGATAATAACACACATTTGAGATCAGAGTGCCTGTCCTGTGATGCTGCACCTGTTGTACAGAGCAGAGAGCATTCAGCAGTCTGTAACTGTGCATTCAGCACTATGAGACAGGTGAAACGTGGCAGCCCGTGGGCTCCCATGCCATGTTCAGGTCTCCTTGGGGACATTCCTGCACGAGTTCTGCCACTTGCTCACAGTGCCCAGGGACAGCACTGCTGAGCCTTGGGAAGCAGGGCAGGGGAAGGGGCTGCCTCCTGTGGCATCACAGGATCAGTGCTGGTATAAAGTCAGGGCTCTTGACTTTTTGAAGGGTGCAGAACAAGCTGTGCTGGCTGGCCCAGCTCTGCAGCTGACAGCTCACTGGCAGCTCACAGCAGAGCCAGACAGCTTTTCCCCACTGTTTTGTGCCTGTGCCTTTGGTTTCCCCATGTGTAAACGAAATCCTGTGGCAGGCAAGATGTGCCCTGAGGGAGTCTTGGGACTGGGAGCTCTGTCCCACATCTCAAGACCACTCTGAGCATGCTGGGGGCCCCTGGCCTTTAGCCTGACACCTCCTGCACAAGGCTCTGCACAAAGGCCAGGACGGCCTGCTTAAAAACCCCTCCCACTGGGGAAGCTCTAGTGTCACATAAAGAGCCCATGCCCAGGCTTGGCTGTGTGCCAGTCAGTGCAGGGCACCTCAGGCCAGATTGTGTTTTGCTACATGAATATGACCCCAGTGACCCTGAGAACTCAAATAAGCCAAAGCTGAGGGCCTCTTTCTGCTTTACCTGCTCAGTTTCTTCTTACAGAGCCATCCACCAAAGAAAAGGAAATTTTGCTTTAGTCTCACAATAGCTCTAAAACCACAAATTCAAATAATGTTGGATTTTTTTCCCTTTCCTCAAAGTGTTCTCTTCTAAGTAAGTTCCATACCAGCCCGGGACAGAATGTCCTCCAGGACAGAAATAAAGCCAGACTATTCCAAGCCTGCAGCAGGAGGAGGCTGAGCTCTCCTGTCCCAGCTAGCAGCAGATACATTTCACTTGCACTTTGCACGGCTACGCCACTTCCCTGTCCTGTCACTGAGAACTGAGCTAAGGATTGGGCCCCTCATATCTCTGCTGTTCCTCATTATCCTCATTCTCCAGGTGAGTTTCCTCTCCCTGCAACAGCAAATTTCTTTTTCATTTACAATGCCTAGGAATATACCCCTCCTTCTGCTCATTTCCCTGCTTTCATTATAGAGTACATCCCCTAGCAAGCTGTGTGTCACAGAGCTCTTTAGTGACCATGAGCTGAAGCAGAATGGTTTGTTTCTCCCTTCAGGGGCCAGCTGTGTGCTCAGAGCTGAGCTGTATTTCCAGAGTGACCTTCCCAAGCCTTCCACAACGCCTGGCTCCTGCAGTGTTTTCCCAGGCACTGTGGTGGTGTGCAGCTGCCAGGAGAGCCTTTACTCTGTCAGCTTTATCCCAAGGACTGTCACAAACTGGAAAAATAATTCTATGCAAATCTGACAGTACTTATACAGCCTTATAAAAATTCAAATTAAAAAAAATATCTGTCAATAAGCATAGTAAAAGAGATGTTTTACCAGTCTCTGCAGCTTGTTCATCCTCTCCTGTAGTTTTTCCTCTGGCTGCCAAATGCTCTGGTACTCTCACGGTGCTCTGAAGGATTATTTAAATCTCCAGCATAGGAATGTGTATTTAGTCACCCATTGAGTTAGGGTAAGACACTTGATTTGGCAGGTGTTTTGCCAGCTGATTTACATTCCCAAAACTGAGCTGCGTGTTCATTAGCACGACGGTTCAATTCATTTTGTAGAAAGTCCATGCCAGTCCAGGGAAATGATTCTCCAAGATCCACATCTGTCTAAACCCTCTTGAAGGCCAGTGTGGTGTACAACCTCAATTCCTTCTCAGAGCATCTGGCACAGCTACCACTATCACTTCTCTGATGAGTGTGGTCAAAGCAGAAGCGCTACCATTTTCTTTTTCCTGATTGTATTTGTCCTGGAACACAATCTAGGATCTGAAAGACAAACCAGACTATTTCCCTTGGTGCCATCAGTGACAGGAATGAATGAAGCCCGAGCCTTTCAGCCCTGGTTATCCAAGGCCTTTCCCTGTGCTCCTGTCTGTGTCCTGGGGACAGATGGGCAATGCAGCTGCTGCTGGAAAGGCTGTGCACAAAGGCACAGAAGGCTGTGCTCCTGCTCCCTCTCCACAGCCTGGCACAGAGCAGACAGCCACACTTGGAGCTCCTGTCAGGTACAGCAGACAGCAGTGACAGCCTTGCTTCTCTCTACAGAACAGAAAGGCACTCCCTGGCAGTGGGATGTGGCATTCACATTCTCTGAACAGAAAGAGAGACATAATTCTCTCTCACAGGATTTTTCCTGGAGAAGCACAGAGAAAAGAAGAGAAAACAATTCTTATCTCTACCTGCTGCTCCTGTTGTTTTGCACATGTAGAATGTGTAAGGAAGATTGTTTACCTGAAGGGATTTGTCAGTTGGATTCTGCTGAAGATTGTCTTGTTTCCTTGGCCAGTCACTCAAAGCTGTGTCCTGGCTGTTTGGAGACAGTCAGGGGTTTTCTTTAGTATTCTTTAGTATTCTGTGTGGCATGGTATCTCTTTATATAGTATAGTATAATGTATATAATACTATATATATAGTATATTATATATATATAGTATAGCATAGTTTAATAAAGCAATTGTTCAGCCTTCTGAATCATGGAGTCAGATGCCAATCATTCCCAAACCTTGGGGGTGCTCTGCATTTGACAGGGGGAAGTGGTGAATCCTTATGAATCCTAGAGATGGAGATGGAGGCCCATTGCACTGCCAGCAGTAACATTAAAGCTGCTGCTTCACAAAATATCTGGTCTTCAGCAGTAATCATCCTTCTAACATCCTTTCATCCTGCAAAGTGAGATTTGTGAGGGCCCTGACAGGTTTCAGAGAGTTTGAAATAAATGAAGTGTTTTTAAATGCCTCTTTGCTCCTATTCAGGTTTTAGTGCACTTGAACAGAACTATGAGCCTGTTCCACACCACAGATGTGTGAATGTGTAGCCAGGGATGTGGTGCTGCATCAGCTGCAGCCACTAAGTGGCAGGAGAAGTACAGAATTTGCTGTATTAGGCTCTGCATGCACCATGCCAGCACCGTGCTGCCCGTGGCCTGTGGCAGGGGTGGGATGAATGCTTCCAGCATCTCCCCAGACAACGACTGGGAAGCAGTCATGACTGTCCCACTCAACAGGCACTGATGGCACCGAGGCAGCATTTATCAAGAACAGCCATTCATTCAGAAAGGAAAGCTCCTGTTCCCTCCTGCTGTCTGCCCTGAGCTTGTGCCAGCTGCCAGAGGAGAGGGGAGTCCTGTGGGCAGGCAGGAGCTGCTGGGGATTGTGGCACAGGCTGTCCCCGAGTCTCCCTGCTCCAGAGGGGGCATCAACTGGATGTTGCTGTGGCCAGATCTGTGTGAAGCTGGCTAGCTGGGAGCTCCAGGAAGTTGTCCTCTATCTTTTCTAGCAACAGCTGCCTTGATGAGGAGTGAAGGGATAGATGTTTTTCATCTGCACAGCATCTATATGACTTGTGCTTTGGTGCTGAGAGATGCTCACACTGGTTGTGTTTCTTACTGGCTTTTTGCTGCACCTTAAAAAACGCCCAGCTTTCCCAATGTTTCATCCTTGTTGTCAGAGCTTCAGAGTTGCAGTTGTAGATGAGGAGTCTCTGGGGTCAGGGTCTGCCTCCAGGGTACAACCACTGCTCTGCAGTTACTCAAACTCCTGGAAGCCTTCACATAAACCCGGCAGCTTTCCAGCAGTACTGGGGGACCCACCACCCTCTTCCTTCAAATACTCTTTCCCTGAACTCAAACCTGTCATAACCAGGGTGAAATGTGATGCCCTGTGCATGGGAGAGGAGTCCTGTGGAGGATGTGCTGGCAGGGTCTGCCTGCAGTTGTCTGGCTGCAGGAATAAGTGCTAATCCTGCCATTGGGAAAGGCCATCAACACGTGCTCTTTGATCTGTCACGAACTGAGAGGCTCCAGCGTTTTAGGGTGTTTTTACACCAGAATCATCTGGACCAACTTCAAGGGGAGAGAAGGGGCCTCATTTCCATCTGTGAGGCTTGGATCTCCAGGGTGAATTCTCCCTACAAACGCTACCCTGTAAATTGCAGAAGAGATCTGGAGTGGCTCCCTGGCTGGTCGCTGACTTTGCCAAGCTCTAGCCTGGCAATCCCTTCTCACTTTTCTGTAAGGACCATCACTGTAAGATACAAAATGCCTCTGTTTGCTTGTCCTGACTCTTGCAGAACTCACTCACAATACAAAGACAAATAATAAGATCTGCAAGCAAGCAGCTTTCTCAAGAAACATGCAGCAGGTTTGCTGATTTCATGGTGAAAGCAAAGTTTATTTAGTTGTTGAAATGGATTTTTCTTTGTAGGAAATGAGTGCCCTGCTGTGACACCACTATTCTCAGTTCCAGCAGTTCACTAATGTTCTTTATAAAACCCCACAATTTCTGTAAGTTCAAGGTGCTGTATAAGAACTTCAGGAAATGAGCTTCATCACAGAGGCTTCCCAGGGCAGGGACCCAGTGCTGACAGAGCTTCTGCTACCACACAGAGTCACTGGGACCCTTTCCAGAGCACTGGAGATCCATGGGAGCCGAGTCCTTTGAGGACACGAGGACTGAGACAGCCAAGGGAACTTGCTGCCTCCCCTTGCTAGCTGGGACTTCTGGAGGTCAGAAGAGCAGCTGTATGTTCTGTGTGTTGGATCAGCAGTCTGCCTGTTCATCCACCTGATAAGCACTAGGTCTTCTCTGGGGAAACTGAGAAAACCCAAAATACTACAAATAATGGAAATACCTTTTTTTTTCAGTCCATTGTGAGCTGTAGGTCATGCTGTGGCTGAACTATTTCTTTTCCTTCCTCTCTGTATCAGACGCTGATACAGGCAGTTAGTTGAAATTGAGCGACCTCAAGGCCAGAAGGAACAAAGTCCTTGCCTGAACAAAATCTCTGTTCCTGTGAGTCAGAGAAGAGCATTTAGACTCTACCAAAAGGCATCAATTGTTGCTCAATGTTCCTGTCAGAAGAGAGGAAAATGTGTGCAGCAGTGTGGGAATGTCAGAGTCATCCTGCTTTCTTATTTAACTGTCCCTTCAGACAGAGCTTTTCATCAGAGCTGTGCCCTGGCTCCTTGAGAGGCAGCTGGACTGAGACACACAGTCCTGCCTCTGGTGAAAACCCAAGTACAAATACCCTTTCTGACTCCTTGTAGGGTCTCCAGCAGTTGACAGCACACTCAGTTGTGCTGCTGTTGTGAGCTGAGCACAGACCTCTTTTTATAAGACACAAGCATTATTTTTTTTGATTTGTTGATTTGGCCACAGTGCTTAGGAAATGGATGTTACAAAATAAAGGCCCCTGAGATATTCCCTACTGACAGCTGTGGGAGGTGACCTGTGGTGTAGGGGACAGATCACAAGGCAGAAGAATTTAACAAGAATCATTAAACACTGGAGAAAAATAACTGTGCAAAGAGACAGACATTTTCTTGTTTGATGTCTTCAACTCATGATCAGAGGCTGTTTTGGAAGAGGTGCTTTATTTGGATATGTGATGAGGCTCTGCTCAAGGGGATTTAAATGAGATCTTTCCCATGCCAGACACAAAGCTGTGTTTTTGAACTAAAAACCATAGGAAATAAAAATAATATTAACTGTGATTTACAGCAAACCCTGTGTGAACCACATGTCCTTGGAGGGCTGATGTCTAAGTGCTGCTATCTTTAGTTTCTTTCTAACAAACAAACAAACTTAAAAATCCATCCAGTTCTGTATGATTCACTTTCTCCTGACTTTAGCCATCACACTCCAGAGTTAGCTGATTTGGAACAAGAAATCCTTTAATGAAGGAGGAAAAATTTCTATGTGGCTATTACACATGGAAAAGTAAACATCTCAAGAGCCTCGACAGTTCTGATTACACAGCTTATCTGTGTACAGCGGGTTCAAGGAGCTCCTGCACCTCTTGTCCATGCCACCAAGGACTGAGTTTGGGGGCTGAAATAACCCCCCAGAAAGGTCCTCCTGGCTGGTGTGCCTCACTTGTTCCTGGTGCCAGGGCATCAGGCACGTAGAGACTCTTCTACACCAAGGCTGCCGGGGCTCTCAGGCGTGGCACGTCCTGGGGAGCAGCGTGGGTGAGACCTTGAACACGAGGGGTCTGAGACACGCCGTGGCTCACACCCTGGCACGGGGAGTCTCTCACAGTAGGTGAGGGGTGTCTCTGCTTCCAGATGAAGGAAAGGTTTGGGACTGTGGGCAGGGGCTGGAGCATTACCCAAGCAAGGGCTGGGGGTTATGTGGCCAGGGAGGAAATGCTGTCCCTGAGAACCCGACAGCCCAGCTGGAGGAGATGCCTGTGCGTCACCGGGCCAGGCATGACTCGTTCCAAACATCATCAGATGAAGTTACAAACAAAATGCCAAGGAAGTGGAGGAGCAGAGGGCACAGGCAGCAGCTGGACACTCACAAGTGCGTGCCTGGGGCTGTTTTCCTGCCCCATCAGCTGCGGGCGGGGTGAGCGCCCTGCCACGGGCGCCAGGGCTCGTTAGGGCCTGTGCTGACACGGCACAGCTCCTTTCATCCTGCCAGCCCAGGACTGCTGTGCTGGGCAAAATGGGAGCTGCTGCCTTTAAACAAAGCAGCTGTTTATCCTTGAAACAATTAGAGACGGCAGTCAGATCTTGAACTCGTTACTGAGCCCAAAACAATTATGATAAAAACAAGTTCCAGATGGGCTCAAAAGGAGTTGTTTTTGTCTTTACCGAATTAGAATGGATTCCATGTCTTCAAGTTCCTCTGGTATTTATGGACAGGAAACATGAATTACACACAATAATTTACTACAAACAAAAGAGATGACTGCTGCAACAGCCCATTCATCTTTGCTCATGTGCCTTCTTGAGGTTTATGTGCTGTTTAACTCATGGGGAGAGTTAATAGCATTTTCTCTGTTTTCTAACTCTGCAGAAACTGAGACGGGAAGCTGTTGAATTTATGCTGCAGGTTACTATTACTGGGCCTGCAGATGCACAATGGGTAAATATTGTCTGGCAAAGAGATACCATCATGTTTCAGTTCTTCCTTTGAAGGACTTGTGCAAAGGTTACAGTCGGGAGTCCTTCTAACTAGGTCCTCTGGCTGCTCCAAGAGCATGCAGACAGAAACCTGTTTCAAAGCCTGTCCAAAATGGACTGAAGTCCGGGCATCACGCATATTTGTGTGGAAACTTTGAGTTTCTGACATCCTGGGTTTTGAAGCTGATGCTGCACATTGGCAGCAATATTGAGCTGATCCCAAAAGGAAGGGGAGCCCAGCAGATGGCAGGAAGAAATGGCACCTCACTGTGCTACATCTGCTTGGAGTCCCCAGGCAGGAGGAAATCAGTGAAAAATCTCCTGGGCAGTGTTTTTCTGGCAGTCCCTCTCACCTTCTTGCAGCTGAGACAAAGAGTTTGGCTTTGGGTTTTTTCTTTCAGTTTTTAGTTAGATTTCATGCTTTTATAAAAGGCCACAAGTCAGCATCACTGTGAAGGGGTGTGTGTGAACCCAAATATGTGCCTGTGCTGATGGCAACTTGTGGAAGGCCATAACTCCAAAAACCCATACAATGTGACACAGGCTGTAATAAAGACTAAAGCTGCCCTGGGTGCACTGAAGTGCATGAAGTCAGCTTGGCTGAGCTCCCAAGGGACTGAGATCATGGGCAGAGAGCAGCCTGGGAACTCAGGGTGACACTGAGATTTGTTTGGCCTCTCCCAGCAGGAGCTGCTGAGCTCCCCAATGTATTTCATCACTTCTCCCCCTTCCCCATAAACCTTAGAAAAGAGGTCTTAAGTAGAAGCCTTGACAAATGGAGGTCTCCAGCTTGGGCTGGAAAAGAAGGGAAGAGAAAAAAAAAGAGAAACTGATTATTACTTTTTTTTTTTTTTATATTTTATGCAATGTCTAATTTGCCTGTAGTCTTTCACAGAGAGTGAGTGGGATGGATTATTTGGATTCCCATCTCTGTGGAGCTAGTGAGGGCCTCCTTGCAGCAGAGAGCCTCCCAATATTCATCGCCCAGCCTTGGTTCAAATAAGGAAGAGGCAGGAATCATGGTGCTAGAATTCAGCTGCTGTCTGCTGTCCACAAGCAGCAAGAGCAGATAGGAAACCTCTAACTCGCCACCCAAAGGAACAGGATACTTATTCATTTATTTCATTTATTATCCATTTATTGACTCTCAGTTCTTCAACTCAGTTGCCCATTCTGCTGGGTTGGGAGCTCTGTGGCATGCTGAAGGGCTGAGCTGCAGCAGTGCAGCATTTGGGCTGAAACAGCCACATGAATAAGGGCAGCCCTTTGCAAAGCTCCTGGCCCGATGAATTTCCCTGCAAGCTCAGCTCTTCTCAACTGCCAGAGCTCTCACATCCATCCCAGCTCCCACCAAAAGCCCTGTGCCCACACAGCCAAGCCTATTGGCATTGCTGCAGTTTGGGGTGCAAGCTCCTCGCTCAGCTCCATCCCCAGCATCCCTAATGCAGCTCCTCCTTCTCCCCCAGCCCCACCAGAGCTGCTCTCAGCACCGCAGTGTCCAGGGCACTCAGGAGCCCATTCTCTGGTCTGACAGACCCCACTGGTCTCGTCTTCTCCCCTCTCTCTCCCCCATTATGTTGCTTTAACCTAATGTCCCATCATCTTCCATCTGGGTTTTGTAATTCATCAAAGGGCAGTCAGGATGGAGGTGGTGGAGGACACAAAAACTCCCTTCCCCCTCGGTAAATTCATTTCCCATTAACTGAGGGCTTAAAAGGAAATCTCGGGGCTCATTAAGGCGCTGATGACAGCTTAACCCTCTCCAGCACAAACCCAACACCAGGCCCATTCCTCATCTGAATCCAGGGTTGCTGTAACATTATACCCAAGTGCGCAGGGCAGACAGGTCTGGGAAGCACAATCAGCAGGAGAGTGAAGGATGCCGAGTTTCTGGAGATGTGTATCAGCTCTGGTTCTCAGGAGCACTGCCTGTGGGACACACGGGCCAAGCACAGCCCCTGCTCCTGCCGAGGGCCCGGCACGGCCCCTGCTCCCTCCCGAGGGCCCGGCACGGCCCCTGCTCCTCATGAGGGCCCGGCACGGCCCCTGCTCCTGCCGAGGGCCCGGCGCGGCCCCTGCTCCCTCCCGAGGGCCCGGCACGGCCCCTGCTCCCCCCGAGGGCCCGGCACGGCCCCTGCTCCCCCCGAGGGCCCGGCACGGCCCCTGCTCCTCCTGAGGGCCCGGCACAGGCCCTGCTCCTCCTGAGGGCTGCGTGCAGCGCTGCTGCCGTTCCCCGGGTCCCCTCAGCGCCCGGTGGCACCACACATCTCTTGGTTTCTTCCAGCGACCTCGACAGCCCGGTGCGATCTGCAGCTTGGAGAAGCGCCACACTGCTCCATCAGGAGCTTCCTCTCACTGCAGGCGAGGTTCCAGCAGGAATTACTGAGAACCACAAGCCCTTCGTGCCTTAGTGAACACAAGACCCTTCTGATCAGCCCAGCAAGCGGCAACACACCCGGGCTGGGATAGCGGCACCGCAGCCCTCCTCCTAGCGGGCTCCCCTCCCTCCGAGCCAGCGAGGGAACACTGCGCCGAGAGCCCCCGGCTCTCGGGGACACGGCGGGGCCGCCGCTGAGCGCACCGCGGCTCCCTCGGCCGCGGCAGGAACCGGGCGGAGGCTTCCCCA
>JAYDZK010000047.1:2156193-2174487 GCA_034509185.1 Euphonia xanthogaster | reverse complement strand
CTCTCAGCCGCCCTCCCCCCTCGTTGCCGCGGCCGCGGGGCGGGGCCGCTCCGGGTTGGCGGCGGCCGCGGGCCGGGGCCATGAGGCGCGCTCCCATTGGCTGACGCTCGCCGCCTGTCGCGCGGGGATTGGCCGGGCGCTCGCCGCGGGGGCGGGGCGTGCGGCGGCGCGGGGTGGGGCGTTAAAGGCGCCGCGTCGGGCGGGCGGAGCGGCGCGGCCATGGCGTACCAGGGCTTCGCGCAGGAGTACCTGGGCATGCCGGCCGTGACCCGCGCCTACACCACCGCCTGCGTGCTCACCACCGCCGCCGTGGTGAGCGGGGGCCGCGCCGGGGGGCGGGGGGCCGCGGGGCGGGAGCCGGGGCTGGCCGAGGGCAGCGGGTGATGGCAGCTGCTCTGCCTGTCTCTCACAGCAGCTGGAGTTCATCACCCCCTTCCAGCTGTACTTCAACCCCGACCTCATCTTCAGGAAGTTCCAGGTGAGGCCTCGCTCGGGCTTTGTGGCCCGCTGTGCCCCTTCCAGCGAGGGGTGGCTGTGAGCGCGGGGGCCCGGGGTGGCCGGGCACTGCTGTGTCATCCCCAGGGGCTCCTGTCCCGCTGCTCCAGCCTTCCCTGAGCGCTGCGAGCCGGGTCAGCCAGCCACACAGCGTCCCTTCTTGTCACCTGCGTGGGGAGAACTCCTTCCAGCCTTTCCCTGCCACACACCACCTTGGCTTCTCCTTGATTCGAACCCCATCTCTTCCCCCTCCGTTACACCGTGTGTGGCTGCTGCTGTTGGGCTGGTTGGTGAGGGCTTTATTGTAGAGAGGCATGAAAAGTAATTAATTTGGCTCTGGGGGCTGAATTGTGGCTGTTGGTCTTTCTCTAGAAAAGTAGAGAAATCTTCTTTTCCGTACCTGGAAAGGTGAGACACTCTGATGTATCAGGGTGCCATGTGAGGAGGTCCCACTAGAGGGTGGAGCAGCTGTTTGGTGTCCTGGGGTAGTTCTGAAGGGACAGGTGCCTGACTGAGCATTCGTTCCCTGTGGACAGTGTGATGGGCTGCTCTACACGTGATGAGGAGAGTCCTCTGTCCACCTCCTTTTCTCTCTCCTCTCTCTTCTCTTTCAGATATGGAGGCTGATCACCAATTTCCTCTTTTTTGGCCCCCTGGGATTCAGTTTCTTTTTCAACATGATATTTCTGTATCCTTTGGTCTCAGTGAAGTTCTCTGCTCCCATTTTGGCTTAGATGCAGCTCCCCCCATCCATCTTCCTCCCCAGCATGGCTTGCTTTGGCAGCACTCTAGTGCTGTGGGTTCTTCCCTTGGCTCTTCTGAATTGAAGCCCCTCCTGCCCCTCCATCTGTGCTTGCTGCAGGACAGACCCTGCCTAAAGCGAAGCTGGCAGTGCTGCTGCTGTGGCTCTTGCTGGAGAGCAGTGCCCATTCCTGGGGTGAGCTCTGGCTGAAGCACAGCAGGTGCCTCTCTCTGTCCATGGGGTCAGTGGGGTGAGGTGAAGCTTGCACTGTTCTGCCCTGGGCTGAGCTTGCAGCAGCTTGTTCCTGGGCAGCCCTGCTGTGGGCACAGGGTGGCCAGCTGTTAATTTCCTATACTGCAACCCTGCCTTCTCTCCTGCCCTCAGGTACAGGTACTGCCGCATGCTGGAAGAAGGCTCCTTCCGTGGAAGGACGGCTGACTTTGTCTTCATGTTCCTCTTTGGAGGGTTTCTCATGACAGTATCCTTTTGAGCTGGCTGAGGCCCCTTGGTGTGTCTGAGGTGCTGTGGACAGGGTAGGGCTTGCCTGCTGCCTCTGTGTCCAGGTGTGCTGTGGAGCAGGTGCCTGCCTGCTGAGCAGCACAGCTGCTCCATGAACATTCCTGCTGCCCCAGGCCTGCCAGGCTTGAGCTGGGAGAGCTCTGCTGAGCAGCTGCTGCAGGGGCAGCTTCTGGCTCTATGGCACGGCTCGTGCTCCTCATCTTTGGCCAGTGCCTCCCCCAGTGTGCTTGAGGAAAGCTGCCCGTGGTTGTGCTGCTTCTGCAGAGGTGCTGAAACCCCTGGCAGGGGGCTGGGCTGCCTCATCCCTGCAGGACACGTGGCAGAGGGCTCGGGAGGCTCAGCCCGAAAGGAGGCCACGTGTCCTGCTGCAAGAGCTGTCCAGCTGGGCCAGGGCCACTGCCTGAGCTCTGGTGAGTGCAGCATGGCTGGGACTGCGTGAGGCTGGCTCAGGACAGCGGCAGGAGCGTGGAGCCACGAGGACAAGGAGTGGGTTCCCACATACTCAGCATGTGTGAGCCCAGAGCTTGCAGCCTGTCAGTACCTGGAGGTACCATCACGCAGTTCTTAAGTTCTTTTCACAGCACAGTAATCTGATGGTGAAATTTATTTCCCTCCCAAGCATAAACCCTCTCTGGATATCTTCTGCTGTCTTATGCAGATGGCTGAGAGCACTGCTGTCACCATGGAGCTCTGCATGAAGCTGTGTGAGCCATTAGAATCCAGGTGGCTGCAGCAGCCACGTGCTTGGCCAGATGTGGATTTGGAGTCCAACTACACAAGGGCAGTGGAAAATTTTGCCTTTCTCTGTCTCCTCGTGCTCTGAAGAAGAGGACTGTGAATTCCAAGAGCCATTTCACTGCTGAACTTCTTCTGTAGAAGGCAGATACTGGATGTGAGCTAGCTGTTAAGATATGCCACTGTCCCAAGTGCTGTAAGAATGTGAAAGCCCTTCTTTGACAAGGTCATGTTGAGGTTCATTTTGCAAAGGTGACTATAGAGCTCTCTGGTCTCTGGTGGTTGTAGACATCAGCTTAAGGAGTGAGCAACCTGCACGTGCGCTCCAGAGTGTCTGGTTCTGGGGTGGCATGGAGGGAGATGTGTGTGGGGGCAGTGGTGGTCAGTATATCTCAGCCAGGAAAGGCTTGGTGACATGGGCAATGTCTGGGAATGCTGTGATCAGCTGTCTCTGGGTTGGGTTTCCTGTCCCAAAGCACGCTGTGCTGCCTGGAGGTGTGCACAGGGTGGGGAGGTTTTTCCTTGACTCGGTAGTTCCCAGCTGTTTGGACTCTTTGCCAGCCTGTTTTTCCTGGGCCAGGCTTTCACCATCATGCTGGTGTACGTGTGGAGTCGCAGGAACCCTTACATCCGCATGAACTTTTTTGGGCTTCTTAACTTCCAAGCCCCCTTCCTGCCCTGGGTCCTGATGGGGTTCTCTCTGCTCCTGGGCAACTCCATCATCATTGATCTGCTGGGTAAGTCAGAGCTGGTGGGTGATGGCAACGAGGACACCTTGCAGCCTCAGTGGTCAGTCCTCAGAGGTGCTCCTGGGACACTGGCACCTTCTCTTGGTTCCACCTGACCCGAGCTGTTGGGTTTCCTCAGTGAGCTGCCTGGGTTTCTGGGTGGCTGGGCTCTGGCCTGGGCTTTTGCTTGTGACCTGCTTTTTAGTGTGTGTGTCTGTGGTGGTAGAAGCTGGGTATGGTGAGCTCTGACACTCTGCTGTGTCTGGTCTCCTGGGTGTGTGATGCTGCTCTCAGGCTAATGGGCTCCCTGAGTGCTCATCACAGCAGCCTGCAGCATCCCTGGCTCTGGAGGGAGCTGGATGTGGGCACACAGCTGGGGGGATTCTCAAGAGTTTGGCCCAGCAGCTCTGGTTCAGCTGGCAAAGGAGTTGCTGTTTTGCCTGACCTTGGTGGCATCTCTCCCCAGGGATTGCAGTGGGTCATATCTATTATTTCTTGGAAGATGTTTTCCCCAATCAGCCTGGAGGAAAGAAGTTGCTGTTAACCCCGAGCTTTCTGTAAGTAAAGTTGATTCTTTCTGGGTTTTACTTTGGGCTTTCCCAACACAATCACTGCCAGAGCAAACTGTGACCATAAGAGGCAACTGCCTGCTGACAGCACCTCAGCTCCACAGGTCATGGATTGCTGCATTATTTGCACATTTTATACACCTGTACAGGGCCCATGCAACAGCTGCTGCTACCTTCAGCTTTGCTAGTAGAACTAGAGTCTGCTTACTGCTTGTGGAAATGCTGGGTGG
The DNA here is from genome assembly GCA_034509185.1 of Euphonia xanthogaster. Classification (NCBI taxonomy): domain Eukaryota; kingdom Metazoa; phylum Chordata; class Aves; order Passeriformes; family Fringillidae; genus Euphonia; species Euphonia xanthogaster. The sequence goes on along the minus strand of JAYDZK010000047.1, from coordinate 2,170,469 downwards.
AGGCAGAATTTTTCTGATGTATTTTGATAGTTTAAGAAAGCAGAAGACATTCTGCTTTTTGCACTGCCAATCAACTCTGACCTGGTGATCAAGGAAGGAGGCACGGCCATCACTGTGTGTTGAGCTGAGCAAAAGAATGGTTGCTGATGGTGCAATGGGCCCGTGGCTGTGGCTGACAGCCAAGCCCCATGGAGGGCCACGGTGTTCCTAGGAGGGCTGGGGGTTTGGCATCCTCAGCTCAGTTTCCTAACCTGCCTGCCTGCTGGATGGGCATGTCCCTTGCCAGGAAGATGGTTTTTGACACACCTGAAGAGGATCCCAATTACAACCCTCTCCCTGAGGATCGTCCAGAACACCTGCCTGGAGACCAAGACCGGAATGAGCAGCAGCATCTGCAGTAGCATGGGGGACTTCTTCATGTGGCCAGACTCCTCCCTCCTGGCTGGACTTTGGCTGTGGCCCAGAGATCCTGCTGGAATAACAGCAGTTGCCATTCCGACGTGTAGCGTGTCGCTGTTTGTGTGGGTGACCCATCTTCCCCTTGTACAAAGTGGATCCACAGAGCTTTGCACACAAGAACTCCTGAAAGCTTGCAGAGGTGTTCTAGGGGCAGGGCTGAAGCTGTGCTGGCTCCTCAGTTCCCTGCTGTGGAATAAGTATCAAATGGGGTGTTAAACCAGTTCCTCCTTCTGCTGTCAATGACTTGCTGTGTGCCAGGTCACTCTTGCCCTCTGTATAAAGGTGCACCTGGCCCTGACTCTGTGAGACCTCTTTGTGGGCTTTCAATGAAGTACTTCTGTACCATGGTAGAATGCAGCTCAGCCACTTTCTTTCCTCTGTGTCCCCCACTCCTTTTCTGGTGGTTGTTTCCAAAGAGTCTTTACATTAAAGTCTTTATTTTTCAGTTGTGTGTCCATTTCTGCCAGGGGCAGAGGCAGCAATTCAGCAGGAATTTGCTCCTAACTGCCAGGTTTGGGATTTTCTTTTCTGGTGGGCAAGGCTGGAAGATGTCCTTTCCCTCTTCTCTCAGCAGGGCTGCAGAGCATGAGAAGGAGTGTGGGGGATGTCTAATTGGATAAAGGGGTGCCTGGGAAAGGACAAAGGGACTGAGCTGGACACTTGATCCAGGCAGTGCCTGGAAGCAGCACTTCACACTGGCAATAAAAACTGTCTGCACCTGCAATGTAATTCCCCTCTTGTTGAATTTTTTAGTTCTGAAACTTAAACATCTGAGTTTCAGGGGAAAATGAAACAAGCTCATCCCTACCCTGACACCTGCATGAAATGGATCTGATCACTCTTGCTAACACAGTACCCACTGCTTGCACCCATTGCATCTTAGAGCAGCTCACTCCTAACAGTGCTGGCTGCTCAGACCTGCAAACCTCCACCAAACTATGAACTGGGAGTAACCAGCATCTGATTGAGCACACACACAAACCCCCACACAGCAACTCTCCCTCCCCTGTGGTCTTCCAATAAAACACTTTATCAAAAATCAGACCTGATTTGAACGAACTCTTGCTGCACTTATGCTCCCCTCTGCAAAGAGGCTGAGGCCTGTACAGGTGGTAGTTTGTTCTGAAGATACAGTGGCACTGAGGGTGATGATAACAGAGCTGGGGTTTCAGTCCCTAGAAGGAGCTTGTCTTTGAAGTCTTCAGATGTTCTGGTTTAAAGTGCCTGAGATGGGGCTTTCAAATGTAACAGCTGAGCTATGCTTTTAGGTGGGGAACCAGATTAACCCAAGGGATTGTGATTGCAGAGCAAGAAAGCTGCTCCTGGCTGGTCCCCAGCAGTCCTAAAGCTACATAAGGAAAGCTGGCTGAAGTTCCCATCTTTCTGGACTTGGTCCCTTCACTGTCCTGCTCTGTCCCTGCTGCTTTAAGGAACAATCTGTACAACCTCTCTGGCCTTGAGAAGCAGAGAGTGCTGCAGTCCTTGTGTGCCTGCACCTCATTGTGAACTTGAGGATTAGGAATCACAAACTTCACAGCAATTAAGAAAGCTGTTAAGGCTACAGCAGTTTCACATGTATTTTAGTCAAATTCCCTGAAGAGGCTGCTGGCAGAAGACCCCAGTCATATAACAAAGGAAGGCTCAAGTGTTCTCAAGCAGCCTCAGGGTTTTTATGTCCAGGAGCCAAAACGTGTTTTACATGGGAGGCTAAGATGCAGCAGCAATGCCAGGGTTTGTCATCCTTGCTCAAATAACCTTTCAACCTCTCTAATAAAGAGTAATGCATGCAGTACCACTCTGGCACAGGAGCCTAGGATAAGACTGAATAATATTATTACTAAATTGCAAGTTTTCAGTTTCTGCAGACTAACATCTGGAAAAAGTTCCCTTCCACCCAGGAATCAGAACTGTCTCTGTTATTGCTCAAGTCTAAACATGATAAATTAAGACCAGAAAGTGTTTTTTGACTGTGCTAGCAGGGTGGGTGGATCAGCAAGGATCATAAAACCTATGGCTTTATGATAAAGGCCTGAACATAACTGTCAGGCTGCCAGCAAAATCTGCCTTGCTTGCAAGACTCATCAGTTCTGGCAGTGAATGGCAGGAGCTCTATCAAAGAGATGGGGTACCTCAACAGCAAGACAGATTCCAATTAGTTTGTAAGCAAGCCTGGGTTTTTCTTTAAATCTCACTTCAATGGATGTTGTTTTTAAACTCCCTAGAGAAAGAGAGGTTGTTTCTTGGGTTGCAAAATCCTGACACTGCAGTGCTAAGGGCATTCATGACAGCCACTTGGCTTTGAGTGCTCTGTGCAGTGCAGCTGGCAGTGTTGTGTGCTGACAGTGACCACAGCAAAGGCTCTGGCTGCAGAGGAGCTTCAGGCTCAGTGACTGGAGGCTTTACCTGCTGTACCAGTGCAGAGACTGGGCTGTTTTCCAGATGCAGTCTTCACAAAAAACAGGGCTGACCACACACCAGGCTGACATCTGACAGAAATAACCCTTAAGTTTGTGATTTCAGTTAAACTGTTTTAGCTTGTTGAGTAAACCAGCTGAACACCTCCCCGAGGTCATTACAGACTGTGCCAAGTCAGGTAACAGACCAATCCTCAGCGAATTGTTTGCTGCTTGTAGTTCTAGATCTCCTCCTCGCTTTCCCCTGCACCAAGAGGTTTTGTGCTGTTGTACCCTTTGAAGTAAAGCACCCAGGAAAAGTGAATGCACGTGAGTGTTCAGCACTGTACCCAAAAGCATTAATATTAGGCCCTGTTACCCTCAGTTACCAGAACAGCACAAAACACGGTGACATTCACTGCCCATGCAAACTGATTGAACTCAACCTACGTTGTATGCATTCCTTTTATTTAAAAAGTTGTCCTAGGAGTGCACATGGCACCTATACAAAAGAATCTTTACACTGTCCACACACAGGTATATAAGGGCTCCAACACCTGCCCCAGGTCCCAGCTGGGTCACGCTGCTCACTCAGCGCTCTCGGGACGTGGCACTGGGGTGGAGGGGGGGGCAGCAGTACTGGGAACTCGTGGCAAGTGGAATGTGTGTCCCCTTCAGAGACAGAAAGACCCCTGCCAATTCTAGATCCATCTGGGGAGAGGAATAGGGATAAAGTCTGTAGGAAGAGCACCAGTGTCACAACAGGAAGGTTACCAGGCTGGAGCAGTATTGGCCAAACGTCTCATGCGCCTGAGGGGGAGAGAGAGAGGTACAGTAAGAGCATGTTACAGACACGGGAGGGCTGACCAAAACCAGTGCTTCTGGGGAGGCTGCACAGCTTTGCAGACAGGTTTATTCCTAGACAGAACTCCCCAGTGACCTGAGAGTGCCCCTGGAGATAAGGCAAGGACACTATTTTCACTAACAGCTGCTGGGGCACTTTTTCTCATTAACTCGCATTGAACTGACTGCTACTGTAAACTCTTCAGTCAGCCACAGGTGATACACAAAATGACTGGGCTACTGTTAATCAGCAGTTTAAAAAACATCCTGGGAAAGAGCTGAGCAGGTATATTTACTGTTTCCACAATGTATCTTTTGGAGAGATACTAGCCATTCCTTCATATCTGCCAGGAAGAACTTCATCAAGTAGGTGCAAGCTCTCAACTGCTTGGCTAACATCACTTTGCAGGTCTCTGGTGGGCAGAGCTTCTCCTGGAACCACACAGTGCTCCCCGTGCTGGCAAACAGGCTGGCATCACTCAGGCTAGAGCTGGGAGCTTGCCCATTGCTACATCAAATGGAACTTTACATAAAAGGAAGTTTTGTGGCAGGATTCTAGGGAGCATGACAGTGCATGACATTCCAGTATGTTTGATTCATGCCTTCCTATACCAACAACTCCCCTGGACAACCAAAGAGCCCAAGAAAAAATGGGTTAAAAAAAAAAAAAGAAACCTCCTGCAAGCAGGAGATGGTAGAGCAGACATTTCAATGTTTGTGGAGGAAGGTGATGACAGCTGAATACCCTGAAGCTAAAGCTTCTCTTGTGAGCACGGCTGCCATCCTGCCAGTCAGCTCTCAGTAGGGAAAGACAAACATCAAAGCTTGGAGCTCCTGCCCAAGGGACAGGCCAAGAGAACTGTCCAAAGTAGTGGCAGTACCTTGTGTTCCTGTCCTGGTCTCTGATCTTCTTCTCCATCTCAGCGTCCGTGAGGGTTTCCAGGAGAGGGCACCACTGGTCAGCGTCCCCCGTGTTGCGAATTGCGATCTCCACAGTGGGCAAAGGGTTCTCGCTGCAGGGCAGGGCACAGGGCAACAAAGCAACACCCATCAGTGGGCCCAGAGCCCCCCCGGGTCACCAGCCCAGGGACAAGCCCAGGGACAACAGAGCATCATTCACAGAGCCTCAGTCTTCAGCATTGCTTAGTACAGTCTGGTTCTCTGAAGTTCACCACAGGCTCCTTGGTTACACCCTTGTGGAACCTGAAGTTCCTGGGAAAGCAGCTACACCCATCTCCAGCCACCACTGGAGAGGGATTTGTGCTGGAGCTGCAATTTTTTCCCCACACAGGCTGTCACATCCCTGGCTGGCAGGGTCCAAGCCCAAAAGGCACAGCTCCTCCCAGTCCATCAGTCCTGGCAGTGCTTCTCCCAGCGCAGCCCAGGAGCTGGGGCTGTTCCCAGGACTCCCTGTCCAGCCTGGCTGCTCTGCAGCTCTCACTTCCTAGCTGTAGTTTGCCTAGCACACCCCTGACAGCTCTTCCCTGGCAAAAATCTGCCTTTCTTGGGAGCCTGACACTGGAAAGAGCAGTCTTTTAGGACCTGCTGTGGCTAAAAAGCAATGAAACACCAGGCTGTGCCCCAAATCACAAGATCTGTTCCTCAGAGACTCCTCTGCCCTGACCAGCTGTATTATCACATGCACAAAATATTTACTGCTTCACTAGCTGCTTTTCAGTAAAAGTCAACAGGAATTGACCAAGAGTAGCTTCCCAAATATTGACAGTGGAGCCGGAAGCCCAGCATAAATACAGAGGAGCCTCGGAATGTAAATGTTTGCTTTGAATTCTCCAAAGTGGCTCAGCCTGAGCTGCAGAAGTGTGTGTGTGAGAGGAGCCCTGGGACAGGTGTGCACACACATCCGGCCCCCTCCCCAGGGACGTGCAGCCCTAGACAGGATTTCAGCCCTCTCATTCCCTCAGGAAAGGACTCAAATGCTAATCATCATGGCAACACAGCACATCTGCATCAAAGCCAATCATCTAAAATAACAAGTCTTCAAAGTAATTCTACCATGAAAAATTAATCCAGGGCCTTTGGTGTCTGATTCAGGGAGGAAGCTTTAATCAAATCTACTTCCAGTACTGCTGCCATCCACTAAACAACACTTAAAACCCAGGAATTTCATCTTAGTCCTAGAATGTCACACATTCCAGGCAAAATTAGATATTAACTGGGGTTTTGTTAGTGATAGCATGATCTCTGCCTCACTATGCAAAACACTGAGCATTCACTGGATTAAACAGGGGATGGAAAGCTGGACTCATGCACAACCAAACTGCAAGGCAACTCAGATACCACACTTCTTTAGCAAAGAATCAGAGAGAAACTGAAAAATCCTTCCTCATCTCCCAACCTCTACACTAAGACAGCTCCTCCTCCATTGTTTTTCCTGATGAGGAGGAAAGTGCTGCTGCCAAGAATGGCTGAAAGGCACTGTCAGCTGCAGGGATCCCAGAAGAGCAAGGCACTGCCTCTGCTCAGGCTCCTGGCCTCAGGCAGTGTCAGGGGCACACCAAGGAGGGAGATGTCATTTTTGGAAAGGTGACTCCTCAGGCACAAGGGTTTGGTGAGTGGGAGAACCTGTGCCATCACTCAGGTCTCAAAGGCAGAACTGGCTGTGAGGCACTGTGTGCTGCCACCAGAAACACTCAGCACACAGGAGAGAACACCAGAGCACACACTGCCCCTGGAAATCCCACAGGCAGCAGCCACCTGTGTGCCTCCAGCCCTGCCCCCCCACTGCACCTCAGGCTCTCCTTGTTTTGCACAGAGCAGCCCAGCTGAAAAAAGTGCCCTGGCTTTCATCAACTAAAAGACAGTTTCACCTCTCCCTCAGATGATTAAGAGGCACATGACTTCTCAAAATCCCCAATCCCTTGAGATATTAAAGTTCTTTTGATACATCTAAAGCAGACCCCTTCCTTACATCAATGGAATGATTTTGGAGCAACCACCACTCCTGTGGTTTAGAAATTCAGGAACTAACCAACCACAGAACCCAAATATTATTAATCATTGTAAGGTTTCAAAAGCACTCCTTTGCTAGAAGAAAAAAGGGAAGAGGAGGACATGTTTGTACTATGACAAAAATAAAGGAGGTTTCAATTAGGTGTTTTGCTCTTTCTGAACAGCTCATGTCTATGGTACTTTGTTCTGGTGGGGTTCCTTTTTTAGTTTTTTGTTCTCCCTCTTGCAATACTGCCACAGTATGAATAAGGCCTGAAATCTGCCTGTCTGAGCTACCCCTAAAAGGAAGCAGCCTTTGGTACCATGGCCCAACATAGGTATTTAGAGACAACAGTGAAACTGGCATTGACATGAGCCTGGGCAGTACTGACTGAACCTCACTTGCTGCAAGTTCCAGTGACTGAGCAGAAGCAAAAGGAGAAATGAACCCCACTGCCAAGAGTCTACACAAACACAGATTACTTTCTTGGATATCTGCAGTACCTGGAGAAGCACAGGCAGAAGGGACAGACACTTCACAATGCAGACAGTGCTGCAGCACAACAAGTGTCAGGTTCTCATCTACCACCCTGCAAGTTCCCATCACTTCTCAGGAATGCCCACCCCACTGCTTTGCTGCTGCTGCTGGATGTAGTTCCAAGCCAAAGGTTGTGGAGGGAAAGGTTGAAGGCACCTCCCACCTTCCAAGGGACATCAGCAGGATGGACACACACTCTAACAATTCAATTCAGAGTTTAATTCACATGTGCTAAAGGGTCCCCTTCCATTTTCTAATATGAATCACTCTGGGGATCACTTTAGAACCAGGCAGTTGCTGTGAAAGACTGGCAGGATAAAAACTGCACCCAGAGGAAGCAGAGTGAGACCAGTGCAAGAGCAACTGGGCCAGAGCGGATCAGGGCTGAAGGCTGACCAGACAGGAGCCCTTTGGATGGAGCAGGAAGAAGGAGCAGAGCTCATGGCAGCAGCCAGCTTCCCCACAGTCTCCAGCTTCCCTTTGCTTACTCCCACTCCAACTACTCTGTGTCCTCTGCCTGAGGTAGGGCAGGGCTGGGCAGTTTCCCTGGGCTGCTTCCTTGAATGGACCCCTACAAAACTGGTGCCAACAGCACCATCCCCTCCTCTGCAAATACAGCACTCGCTGAACTCTTCAACTTCCTCGACTGTCACTGTGACCCGAGGTCACCAAACCTCAGTGTACATTAAAGGACTGTTACAGCTGCAGACTCAGCACTGGGCTGTGGATAACATCAGGGCAGGAACTCACCACAGAACGCTGCACAGCACAACTGGAAGCCATTTAGGAGACAAATTACAAGGCTGACTAATGAAACCTGACAATGCTGCATTCCAGCTGTGAGAAGGGCCTATGATCAACCCACCTCTGACATCAGTCTGGGTAGAGAGGTACAGTTTTCATCAGTCCAAGTTCAAACAACCAAAGCTTGAAACAATGGATGGCCCAAGTTAGGCAAAGCTAACAAAACACAAAAATGTATCTGGGGCTCATCATGACCTTACATTAGAAGAGGGACTATCCCTGTTAATTAATTCTGTCAACAAAAGCTGACATTTCATCAGTATTTGGTCCTGAAATGCATTAGACCCATCAGGAAAAGATATTTAGGCACAAGCACAAAAAAATGTTAAGATGGACAGAACGGATGCAAGCCATAAGGACTAATTTCAAACAAAACCCTCCTAATCAGGTCAGCTGTTTGAAGATGCATTGATGCAAATGCCCATGAAGTACAAACATCCCCCAGAGCCAGACAAGGAGGTGGCAGCTCAGTACCTGAAGGCATAGGTCTTCTGGTGCCAGCTCAGCTGTCCCCGGATGCTGTAGGCAATAGTCGTGACAAACTCCCCGCCCAGGCCAAGCTCTGAGCACAGCTTCAAGGCAAACTTCTCTGGGGAGTTCTCCTTCTCTGACATGTCCCACTCAAACTGGTCTACGAGGGAGATGTTTCCTACATGGATGTTCAGCTGGAGATAAGGGAAGACACAGGTTACTTGTTTCCACTTTCCCAAAGGTTTGTCCAAGGTGATTGAACTGATGAGGCAGAGGCTGAAGAGAACAGAGCAGTAACTCCCAGTTCATCTGCAGAGTTCCTTAACTGAATTCTTCATTTCAGGAGCATGAAGACAACTCAGCACTGCTCACCAAGCTCTTCCAAAGGAAGATGGCAATGCTTTAACTGAACTATTTCACCACCTCAGAGGCTGGGCACACGGATGTTTAACCATCTATCACCTTAGTTCTGTTCCCAATACAAAGGACAATCTGGCTGGAGGACTGGAATGAAAAGCTTCCTTGCTCTGAGGGAAACTTTTGTACTCTTAGTCCCCCATAACATAACTGGAGAAACCCAAATGGTTCAGCTCTCATTCTACTGCCTTCCTGTGTTACCTTAATAATAACTCGTTGGTCTGACTGATCCTCCAGGATGCTGTCAGTCGGGTACGACTCGATCTGCTGTCGGATGGCAGATGCAATAGCAGGGACGAAGGTCAGAGGATTCAAATCCAGGTCATCACAAAGAATCTCGGAGAACATTTCTGGGGTCATCAGTTTTTCTGTTACAGAACAAGAATGAACACTGTAAACTTCCTTAGAAATTAATGTCTGCCACTTACAGAACACACAAAATCCCACAGGGCGAGGTGCCAAAGGGAATCCCAAATGCATTACACCTTTTGCTATTAAAAGGGTGTTTTGTGCCATGTCTGTGAGGGCAGACACACTGATACAGGGACTTACAGCCTTCTTTACCTGCTCCATGGTATCCAGACAGTGTGGCCACAGAAGCCACAGCCATTAACCTCAGCTAACAGAGTACTCTCAGACCACTGAGCCGATGAACTGGCTCAGGAAAATCTGCCAGGTAAACTCTTCAGACTACATGTGTCCAGGAATGACTGCAACCCATGGAAGTGGCAGAGCATTTCCTAAGAGATGCAAGCACTGAACACAGTCCAGAGTGAGAGAGCTTTTAAAGCTGTATGGAGCAAGGACATCTGGTGATGGACACAGCTTTATCTCTCCAGCCTCAGGAAACTCTCCTTGCTACGTACCATTCATGTTCCACGTGAATGCATCTCGGAGCTTCTGCCCATCAATTTCCATATCGAGCCTGATTGGAACCAGAACCTCTGGCTGGGATGCATTCTCATGGATCACTGCTGGGTCATGGTCATCAAAGCTAAAGTGGAGAGCAACAACACGGTATATGCAATGAGCACGTGACACATCTGGCATCCACAGAGGGAAGGCAACATTTGTTGGAAGCAATCCCCACACTCCAACTCCCTGATCTGTCTATAGACAAGACTCCTTAAGGCAAGCTTACAGGGCTGTGGCAACTAACACCAGTTTATCACCTTTTATTACATCCATCATAACACACTCCTGCAAATAAAACAGGGAAGTTTTCTAGGATTAGATTTATCTTAGTTGCCTTAAGTTTTATAATGGAAAAAACCTTAGTCATGAGCTTCAGCAGCATTTTCCACTAAACAAACTAGATCAAAGTTATTGGTACATGTCAGTGAGAAGCAGCCTGTCCTTCACAAAGAGGGTCTGCAGGCTTCTCAAATGGCAACTGCTCAGGAAACCAGCAGGAAGTAGAAGGAACTCACCAGGAAAAGAATGAACCATTTTCCTGACAAAAGGAAAGCCTCCACTCTGAGCCATGGATGGCTACTGTAACACAGATCCTCAGGACACACAATTTAACCAAGAACCTCCAAGTTAATGACCTGAAGGTCTTTTATCAGCTGGGGATGAATCACGACATGAACTCATCACCCTGGCAGCATGTCATTCTGGTAGCTATTCCCACTTTCCAGAAGCAGGAAGCTGGCTTACCACAGAGGGAACGTTCTCTTCTTGTCCCTGCCCATGCGGTTCCTGTTGATGGTTGTTGAGCACGGCACAGCATCCAGGTGATGAGAGCTGTTGGGCAGGGTTGGCACCCACTGGTTGTTCCTCTTTGCCTTCTGTTCTCTGAAGGAGACTGGATGTTAACCTGCAGGCCCTCAGCACCACTGCTGCTACTTAAGGAATGGTGTCATTTTAAACTTTAAGTGCTATTACGAGTTCCTGCTGTTTTATTCTGGGACCATCAACATTACTGTTCCAGCAGGAATGTTCCACACCAGCCTCTCAGAAGGCCATTCTCCAGCTCACAAATATCCATCAGATATGAATCCAGGTGCACCCTCATAAACAATAGATTCATACTTGGATTTTCTGTCTATACTTTACAAAAGGACTGCTGAGAAATGCAAGGTCTCCAAAAGGCAGTATGTGCAGAGAGCGTTTTCTAAAACATCTGTTACAGATGGAATGCAGTAATTGCAAAAGAAGTTGTATCAACAAACACTTAGATTTTTCTTCCTGTTTTATGTGGGCAGTAACCCAATCCTTACACTCTGGAGATCCCCATTGGCCCAGCACTGCAAATAGTGAATGCAGACTGGCAAACAAGCCCTGCACAACAGCCTGGGCTCATGGAACTCCTCGTGCTTCCTGCCCCAGCTGACACCTTCCAGGCAGCTCCATTCTGAGCCTGGCCTCACCAACACTGGTTACCTGAGGTAGGTAGGAGGTTCTGTGCTGATAGACACTGCCTTGTACTTCTCATCATTTCCATCCAAGATCTCTTCCACTTCAGAGGCCTTTAGCAGCGTCACGCTAGTGGCTAATGTTGTGTAGCCGTGATCTGTCACCAGGAAAGATGGCAATAATTAACAGGGAGAACAGTAGCACTGTAGCATTAACAGGCTACAGAGTGACAAACCCTCCCTGTCACTGCAGGAGGGACTAGCACAGAGATACAAGTGTCCTTGGGCTTCATCTTCTTGCAGATATTTACAAGGACCAGAAAACAACCAACACTCAGTGGACTTAAAGGTCAGAAATAGTGATGCAAGGATTGATAGAAAAGCTGTTAAAGACTTGGGGAAGGGGGAGAGAGCTCAGGACAGCTCTCACTGAATGACAGAGACCATCTGCATTGGAGAGTCCTGCTAATGTTCTGAGAAAGGAGAGTTAGGCATGGGACTGGGAGGCACAATTAGGGCGACCACAGACAGAGATCAGAGGAAGAGGATTAGCCATTAATATTATTGCAATAGCACCAAAGGTCACAGTGGACATTCTTCCTGTAGCACAGCTAAGAATAACACACAGATGAGACTTACATCTTCGGGGACTGTGAGACCGCTGATTTTCTGTTGGGGGAAAAAAGAAAGCAAGAGGTCAGCAGGATATTTGGAGGAAAGAGACATAAGTCCAGGGTAAATTATTCTTTTTATTATGCTTTAGTCTACAGAACATACAAGTCATACTGCTAAGAAATTTAACTGCTTGCTATTAGTCTCTCAACAAAAACAATACCAATATTCTCCCTGTAGCAGTCACGTCAGTAGCAACACGCCACAAATTCTGGCAGGCACAAACATCCAGTCCCTGTAAGAAGCAAAGTTAAGCAAAGATGCACATCTTCAATGGGGCATCCTTGCAACACTCCTGCCTATTTGATGAGAGAGACAAAGACGCCCCTCTTGGTCTACAAGAAATCTCTTCTGAAATACGGTACTGATTTGGAGATGTGGCTTTTGCTTTGGGATGAATGTAGCCAACCCCAGAAATTCCATGATAGATGTTTCCATTTCAGAACGTTTTTGATCAGGTGCTATTTGTTGCCAGGCTGAGCCAAGGAGTGCCACTGTTGCAGGGTGCTCCATCACTGGGGCAGTCTGAAGTGATTCACACAGCTCTCAAGGTGCACAAGCTTCTGAATTGCCAGGAACAGTTTTTCAAGGCAAAAATTTTCAATAAACATGACTGGGAATGTTTACTCATCTTCTCACCATGTGAAGAGGCCACAATCTTCTTCCTTTCTTCCACGGTGGCCAGGCGCCTCCAGAGCGAGGGGTACCTCTTGTACAGGGAGCCCCGGAACATGCGCAAGTAGTTCCCCACCTGCAAGAAGAGAAGGGAAGATGTGGCCTTTATTCCATTCAGGAGAGTTTTAGCAGAAGCTGGAAGAACTTCAGCTCTTTTTAACGATAAGAAGGACCTCTCAGTTGGGTGTTTTTGTTGGGTTTCTGTGCTGGGTTTGGCATCAAATAGCACCACGATTTTTCTGGCAACACAGAAAACAAAATTTTGATCAGCACTTATTTCACTGGTGCTATCTTACATCACTAGATCCAAAAAAACTCCCATCCACTGATAATAGGAAATTTAACAGGAAAACACTCCATTCATTTGCATGTATTTTTGAACAACCCACCCCTTCTTTACTTCAGTTTCCACATCAATGTGCAAGGCTCAGTTGGAATTAAAGTAAACCAGATACCCAGCTCTCTGACACATGATTTTTACTTTGAACCTCCCCATCATCTAGACATTATTTGACTACAGCAATGCCCAGAGACTTGTATTTTGTTTTAAACCCTTTGAACATCAAAAATATGATTGCTGCCAATAGCCCTCTTTCAGATTTACTCACCATCTGTAAAGCAGTTCTGTTCCTCCTGGCATAAGATCCTCACCTGTGCTGAAAGCCACAGCAGGCCTTGCTGAACAACACAACTATTTCTAGACTCTGAAATCAAATTTTTAGACTGCCAGGACACTGGCAGACTGCCACACAACAAGGTTTTTATTCCTTGTTTCAAAAGACTCTTTTTTGATCTTAGATTTAGCTGTATCTTTCACTCTACAGTTCTCATCAACAGACAGAAATTAATGGCAGATAAAAACCACAACCCTTTTCCTTCGCCATGTACCTGGTATGGCAATCTCATAGCTCAGCTGACTGCAGGTACAGTTTGCTTTCAAACTCTAGCTTCATATGAGAAAGCGAGGGGTGTTCAGTCCCTGTTTGACCTACAGAGCTGGCAGTTAAACTTAGCCAATAGTCCCTTTTCTGCATCAAGCTGGGGGCTATAACATTTTTCCTGTTTTCAGCTGTTTCCCTGGTGCTAAAGGGCCAGTGTTTCTTGCTTGAATAAGGCTCTTTGTCAGGGAGGCTCAAGGCCCTCTCGGCACAGGACAACACAGTGCCAGCAGAGACTCTGGGGTGCTGAAACTCTGCCCGCCGGTGTTTGCTGGCCAGGCTGTGCACAAGGCAGAAGGAGCTGCACTGCCTGATTTTGGTGCTGTTCCTGAGCCCAAAGGCCCAGGGGTGGGATCCGTTGCCTCGCCGCATGTGAAATAACCCGAACCCCTCAACAACTGTGTACAGAAATCCTCCTCGGTGACCGGGAGCGCGGCCTCGCTGCGATCGGGGAGGATCCGCTCCCCACGCACCCGCGCGGGGCCCAGGGGCCGCCCTTATGGGAGCACTGGTCCCTCCCGACCCCCCAGCACGGCCGAGGCCCTCGGACATAGGGGACCCACGGCCGAGGCCCACCGGGGCAGAGGGGACCCGCGGGGCCGGAAGGCCGCTCCCGCCACGCCAGGGCTCTCCTCCGCCCCTCGCCCGCCCGGAGCGCAGCCTCCCGCGTCCCCCGGCCCGGCCCGGGCCCGGCTCCCGCCCGGGCCGCACCTCGGAGCCGATCATGTAGAACTCGCCGTCCTCCTCCAGCTGGAACTTG